>PVKZ01001624.1:0-307500 GCA_004027375.1 Macroglossus sobrinus
TCTTTCTTTCTTTCTTTCTTTCTTTCTTTCTTTCTTTCTTTCTTTCTTTCTTTCTTTCTTTCTTTCTTTCTTTCATCATGTCCTGCATAACCCCTCCTTGCCAGGTCTGGTGTTAGTCACTAGAAAAACAAATTAAGAAGACAGGCTGGATCACTCCCAGCCTGTGCCCTGGATGCTGTCCTCCAGGCAGGGAGAGAAGCCTGCAGGGATTTTGTGTCTGACCTAAAGAAACCATGAGTTCACATGAAGCATGAAGTCCAGTGTGGACAGTCAAGCCTGCCCTGGCTTTACTCTTTTCCTGGGATCCATTGAATATTTGCCTTTATTACTCTCTACCATCCTGAATGCCTTCTATCTTAAAACATTTCACAGCTTCCTGTTATGATGGTAATGTGTTGTTAGGCAGAAGGTCTTTTTTTCCTTCCCTACAACTACAATGGAAGGAGGCAGAGCATTTAGAGTCCTTAGTGATACCACAGGAATCAGCAAGTGAGAGGTCCTCCAATCCAAACAGGGGCATTCAAATGCTTGTTGGCTCACCTTTATCAAGGACAGGCCACCAGATGCCATCCCAAAGGACAGTTAGGGAAAGAGGTTGACTTTTGCAGGCTCACTCACTCCTTTGACTCTCTGCTAATGTCACTGTTGTTTTTCAAGCATGCAGACTATTATGGAAATGGGCAGAGGACCACAAAACTGAGGACTGGGAATGGTGCGATGGTGTGAAAAACTTATTCCCTGGAAGGAGGCTTACATCATAAAATCACCTCTGCCCCAGAGGCCAGTGGAAATTGTGAGGTCAATAATATTTCTCAACATTTGACAAGCTACTGATTTCCAACTTCATGTGTTGTTTTTGAAGATTGTAAGAGGTATGGCAAGCAAGAGAGATGGAAGGGCCCCAGTAGCAGAGACAGAAAATCTTCAATTCTGCTAGCAGTGGAGCCTTAATTAAGCCCAGAGGAACCCCAGGGACCCCAGAGGGAACTTTTCTTTCCTTGTGAGGTACTGCATCCTGGGAACCAGATTGCTATTCCTCTACAAATGCAGGGCTCCCACTTCTGGAGTGGACACTTGCCTCTTTCACATTCAGAGCTGTTTTGAATTCTTGCAGGTCAATCTCTCGGTCTTCTCCTGCAATGGTCTCAAACTGCTGTGTCACCCACTGAAGCCATTTGGCATCCTCCTTGGCACTCACAGTGCTGAGAGACAAAAGAGACAGGCATAGGGGTTTGGCAAAGCCAAGGGCTTACAGTGGTCCCAGGACCACTGCTTCCTACTACCTTGGGCCTCGGGCCACCCATGGGGTTGACTCAGTACAGCCATGGGAGCAGAGCCTCCCCACAGCTGCTGCTTTACGCCTCTAAGTCACTGTCTCTTCTTTTCATCTCCCATTGGCTGGCTTAGATTTGAGTCTCTTTAGGTTCTGGAATGACAGGGCCCCAGTGAGATGGACCCCAGGCTGTGGATATAAGGTCAAAAATGGCACACTCTGGGAGTGCCATCAACATGATGACAATGACTTTCCCACTCACATTTACACAGCTCTGTACCGTTTTCCAAATACTTCCTACTCACTACTTCATTTGGTCTCTGTGACAATCTGGTGGGCTATGACATTTTACAGGGAGGAAATTGTCTCATAGCAGTTGAGTAATTTAGCAAAATTTACTCAGCAGTTTAGAGACAGGGAGAGACAGTTCAAATCCAAGGCCAGTGTTTTTTTTCCATCACTCCCCAGGGCCTTCATCCTCTGCTTGAACACTTATAGCACAAGCCACGCCGGAACTCAGACTTTGGGTCTTGACTCTGCAGGTCCAGGTCTCATTCTACAAAACCCCAAGGGTATCAGCTGTTGAAAACCATCATGAGTGAGTTATCTATTCAATGATCTGAACAGAGGTTAGTGATGAAATGAGAACACCACTTTCTTAGGCATCAGGACCCAACAAAGCAAAAATGAGGCACTGACTGAGGATATATAGCATCCTGTTGCTATAAATTTTCCTTTGAGAGAATGGCTTTGCCTATACCTATGAGTTTGATATAACTTTAAATGATTTAGCAAAATCGGTCCTCATTAGTTGGACATTCCGTATTTGCAAATTTACCTACTCGCTATTTGTAACTCCCAAATCAATACTTGCAGCATCTTAAGCAATCCTCGTGGATATGAACAAAGCAGTGATGAATTTTGAGTCTCCTGATGTACATGTTCCCAGCTGCAGTTGAATAAGGCAACATTCTGCTTTCTTGTTTCAGTTCTCATACTGTGCATGAGTGTCCTTTTCACGATCTATTTAGTGCTGCATGTTTCACATTTTTGTGCATTTGTTGGTGATGTTGCTCTTTAAAAATAGAGTAGTGCTGAAGTGCTGTCTAGTGTTCTAAGCACAAAAAGGCTGGGATGTGCCTTACCGAGAAAACACGTGTTAGTTAAGCTTTGTTCATATATGAGTTCTAGTGCTATTGACTGTGAGTTCTATATGTTAACTTTAACAAATCAAAGTTAAAAGAGTCTTTAAACAGAAACACATATAAAAAAAGGTTATATATTGTTTGTTTGATAAAAAATTTGTGCCCAGATGTTGGCAGGAACTAAAGGCTGTATTTTCCCCGAGAAGTAATTGTTTAGAATTCTCTACCTCAGTGTTTACAGTGACTTTATAGAACATAACAATCATAAATAACAAGAATCAACTATATTTATAAATAAAGAATAAAAATAAATGAGTTAACTTCCATTTAAAGAACTAGAAAAAGAATACACACATACACAAGTAGAAGGATAGACTATTAAATATAAAATCTAAAATTAAGAAACCAGAAAACTAAAAAAGATCAGTGATAAATTTATTTTGATTATGATGATTGTTTTACAGATGTATCTATAAGCTAAAACTCACTAAATAGTTCATTTTAAATATGCAGTTGTACATTAATTATGCCTCAACGTAGTAAAGAAATAAATTAGTTCTTTGAAAAGACTAAATAGAAAATCATGAATAAAGAAAAAAAGTGAAAAAAATTATAACATTAACATTGAGAAAGGCAATAGAACTCCAGAAAATGGAAGGGTACATAAATATAAGAGTATCAAGTACAATATTTAGTGAACTTAGAGAAATTAATTAATTTCAAGAAGTAATAACCTGAACTGATCAATAATCATTTAAGAAATTAGAAAGGCAGTTAAATGTCAACCATTTAAATAATGTCAAGCCCACCTTGTTTTTATAGCTGAGTACTATCTGATCTTCAAAGAATAAGTCCAATGTCAAACTATCTCAAATTGTAGAAAATAATGGTAAGGTTTGCAATTTATTTTACCAAGCTAGCATTACCCAATCTCAATGAAGATAACACACACACAAAAGTAAATTCTAGACAATTTTAACTTATAGAGATGCAAAACTCAACCCAAAATATAACTAAATTAAAACCTGAAGTCTACTTAAAAAAAATAATAGTTTACCTTTATCAGGAAGGACTTATTCCAGTAATTTAAGGATAGTTCACTATTAAGAAATCTATCGACAACCTTCTACAACCCAACAGTGCAGCCTGCTAAAGAGTAGTGGTTCTCAAACTGTCTGATATATGCCTGTCAGAAACAGAGGAAGCTTGCTAAAACACAACTTTGGGGTGGGACCCAAGAATCTGAACATTTAATCAGAACCCTGGATGTTTATGAACCATGCAGTGTGGTCCAGGCTCACAGCTGGAGAAACATAGCCCTGAGGGTTAAACAGCCCCCACTTACTTCACCTCTCACACAGGAAGACATTCCATAAAGCAGAGAAAGCTCTGGAAAATAAGCTGCAGGTAAGTGCTAACCCAGGGAGAGTGGGGATTGGGTGTCTCAAAAATATGAGTTGGCCTGTAGAATGAGAAAGGTATCTCTGGGAAGCGGGTGGAGAAGAGACTGAAACAGCTGGAGAGAGGTAGCGGGTGAGGGCATAGGAAGTGGGGAGGGAGGGAAGAAGGCAGTACCAAGGGAGACTTAGTCCTGACAAGGAACTGGGGATCTTCAGTTGCTGGAATTCCAGGGAATAATGTGTTCACAGAAGATAGAATTGTCCCCAAGAGGCCAGAATTTTAGGTCCAACCCTGCTTTGTATTAACTGAATAACTCATCCCACTGCACTATAGTTTCCTCATCTATGAAATGTGACAAGCATCCCTCCAAACAAGGGCTGCCCTTAGGACCAAATAAGATTCTATTTGGGAAAGTACATCTGACGAGTACTGTACCAATGCTAACTATTGTTATTAGTGTGAGTTGGCCAATTTCTTATTTTACAGATGAGAAAACAGGTCCAGAGCTGGTGGCTTATGCAAGATTGCACAGCTTGCTAGTAACCAAGCAAGAGCAGAGCTCAGTTTTCCTGACTTCTGCCCCAGGCAGGCATAGTCACTCTTTGTAGAGCCCCCCAAAAGTGAAGAACCCTTGCTTTTCCTTTGTTCCTGGCATGAGAAGCTTGACAAATGAACCACTCACCCTCTGTGGCCTTCAGGGTCTGGCTGGGTTGGGTCTCCTGGTATGCTCATCCTTTCTCCTGTCTTTCAAACCACAGGTCCCAGAGAAGCTGCTGTCTGTATAGCAGCCTCTATGGTGAAGCCCACGGCTCACCTCACCCCAGCTCCTCCTCTTCCAGAGTTTCTTAAAGAGCTGCTCACACCCACAGCCCCTCTGTCATCCATGTGTTGACTGGTGGCTGGCTTGGTCTAGAAAACATTCCAACAAGGAAGCCTAGTGCAAGGGCGGGGCAAGAATATTGGCTGCCTTCCCACTGCCCCCGTATCTTCTACTTTCCCTCCCTCAAGGAAAGAATGCAGGTAAGAGATCTAGAAATGCACCGTGAAAAATATCACTAACAACTCACGGCAGGCCCTGCTCATTGCCAATGAGCTATGTGAGACTTATGTAATCGCATTAATGTCAATTACCAACAAAAATGTTGATGTACTTACTCTGAGCTGAGCCGTGTACTAGGACTTTATACATGTTGTTCAATTTACTACATGATGCGACCCTGCCTGGTAGACATTAACAGCATCATTTTATGGATGAGTAAACGGAAACTCAGAGGCGTACAGTAACATGTCCAGATGGCTTGGCAGGAATCAGCTATGTTGTGCTAACCCTGGAGACTGCATTAACTATGCAAGATGCTAAACTCAGCCCCAACATACTATGAAAAAATATACTGGAACAGTCATTTGTGGAGGTTCCTGGTCCAAGGGATCCATGGAAGGACAGAGGTCTGCAAGCTCTTTTTGTTAAAAATTTGTTAAATTTGTTAAAAATGTAAGAGAAATTATACAATTACTTAAATAAAGCCACTCTGCAACTAAAATTCTAAGTGCTTATTATTTTTTGTCCTACCTGGTAAGAGATCAGCTCGGGCTGATAAACCTGGACATCTGTTGAAAATGAGGACTTCTTACTAGTGACCTTAGATGTTCCTGGTTTATTTCCAAATAAGAGACATAATTTTTGTTTTGTTTTGTTTTCAAGCAAGTTGCTAGAGTTCACACCTGTCAGAATGACTATCATCAATAAGTCAAAAAACAACAAATGTTGGCAAGGATATGGAAAAAATATGCACTATTGGTGGAATTGAAAATTGATTCAGCCACTATAGAAAACAATTTCAAAGTTCCTCAAAAAATTAAAAATAGAACTATCTTATGATCCAGAAATTGCACTTCTGGGTATTTATCCAAAGAAAACCAAAACAATAATTTGAAAAGACATATGCACTCCTAGGTTCACTGTAGCATTATTTATAATATTCAAGAAATAGAAGCAACCTAAGTGCCCATCAACAGACAATTAGATAAATAAGTTATGGTACATATGTACAATGGAATATTATTCAGCTATAAAAAAAAAACCTTACCATTTGCAACAATATAGATGGACCTAGAAGGTATTATGCTAAGTGAAATAAGACAGACAGAGAAAGACAAATACCATATTATTTCACTTATATGTGGAATTTAAAAACCAAAATAAATGAACAAACAGAAGAGAAACAGACTCATAGATACAGAGAACAAACTGGTGAGTGCCAGATTGGGAGGCAGCGGGGTTGGGGAGGCTGAGTGAAAAAGGTGAAAGTTAAGAAGTATGAATTGGCAGTTACAAAATAGTCATGGGAATTTAAAGCACAGCATAGAGAATATAGTCAATAGTATAGGAATAACTACGTATAGTGGCAGTTGGTTACTAGAAATGTGGGAGATTATTTCTTAAATTGTATAAATGTATAACCACTATACTATACACCTGAAACTAATATAAAATAATATTAATATCAACTCTAATTGAAAAATAAAAATTAAAAAATACACACACACACACACACACACACACACACACACAATTGAAAAATAAAAAATTAAAGCAGATTGGTAGAAGAAATTTCTCCAATTCTGTGGCCCACATGGGATACTTTAAAGGGCTCTTTGGGTGGTAGTCATGTCAGGACTCTTGATCTAACAGGGGCTCAACGGAAGCCCCTCTGCTGTTACCCACATATTTCTCTACCCACAGGCTCAGCAGTTCTCATTTAGGCCAATCCCAAGGCAAGATAAGGTTTGCAGAACTGGGATGATCTGATGACGATCTCTAGAAATGTTCTCATTCTGACTTGGCAAGAGATTAAATCCATTGGGTCCAAATGGTTTAAAACAGAATTCCAGGGAGGATGAAAAACATCTATTTGTTTTTGTTTTTTGTTTTCCCACAAAGGGAACTGCCCCAGGGTTTGCAATGAGATTACAGTATTTTAGGAGGTCAGTCTCATGATCTTAGTTAGGCTTGCCTTATTTTTCTTAGAATCAGGTTTGGAAAGCCCTTCAAGGTTATAGAGTTCAACCAATCTTTTTTTTAGCTTCAGTTCCTCTTCCAGCCTTCTCCAGCCATTCCTGGTGGTCACTGGTTCTCACTTGCATGCCTCCAGTCAGGGAATGCTGACTTGCTTGGGAAGCAGCAATTTGGGGGGGTACTTTGACTTTCAAATAGTCTTCCTCATACTAGAGTGAAGACAGAAATAATAAATGGAAAAATGTTTTGAAGAAATGAGCCAAGTAGTAAATATGAATTATGCTTTCAAGTTATGGTCAATTAGAGGAGAAAAGGAAGAATGAGAAGAGATGAAACAGAGTTACCTGTATCCTATTGTCATTGTAATTATCTGTGCATCTCTCTGGCTACCCCACTAGACATGAGCTCCTTGAGGCAAAACCTGTGTCTCATTAATTTTGAATCCCAAGAAACCAGCACTATGCTCAGTAGTGGGCGTTCAATGTATATTTGTGGAATGAATAAACCATCCTCCATTCAACTAATACGAAAAATTTATCACATGCCAGGCACTGTGTGGGTATACAGAGATGAGCATCTAACATGGTAAAGGCAGATACAGAAGTATGTACATGGTGGAGAGAGAGCGCCAAGAAGAGAGCATCAGGAGAACTTCTCAGTGGAAGTGACTGATCTGAGATGAGTTTTAGAGTATGAAAAGGAGTTTTTCAGGTAGAAAAAGAAAAGGAAATTTTGAGCAGCAGGAAGATCCAATACAAAGGAATAAAAATGAAGATGCATTTTTCTGTGTTTGGGGAACTATAAGTAGTTCAGGTAAACTAAATTACATGAGAGGGAACAAGCTTTAAAGCAGAACTGGAGTGGGAAGCAGGAGTCACATCATGAAGGGTTTGGTATAAGGCAAGCAGAAAAGCTAGGACTCAGCTCTGGGAGCTGGAGAAGGAGAAACATCAGATGCTTGCCAAAGTTCAGATAGATAAAAGTCTAGTTTGTACCCTAGTACCTGGACAAAGTGCAAGTTTTTAAAAAGAAGATGATAAACATTGTGAAAATTAATTTTTAAAGAGGTCTTCCTTTTAACAGATATTCTAGAAGGACAAAATTTTTTTCCCAGTAACATTTTTGCATGATTATAAAAGTTATAAACATTAATTATGAAAATCAGAAAAATACCTAAAAGCTCAAAATATGATTTTTAAAAGTCACTGTAATTCACCCACTCAGATAAAATCTCTGCTAAAGTTGAATGTTTATCTCTAGTCTCATGTAGAAGGTAAGCCAGTATGGAATCCAGAGTGGGGTTGTGTCTGATGAACTCATCCACTAGAGCTGGTTTGCCTGTGGGAAAGAAGCCACTGAGGAGAATGGTGTGAGTGGAGAGCTTGGGGTGGCACCTGAGAAGAGGGAGGGGAAAGCATGGGTTTGTTCTTTAGTGCTGCTCTTGGACTCTGGTCTAAGCTCTCTGAAGAGAGGGGATTATCAATCAGTTTTGACCAAGAACTGCAAAGCAAACAAAAGCTTTATTTGGGGGTCTTGAGAATTTTGATTGGAAGATACAGATTTGGGCAGAAACTCAACTGTGATCTGAAGAAAGAGTCTATAAAGACAGAAAATAGGGGCTTGAAAGGGGGCTATACAAGTTGTTTTGAAAGAGCTTGATTGGTGCAGACAAGCTGACTTATTCAGCTCACTTATTCTGTGCTCAGGGGTCCCCAATCTGGACTGGTAGCAATCCTTGACCTATTAGCAACTGGGCTGCCCAACAGGAGGTGAGTGGCAGGCCAGTGAGTGAAGCTTCATTTATATTTGTAGCCACTTCCCAGCACTAACATCACTACCTCAGCTCCACCTCAGATCATCAGGCATGAGATTCTTTTAGGAGCACTAGTCCCTGGTGCCAAAAAGGTTGGGGACTGCTGCTGTATATCACTGACTTCTAGGTGAAAATTTTATTTCTTTATAGAGAGTTCCGTGATGCAGAGCCAGTTCCAGGCACTGTATCAGGATGTCGCCATTCGTAGTTTAGTTCAGTTTCACAGAGAAGGGTATGTGAGCTCAGCTTCCTAGATGCCTCCTGGCTCCATTTCAGATTGCTCACTTGACAGTATCAACTCCATTTTGCTGTTTTTATTTCAGGGGGTGCTCTCTCCTCTTTTACAGGGACTTCAGGTGGCTTTGGTACTGTTTGGACTAAGGGATCTTGAATATTTGGAGGCCCAGGAGATCACCCCTGAACTGTGAGGTGCTTTCCAAAAGGACGTCGGCTACAGACAGTGGGAAGGGAGATGCCCTCAAATGGCTGCCAGAGGTAGATAGCCCCATGATACCGGAGAGCCAGAACTGAGCCAGACTGGCTGGTGAATAGAGTGAGGCACCCAAGTGAGAAATGCCTGGGGAAAATTGGAAGTGGAGTAAGAGATGCCGGGTGCCCCATTAGCAAAAGGTACACTTAAATGCTAATGACACTTCCTTCACACTCACAAGACAGAGTCAGAAAAGTAAGAAACTGCAACATAGAACTTCTGGCTAAGATGGCATTAAGTTCACTTTCTGATGCATCCTCGTCTGTACCACATACTAAGTAATGATAGATAAAATATTTAGATAAAGTTTTAAGCTGCTCTCAAAAATAAGATAAACATTTCTGTTGACCAAAGATGAAGCAGAAACATGCAACAGCAAATGAAATGGAATCTCTGGTCCTGCTCAGCTCTGGTGCAAAGTCAAGCAGAAGCTTCTGGGAGCTCCGCTGTGAGGAAGGGATATGAACCCCTCAGCTGAGGTGGACCCTACTTATGGGAGAGGGGTGAAGAAGCTGCGACTGACCATTGCCGGGGAACTGTGATTTGTATTTTGTACTTAGAAGAAAAGGAGAAGTTGATGTAGCATCCTAGCCAAGACATGGGCAAGGACTACTGCTACTTGGTGACTGGACCCACATTATCTTCAGATCCTCATGGATCAGAGCACGAAGCCACCAAGGTATGACTAATACTAAACTGCAGGAATCGGGAGGTTAGGTGGAAGCAACCACTAAACTTCCAGAGATGGGCCAAACACATGCACGTGCGCACACACACACACACACACACACACACACACACACACACACAGAGTTCAAGATGAGTCAGCAAGCTGGTATTCCAAAAGACCCAAAAAGAATGAATGCTAAGAAGACAGCCAGTCAAACCAACAATAGGGAGAATTTTATTCTGTGAAGACTGAAAATAATAGACTTCAAGCATATTTAGAATCCTCAAAAGGAGAAAGGAAAGAAAAACATTTAAATAAGGATAAGAATTTAAGAAATTAAAATAGGCAGAAATGAAATTAACCACAGTTGGTGTTATAGAAAACACAAATAGAAAAAATATGGTGTTTATAAAAATGTTTAATTATTCAATGAATAGGACAATTTTTAGATTAGGCATAGTTAAAAAGTGGATGTATAATCTCTAAGATAGTATTGAATGATTCACTTGGAATCATTTTGTAACTTTTTTTCACTTAACATATTTTAAGCATTTTTTCATATTATTAAATATGAATATGTCATAATGTTATAAACAAGTCATGTTTGGACAGTTAATTTTTTTATATCTATTCTGTTAACAGTAACTTAATTTCTCAAGTTTGTGAGAAATCTTGTTATTACATCTTTTTCCAACTTTTCAATGGTTTCTCTAGACTGAGTTTCCCAAAGAGGAATTACTGATCTCCAAAAGTATGAACTTTTCTAAGTCTTTCAATATAGCCAAATTGCATCCCAAAATCTTGAACCAATTTTCACTTCCACCCATGTTTTAAGAGAATGTCTGTTTCACCAAACACTTGTGAAGACTAAGGATTATCCTTTAAAATATTTGTCAATTAGACAAACAATGATATCGTGCAGTTTTTATTTGCCTTTATCTGATTAGTAATGAAGTGAAATGTCACCGTGGAAGGAAAACTCATGACATCCTCTTTTTCTCATTTCTGGGTGAACTGGAGCATGTTTTACTGTACAGGGACATGGTGCTTCTTTTACATAGCCATACTCCCAATAGGATGTTTTTAAGAATAAAGTATTTTTTCCTACTTTTTTTTTTTTTTTTTGTCAAAGGCATTGTATGTTTCACTCAAGCCTCATGTCAGAGTATTCATTATTCTTAGGCCTGATTTTAGGTCTAAAATCTCTGAGTCTATAGCTCATAGAGTTCTCCTGCTTGCTATAGGTCGAAGATCATGGTACAGCCATGTTCCAAGGCCAGGATGAGTTGGGAAAAACAGCTGAGGTGTGGACAAAGACAAGGAAGAAGGTGGGTCACCTGTCTGTGCTCCTGCCTGTGGCTATCTACCACCTTGGAGCCCGTATCACCTCACTCACTCAAAGACAGTGACCTGCAATTACCTTCTTCCTTTCTCTGTCCTTTTCCCCTTCTCTGCTTGATCATTCTTTCTCTAGCTATTATTAATCAGTTTCTCCTTAATAGTAAAACTTTCTGAAAGATTTGCCTATACTCAGTGTCCACTTCTTTATTTCTCTTTTTGGCAGGTAATCCACTCCAATTAGACTTCTGTCCTTCATAGAAACCTCTCTTATAAGATTACCAATAACCTGCTCATGGCCAAATCCAGTGGTCATTCTCAGTCCATAGCAGCATTCAAGAAAGGGGAGTACTCTTTCCCTCTAGAACCTCTGTCTTTACTCGATTGCCAGGATTCCACCCTCTTCTGTTTTCCTTTCTAATTCCCTGACTCCTTCTCAGTGTCCTGACTTATTGATACATCCTGTTCTTTTATCTGACCTTTGAAAGTTGGGCTGAGTCTTCAAACCTCTTTTCTATCTAGATTAATTTCCTCATTAAGCCCATCTAGCTCCATGATTTCAAGTGCATCAATGAGAGCATGTCTCCAACCCCAACCTTGGCCCTGAACCATGGTCTAATAGATCCAATGCTTATTTAACATCTCCATTTGGGTGTCAGTATGATCTCAAACTTAACGGTGTCCCTAACTCTGAGCCACCCTAGTGCTTCCATCTCTGTGAATGACCTCTTCCCCATTCGCCTAACATATCAAACTAAGAATCATGGAGTACTCAAAGTACTCATCTATTTCTCTCTTCCCCACATGCCTGAGATCCAATCCGCAAGCAAATCCTGTTGCTTCTACATTAGGAATAGATCCATAATCTGTCTGCCTCTTTGCAGCTACCACTCCAGCCAAAGCCACCATCACTGCTCACTTGAACTTTTCTAACAGCCTCCTAACTCACCTCGCTGTTCCACCTTCAACCCCTATAAGTGTTATGGAAAAATCCCCAAAGCTCCAAAAATCAGACCAGCAAAAATTCAAGCAGTAACCCAGAGAAAGAGAACTCAGTTTTATTACGCCAGCGGTCCCAGAAGAGCTAGTGCTCTGAAAATCTGGGCCCAGAGCTTAGGGGCAATTTCACTTTTATCCCTGTGTTGTTACAGTTGGCATGGGCTGATTTACGGACTCCTGAAGTTGCTATGGGCTACAGGCAGTTTCTAACAAGCACTAAAGCAATACTTCTTAAAGCGAGGGGACACATCTGTCTAAATACTAAAAGCACTAAACACTTAAGGGAAGGGTTAGTTCTCAGTTGCCCCTGAAATTTTTGGCCTATGTAGCAAGCATGTTTACAGAAGCAGAACAAAGTACTGATGAGACATGTTGGCCATTTAAGTGGGAAACTTTACTTCATAAGCTATTCTCTACTCAGCTGTCCTAGAGATTCTATTCAAATATAAATTAGATGATGTCACCCCTGCTTAACATCACCAAAGCCCCACCTAGTCCTCCTCTGGAACTTGACCCCATAACTTATGTTCTCTCCCTCAGTCAGCCCGGTCACACTGGCCTCCTCAATATTTTTTTAAAAAAACTGAGACAGGACATCACTTGTAAAATTCTTAACCTTTTAGTAGGAAATAAAATAGAACATCTCTTGCAGAGTTAATCTTTTTAGTTGCAGAGTTAATCATTTTAGTAAGCCTCGTTTTCTTCCCTCCTTTCCTTGGAGAAAAGGGTCCTCTCTCTCAAATCCTAATAATTGCCCTAGAGACTCAGATCCTCAGGTTATTGATAAAGGTCATCAGCCCATAGTTAAGTAGGAATGATGTTAAGCCAGTCAGGGTCCTTAGAGTCTGAGCTCAGAGGGGACTTTAAGCCAGAGGTCTTTCTTTTTACTCTTTAAGAAACATATTAACCAAGCCTGTTTTTCTTTATTCACTTAATAGGCAAATCAATAAAAGAAATTAATAGATGTATGATTTAAATAACAAGCTTGTATTTTCTTTTCCTTGTCTAGGGACTGAAATGGCACTTCAGCAGGAAACCCAAGACACCCCCCCACACCGACTGAGGCAGAAAAGGAAAGAGCTTCATGAAACCCCTATATGCAGGGACTACAGGGCCATTCTCAGCAGGAAGCAGATATGGAAAAAGAGACCTCTCTCAACATCCATACTAATAATAAGGAAGTTCATGGCTCTTAGAAAAGAAGTAGGCAGGAAAATTAGGGGGTTTCTGGCCTGCCTGCAAAGATTCTGAGGTTATCCTATCTTAGAAGAGGTCTGCCCTAATCCACCCTATTAAGCAAGCCAGAAGGCATTTTTTAACTCACCAGAAGAAACCAGTAGGCAGAGATTTAGGTACCAGTTTAAGCCAGTCACTCACACCTGCGCAATGGAGAGCCCGACAACCTTCAGCTCACCTGAGCCTCATCATACCATCATTATAATATGAAGTTCATTAATATCATTATAACAGACTGAATTCTGCGAACAAACATGTGCAGAAAGCAAAATGATGAATCACTGACTCCTGTCAATCTTAGTTGTCAATCAAGGAAGCCCACTCCTCTAAGAAAAGTAACCACACACAGCAAAAAGGGATAAAAACCCCAAAGTCTTTGTTACCAGGCACTTTGAGCCACACTTCTCTTACTCAGGCCCATTTCCACTTCTGGAGGTGTACTTTCCTTTCTAATAAAACTTCTATTTTCTACTGCATTTCAGTGTCTTGTTCAATTCTTTGTTCGAGATATCAAGAGCCTGGAAATGTGCGGAGAGAGGACCCTACTCTCTGGTAACAACACCAGTCACACTTCCACCCCAGAGTTTTTGCACTGACCTATTCCTTCTGCCTGAAACTCTCTTCTTCAAGAGATCTGCCTGGCTAACTCCCTCACCTCCTTCAAGCTTTTGCTTGTCTCATATGTTTTTATTGAATTCTACACAGAGCACCCTATTTTAAAATTGGGTCTCAAAACACCCTAAACTATTCTTTCTCATTACCCTGCTCTACTCTTTTCTTTCCAGACATGTACATATTCTAACATGCTCTATAATTGCTTCTTTATTATGTTTCTTGTTTTTTATCTGCCTCCTTTCACTAGAACATCCCCTCTATGAAGGTGGGGACTTGTGTCTGTTTTATTTGCAAATGAATCTCAACTAGAATAGGGCCCGGACTGTAATAGTCACTCAATATTTAGTGAATGACTAAAGCGGGCTGGCTACCTCAGCATCCTACAGAGGAGGCTCCCCCCTTCAGTCAACCATTTACAATGCCTCACTGCAGCTCTAAGGAGTGTCGGCAGGAATAGAGGATCAAACAGCTCCAGCATTAATCAGGACTTTGAAGTGACGTATACACCCAGACTCTCACTGCATGGCTTGCGGAAGTCACCTCTTCTCCAGGAGTCAGTCCCTCACCTGCTCAAAGGAGATTTTTTTTCTCTCTGCTCTCTGCTCTCTCTCATGACATAGTATCACAGCAGATAGGAATATATATTTTTTAAGCCAAGAAAGTTGTCTTCCACACTATGCAACTCAGGAGAGAGGCTCACAAGTGCTGTTTAGGAGCCATTTACTCAGGATTATTTCCCCACTGGAGACCTGTCCACTGGCTTGGTTCCCCTAGGGTCAAGAAAAATAAGCACAAGCTCTTGCTGATATAACCAGGTAATTCCAATGAGATGAAGTATTGTCATTTCCCTCCCTTCCAATCCCAACCCAGAAATGAGCTTCTCTTGAAAACAGGACAGTTAAGGTCATCCAACATCATTCTAGCAAGTTCCATTACCATTCTTACCAATACATAAAATTTCAAAGGACATGAAGTTTTTGACAGCTTTTTGTATCTCCTATTGAAGCCCTGGAAGGCTGGGACACATCTTCTTCCTCCCATATCCCCTGTGGCAGCACCTGACACAGAATAGACATTCAATTCACTTTCATTCATTCTGAATATTGTTTTGATTATTCTTAACCACCTCCTTCGTTTCCCAAGTTCAAAAAAAAAGAAGAAGAAGAAGAAGAAGAAGAAGAAGAAGAAGAAGAAGAAGAAGAAGAAGAAGAAGAAGAAGAAGAAGAAGAAGAAGAAGAAGAACTCTAATTAGTCCTCTTGAAGCAGAAATAGCTGAGTGCACATGACCCTTAACTTCCCATCCAGGAGTCATGGTCCTGATTATATAGGGCAGGGCAAATTTCCCCGAGTGTGAGAGAAGAGGGTCCTTTGACAAAGAGTGTAGAAAGAATTCAACACATATGCCAAAGTTAAATTCAAAAGGAAAGTTTATTAGTAAAGGGTAACATTCTACAGAAAGAATGTGGTCTTCTCTCAGAGGCAGAGAGTGAGAAGAACAGTGAGAGAAAGAGAGAGAGTAAAGGCACTGAGAGGGACTCTGAGTGTTCAAGGAATTCAGTTGATAAGTCATTCATTAGTTCCCATTTCCTTTGACATGGATATATAGCGAGGAAGGGACAGAGTACATACTGTGAAAAGGTAGAGTAAAAAAGGCCAGCTGGAAGTTCCCAGCCTTTAACCTACAGGTTCCCCATAGTCTTAGCCATAGGAAATGACTCTTGGTTCCTGTTTCCCCTTCTCAGGTGTGGGGAATGGGCTTGTTAGCAATCCCAGCAAAAATCTTCCTTTGTTCTGAATAAAGGTGTCCTCCTAGCCTGGCTGCAGGGCTGATCAGCATATTACAGTCTCTGATTGTGGTTTTATTAACATTGAATTCTCTTGCCTCCTCCCTACATTACTGATACTACAGCTCATCCACCACCCACAGAATTGGCACTTGGGTCGCTATATGATGCCTGAAGCCAACCTGCTTCCTTTGCCTGTTTCTCATTTTTCTTACCTGTATAAAGGAGTGATTTAGACCTAAATCCATGAAGTTGTTGGGCTACTTTGAGATACCACAAGTACACCCCTAGCAGGTGGTGTGATGATGTACTACTGAAAGGGTCACAAAGATGTAGTAATGGGTTAAGGTTAAGAGCCTACGTGCTAATCGCCATGTCTCGCTTCTGGACACCTGCTTGCTAGAAAAGTTATTGTTTGACTATTACTCCTGGAAACCTAACAGTTGCCCATGGGAACCTAACAGTTATCCATGAGAACCTAACAGTTACCCATGAGAACACTTTCTGCTTCTGTATCCCCATTTGCACAACCCACCTTTAGGTTGACAGGTAGGGAATAGAAGAAATATTAAACCTTTGTGATTTAGACAGAATGAAGAATGAGATTTTGGGCTTAAAACCCTTGTATCTTTATGTTTGGGGGCTGCTCCTTTGGAAGGACAGCCGCTGGCTAATAAACTGCCTCTAATATCAGAGCACTCAGGTTAAGTCTGGTTATTCCGGTCACAACATTTGGAGGCCCCAGCGAGATTTTTCTCGTGGTTGGGACAATTGATCTGTGCACCAGGGCGATAAGGTATTCGCGGTTGGGGAGGCCTCTAGGGCATTTGCTCTAGCCCACCGCTATGGTTTTCGCTTTGTAGAGCAAGATCCTGGGAGTGCTGAGGCAGTCCTGGTTAAGGGCCCAAGGGACCGTGCGGACGTTGGACGCGACACTAAGTTGGCGGTCGGCTGAGACTGTGATGACAGTTTTCTCAGTCCTGTTCCTGGTTTGTTAGTCTGTGTCTGTTTTGCTTTGTGTGCTTTATTGTGGAACTATGGGGGCAATCGCAGGGTAAGCTTACGCCGCTTCAGTGCATGCTCAATCATTTTAAAGATTTTCGCCATAGGTCAAAGGCTTATGGCGCTTCCGTAACCTCTTTTGATTTGCAGCGGTTTTGTCAGCTAGACAGGCCCACCTTCGGAGTAGGATGGCCCTCCGAGGGATCATTTGATATGCAGACTGCATTTTGGGTTCGAGGTGTTGTTTATGGGAACTCAGGGCATCCTGACCAAATTCCTTATATTGATGTGTGGATTGATATTGTTTCTGATGCCCCTAAGTACTTACAGAGTTGCAGTCAAGCCCCTGTTACTGTGATGGCAGCTATACCACAAGGCCTCAAGAAGCCCCCACCGGTGTTACAGGGGTCTCCCTCAGAAGATGATTGGTACCAACCACCCTATAATGGTGACAGGGGTAGACGTCCTCCTCCGGAAGGACCTGAACCTCCTGTAACCCGGTCTAGGGGTCGTAGGCCACCTTCCCCTGATTCTACCTCCCTAAAGGAACCGGATTCTGTTCTGGCCCCATTAAAGGTGGTTCCAGGAGGTGGGGGTGAACCTACTGTTATATATTCGCCATTCAGTATTAGTGATTTATATAATTAGAAATTACAAATGCCATCCTTTTCAGAAAAACCACAAGAATTAACCTCCCTTCTGGAATCTATTTTCTTTACCCACCAGCCCACTTGGGATGATTGTCAGCAGCTTTTACAGGTTTTATTTACTACTGAAGAAAAGGAAAGAATTTTACAGGAGGAGGCTAAAGGAGTAACAGACCCAAATGGGCAGCCCACAGCAGACCTAACTAGGTTATAGGCTGTGTTCCCGACTCAACGTCCCCAGTGGGATCCAAATACAGATCAAGGTAAGGAGGCTCTCCTAAGGTATCGCCAGTTTCTGCTACAGGGACTCCAGGCTGCTGCATGTAGACCAATAAATCTGTCCAAGGTAAGCAAAGTAATTCAGACTAAGGACGAGTCACCTGCAGCATTCTTAAAAAGACTATTAGAGTCTTACCGCTTATATACACCTATTGACCCGGAGGACCCCAACAATAGAAGAGCCATTAATTTGGCCTTTATTAGCCAGTCGGCCCCTGACATTAGAAAGAAGTTACAGAGATTGGAAGGTTTTGAGGGAGAAAATTTATCCAAATTATTAGAAATAGCTCAGAAGGTTTTTAATAATAGGGACGATGTGCAGAAGGTAATGTTTGTGGGGAAAGAATATCCTCCTGGAAAAGGACACGGCCGAGGAAGGAGACCAAGATTTACGGGGCTGTCCGGACCAGGAAATAAAAAGCTAAAGTTAGTCAGCCGATTTTTTGCCTTTGAGTGGGAAGATCCTGAGACGGGACAACAAGGACAGTTAACTTGGACTCGGCTCCCACAAGGGTTTAAGAATTCTCCCACCTTGTTCGATGAAGCTCTAAGCCAAGATTTGACAGGATTTTGGCAGCGTTATCCTGAAACTGTGCTGTTAAAATATGTAGATGACCTTTTACTGGCTGCCAAAACAACAGAGATATGCACTAGGGCCACTAAAGATCTGTTAAATGAACTGGGAGAAAAGGGCTATCGGGTGTCTGCTAAGAAAGCCCAGCTGTGTACCCCCTCGGCTACTTATTTAGGCTATAAGCTAAATAAAAGAAAAAGGCAATTATCTGAAAGTAAAATTGAAACAATCCTACGCATTCCTCCACCAAAAACTAAAAGGCAAGTACGAGAATTTCTAGGAGCTGTTGAGTATTGCCGTCTGTAGATTCTGGGGTTTGCTGAAATTGCTAAGCCACTGTACAACTGCACAGCAGGAAAAAGAGAAAACATAGAATAAGCAATAGAACAGCAACAAGCCTTTGAGACACTGAAGAAAGCCTTAATTACGGCTCCAGCATTGGCCCTGCCAAACTTAGAAAAACCATTTCAACTATTTGTAACTGAGGTAAGGGGAATTGCTAAAGGGGTGCTGACTCAGACATTGGGCCCATGGAAGAGACTGGTTGCTTACCTATCTAAAAGATTAGATTTTGTAGCTGCAGGGTGGCCCAATTGTCTGCGAGCCATTGAAGCTACGGAAGTTCTAGTGAAAGAAGCCCATAAATTGACACTTGGGCAGCCTGTGACTGTTATCAGACCTCACTTCGTGGAGCAGCTCCTAAAGGGACCACCCGAGCGATGGATATCAAATGTTCTGATCACCCAGTATCAGGTACTCTTATTAAACCCTCCACAGGTTCAATTTGCAAAGCCAACGGTGTTAAACCCAGCAACCTTGCTCCCGGATGATGATCCTCAAGAACCATTACATGAATGCAGTGACCTGCTGGAAAGTTTAACTGGGGTAAGACCTGACTTGCAGGATGAGCCCTGGCCTAGCCCCGATGCCACTCTATATACGGATAGAAGCAGTTTTGTCACTAAAGACATCAGGTATGCAGGAGCAGCCGTGGTTGCTGATGACACTATTGTTTGGGCTCAGGCTCTTGGGCATGGGACATCAGCCCAAAAGGCTGAACTCATTGCCCTGACTGAAGCTCTTAGATGGGCTCAAAAAAAGACTGTTAACATCTATACTGATAGCCAGTATGCCTTTGCAATGGCACATGTACATGGGGCCTTATATAAGAAAAGAGGCCTGTTGACATCAGGAGAAAAAAAAAATTAAGAACAAAGAAGAAATTCTAGCTCTCTTAGAAGCTATCTGGCTACCTAAGAAAGTAGCTATTATCCATTGCCCTGGCCATCAGAAAGGAGATAGTGCGGTAAAAAAAAAAGAAACCGCCTGGCAGATAAAGTAGCTGAAGAGGTAGCCAGAAAACCAGTGGGGAAAGACGTCATGATTGGCCCCCTGCTCGTACCTTCCTTAGTCCAGGCTCCAGAATACAGTTCCCAAGATTTAGAACTAGGGAAGCAACTCCATGAAAAATTTAAACATGGATGGCTCTAGATTCCAGACAAAAGACCAGTCCTCCCTGCTGCCCTTGACAGCTCTCTGATCAGCCAAATGCATAATGCTACCCATCTCGGGGGAACTAAGCTGATTGAATTATTAAAAAGAGACTATTATATTCCTGGACTAAATTCCAAAGTTCGGGACGCGAGTGTGAGATAACCAATATGTGCACAGGTCAATCCTTGCCCTGCACCAACGGGAAGTATTGGGACTCGACTGAGAGGACAGGCTCCTGGAGAACATTGAGAGGTGGACTTTACAGAAGTTGCCCCTGGCACTTTCGGATTTAAGTATCTTCTGGTTTTTACTGACACCTATTCTAGTTGGACTGAAGCTTTCCCCAACAAGGGAGAAACTGCACAAGTAGTAGCCAAGAAATTAGTATCAGACATAATACCCCGATTTGGCCTGCCCTTATCATTGGGGTCTGACAATGGCCCGGCATTTATTGCCCAAACTAGCCAAATGTTAGCTAAAGTACTAGAGATTAATTAAAAATTACATTGTAGTTACAGGCCCCAAAATTCGGGGCAGTTAGAAAAAATGAACCGGACAGTAAAAGAAACCTTAACTAAATTTAAGTTAGAAACTGGGGAGAATTGGGTGAGCCTTCTTCCTTTTGCTCTTTTGCGAGACCGTTATACTCCATACATCTCAGGAATAACCCCTTATAAAATAATGTTTGGGAGATGTCCCCCTTTACTCCCTAAAATTGGAGTCGAAAAAGTTAAAATAAATAATAATATGAGTCTCCTTAAGTCCTTACAGGCCTTACAACAAGTCCAACAACAAGTAAAGGGCTTAATTAAGACCAGACCCAAAGTTACCAGAACCTCACCCACACAATCCTGGGAGATTGGGTGTGGGTGAAAAAAATTCAACCTACAAACCCAGAGCCCCGGTGGGATGGTCCGTTTCCGGTAATTCTAACTACACCAACAGCTGTCAAGGTTACAGGAAAGAGACATTAGATTCATCATACTCATATTAAGACAGCACAACCTCCCCTAGAGACAAGAGAAATGGAAGGCAACACCCACAAGAGACTTTCTCAAGATAAGACTCTCTCGGGGTTAATTATAATTGGGTTAATTGTTGAATAATATTTATAAATTTGCTAATGAGAGTAACTCTAATGTTACAGAAGACTGTTGGTTTAGTCTAAATCCTGCTCCACCTTATTATGTAGGTCTCAGCGTAACTGTTAATCTTAGAACAAATGAAACTACTATCAAGAATGTAAGCCCCCCTAATACGACCATCTGTCCATGGAGAATCAAGAGCCCATCTGTGGCCCTAGGAGACTTACAGGTCAGGGAACTTGTGTATATACTAATAACTATGATATTAATAATTCTAGATATAAAGAAAATTGTAATCAGATTATTCTAATAAATAGCTCTTCTCCCACTTATTTAGCAGCACCCAGAGACACCTGGTTTGCTTGTAATACTGGTTTAACACCCTGTATTAATCTCAATTATTGAAAAAAGAATGCTAGATTTTGTGTATTAATCCATGTCATCCCACAGGTATATTTAATGAATAGACCAGAAAGAAGACAAGCAATAGATTTGTGGGGAGGATATGAATATCCTCAACATAAGAGAGCAGTCCCAGTGCTTGTGCCACTTCTAGTAAGATTAAGAATTGCGGGATCGACGGCAGTCGGAACCGCTGCTTTAGTCACGAAAAATCAAGGCATAACCTGGCTCACTAAACAAATTAATGAGGACTTAAGTACATTAGAAAAGTCAATCAATCACCTTGAAACATCTCTTAATTCTCTAGCTGAAGTAGTCTTGCAGAATAGGAGAGGTTTAGACCTCTTATTTCTTAAACAAAGAGGTCTGTGTATAGCATTAGGAGAAACTTGCTGTTTCTATGCTAATCATTCTGGAGTTATTAGAGATAGTTTAACATTAATGAGACAAAGGGTGAAAGACAGAAACAAGAAGTTAAGACAAAGAGGTAACTGGTATGAATCTTGGTTTAATAGAAACGCTTGGTTGACCACACTGCTATCAGCTATAGCAGGACCATTAATTATTCTGTTGCTGCTATTAATCCTTGGGCCATGTTTATTAAAATGGCTTAGAGGTTTAATACAGTCTCACATGACCGGGGCAAAAATTTTACTATTAAGAGCATCAGCCCCAGCCCGCTGGCCAAATATTCCAACATCAGACACGAAGATTGAGTCACTGTAAAGAAAACCAGTGGGGAATGTGATGACATACTACTGAAAGGGTCACAAAGACGTAGTAATGGGTTAAGGTTAAGAGCCTACGTGCTAATCGCCATGTCTCGTTTCTGGACACCTGCTTGCTTGAAAAGTTATTGTTTGACTATTACTCCTGGAAACCTAACAGTTGCCCATGGGAACCTAACAGTTACCCATGAGAACCTAACATTTTAACAGTACACTTTCTGCTTCTGTATCCCCATTTGCACAACCCACCTTTAGGTTGACAGGTAGAGAATAGAAGAAATATTAAACCTTTGTGATTTAGACAGAATGAAGAATGAGATTTTGGGCTTAAAACCCTTGTATCTTTATGTTTGGGGGCTGCTCCTTTGGAAGGACAGTCGCTGGCTAATAAACTGCCTCTAATATCAGAGCACTCAGGTTGAGTCTGGTTATTCCGGTCACAACAATGGGACTGGAGCCATGCTAGCTTCTGTCCCCTTTTCCTTTTCCTTCCTAGAGGCGTTGGTTCAGTTAGTATGGGGCAGAGCTCCAAATGTGGGCAAGAACGTTTCATCTTGGCCTCCCACTCTCCTCCGAGTGCTCTCCATCTTTAGCACAGGGCCTCACTTATTATTGCAGCCATCAGATACACATGTAACAAGGGCCATCTGTCACCGCCACCACCATTCAGTTCAGAAGACAGGTGATATGTGGGAGACATGCTCTTTTTTGTAAAAGAGGTCAATGGTAGGAAGGGGTTGCTGTGGGGGCCAGATGCAGAAGGAAGTCTACTTCCCTCCTCCCCATTCTACCTCCACTTTGGGTCTTGGAGAAGTCTAGAGATGTATAGAAATTAGGTCCATGTACAGTCTTGGATATTATTTATTTCTGTGACTTCTAAACATTTAAAATTAATTTTTAGTTATGTAGGTAAAATTTTAACTGACCCCCTTTCAAAAAAAATTGCGGATGCAGATTTTTTTTTAAAATAAAAGATATAGTGCAGACTTTCTTTTCTAGATGGAGAAACTAAGGCCCAGAGAGTGGTTGTGCTTCCTGGAAGTAACTCAGGAACTGGCTGAGCTGGGACTAGAACCCTAGTCCCTAACACAAGGCCTCCAAAAATAGGTAACGACTATAGAATGTGACACTCAGCTCTGCATTCCAGATGTAAGAAAAAAGCGGGTGGAGTACGTGCAGTATAAGCGGAAAAAACATCTTAGACTGATCCAGGAACTCTATTAATTTATGTCTTAATTCGATTTCCTAAGAATTATTTTTTGGAATAATGTTAGTAGCTATAAATTTAGACTTTTCTCAGGAAGAAATCAAAATATTATTTTTGCCCTTTATTTTTAAGAGATACCAAGAACCATCAGGCTTTGGGAGTCCCAGAGGAAGGAAATATGAACTTTGTGGATGAAAAAAGGGCTTCTATGGAAAATAACCTCACAGAGTGATCTGGTCATAAATTCCTAACTGGGCAAGTCAAGATGGATAGAAATGCCCCAGGCATATAATGTTTTAGTGAAAGGTTTATCTTTGCTTTAAGCAAGCCTTATCTATTGTTTCTGCATCCAGGTTAACACGCCTTTGAAAGAAATTGTAACCACCCTCAAGAAAGCACATGATCTTTTAACTATCCTATAAACCAATCCTCCTTGCTTTCTCTCACTTCCATGTACTCTTCCTTATGTTCCCTCTTTAATTTCAAATGCATAAAAGAAGCTGCAAACTGTCATTCTCTGGAGCTTTTGAGATCTTGCTCCCTGGCATGTGTTGTCAGTTTGGCTCAAACTCTTACAAAAATTCTCTATGTGTTTGGATGTTTCTCATACTGACGGCCTCAAATGTTAGACTTTGGAGACTGTCTGTCACTGTGAGTCATTGCCTAAGATGCTCTCCAAAGCAGACTTGCTTTGCCCTGCCTTTCTTTACCGCGCCTTGCCACCTCTTCCCTCCTCCCTATTCTCTTTTCTTCCTTTATCTCTGCATAGTTGTACCCACCGGAATCACAGCATGATTCCTGTGGGCAGTGGCCTAGCCTATTCCCAGATCACTGGTTCCATCAGAGAAGCAGTGAGACATCTGGCAATTCAGTGCATACTGGCATCTTGCAGGTTCCATCTTGACCAAACATGTCCTAGCCAACTGACAAGAGGCCTTTGCTTCTCTCTGACTTCACCTAAACCTGCTTCTTAAATCCTGGAGATGCAGAGGGGCTGGGCCACAGCATACTTTGAAAAATCTCCAGACAGTCAGGACCTTGGTTTTAGTACCAAGCATATGCTAGCTCTTCTCATTTCTTCACCCAGGGAACTCCTATACAATCTTCAAGGGCCACCACAAATGTTCCCTGGCCTAGCCCACTCTTCTTCAAAAGACCTAATTGAGTTCTCTCCTCTACTTTGCTTTTACTCTATTGAGATGTACTTGAACTGAATGAACTTATTAAGAATTTAGTATATCACAATAATTTATTGAGAAATTAATTTTTTTGTCATTTATTGCTTTCATTGATTAACCTAGAAAGACCAAAAGCTTTTTGGAGCCCATCTCCTTGGCAAGTAGCCTGATTTCCTTCTTACAGTCAATATGAGTTTTCTAGCCCCTTAAGGAGCAATAAACAATTCTTTCTGTTTCTGGGTCTGAGAGAAGTTGAGTGGGCCAGGAGGGGGCCTGGTGTGAGAATAGGCTGCCCAAAAGACAACCTCTGAATGGGACTTTGTGTTTAGAAAGCAGTGGAGGTAGTTAAGCCAGATTACCCCAGAGGGGTGGAGAATGGGCACTTGGTGCTCCAAGGCAGAGTGTAAAGATGTTTTTCGATAAAGAATATTTGTCTTTAGAGAATGTACAGCATGCAGCACAGACATCGAACACAATGTCTTCTTGAAATAACACTGCTGATTCACTCACACACTACTGCTGTTAGAGACATCTTTTAAATATTCAGGACCCAGGCTGGTGTAGGGATACAGTTGACTTGCGGGAAAGGGAGGTGTCCAAGCCCCCTGCACACAGGGCTGGGAAGGCCAGGCCTACATCTTATCATCAGAAGCAATAGCTGCCATGGCAACTAGAGGCTAAACAACCTCTTTTTCATATTGCTAAGTTCTGGGGTGGGATGAGGGGAGGACTTTTGCAAATACAGGGGAGAGGAGAAAGCAAGAATATGAGGATACAGAATTACTGTTCAACTTTGCTTAAGGAAGACCAAAAAGGATTTAATTTCATTAAAAAAAAAAAAAGTCTAGTACAAGTAAAAACTGAAACAGCACCAGAGAGCAGAGAAAGAAAAGAGAGTGTCCCTCCCTGCTTGGTCCCTGCACCCGCTTTCCAGGAATTTCATTGGTGTTGCTCGGTTTGTGTGCTCATGTATGACACACGATTACAGAGCAGCCTAAACACACACACACACACACACACACACACACACACACACACACACACAAGCACATGCACATATACATGCACACATGCTGGAGTATATTCTTCTGTCCAAAGCATTCCATTTCTTGCCCCCTTTTGATAGATTTAATTCAACTTAGACACCCTCAGAAATGTTACATTAATTGCTCCCAAGTGTTAAGGTATAATTTCATTTCTATATTTATATATGTATTAACATATATTTACATATAACATTCCATGTATTACCAATATTTATATCTGCATCTCCCTCCCTTCTAGGTAGGATGTGAAATGGAAAGAGGTTTTGCAGTGACTAATGGTTAGAAATGGGGGTAGGGAGACAACTGTAACAGGGACATGCAGAAGCTCCTTTGTGGTGTTGGAACAGCTATGTATCTCAACTGTGGTGATGGGCACACAAATCTATATGTGTGATAAGAGCCCATAGAAACACACACATACACACATGCATGCACAGAAATGAGCAATACATATAAACACTGGTAAAATCTGAACAAGGTCTGTGGAGTTGTTGTAAAGATGATTTCTTGGTTTTAGGATTATGCTGTAGTTTTATTTAAGATGTTACCATTGGGGGAAATTGTGTGAAGGGTACATAGGACTTTCCTATATCATATTGACAACTTCCTGTAAAACTATAATTATTTCAAGATAAAAATTTAAAACAACAGCAAGTTTGGGGTCTCCTGCATCCTGATATTCTATTCCCAGCCTCTAGTACAAGTGTTGGCATAGAGAGATGCTCAGTACATGTAAGCTAAAGAAGCAAAGAGTCTCTTCTTTCTTGGCCTTAGTTTCCCCATCTGTACAATGAGGCCACACGTCTCACACATGTCCAGTCTTCACATTCTGTCCTGTTTGGGCAGCACATACTCCTGAAACCAGTCAGATGACTGTCCTTCTTAGCATGAAGGTCCCCACACAATCTTCTTTCTCTCTCTCTCACCCCACAGGCTGTATAGGCTGATACCCCATAAGTTTCCAGCAGAATATAATGGTAGTGTGATGAAATTAGTAGCCAAATTAAAATGGAAGATGTAGCACTTTTTGAAAAATGATCTTTCTAAATGCCTCTGTTGGGGAGGAAGAAACTTTCTTCTACCTGCAAGGTTCTTCTGGCTTGTCTAACCATCAAATAGACATGAGACAGGTAACCAAATTTAATACATACATATGTATGGGAACCCCACATATGCAGGAGAAGTTCAGTGATAGAAAGGGAACATGGGTATACAAGACATCCTGAGCTAGGGGTGGGATAATGCACCTTGGGGGCTTCAAAAGGTCACTGCAGGATGATAAAAAGAACAGAGTTGAGTAAATAGAAGTTTGTCCTGCTCTGTAGTTAGGTCAAAGTGGTTACCTCTGATAATCTCCTATTACGGGCAAGGCCCCCAATCAAGTTCTTCTAGGTAGTCAATGAAGAGGCAGAAGTTTCTCTTGAGCCTAAGGCTTAAGTTGCCTTTGACTCAAAACAATCCACATACCACAGAGGCACATCTTGGAGTAACTTGTTCTGAACTCCCACACCTCTGACATGAGGAGGAAGAGAATTTGCCAAATATGTGCCAGGGAGGCCTGGTTTACTCCATATTCCAAAAGCACATGGCCAAATTATAGAACCATTTAATAATGAAGTCTGGGGTCTCTGGGCTCCAAGGCCCACATTTTCTCTGAACACGACTGCCTTTCCATTGTCTCTCTTGACCAAGCCCTGGACTTTCTAGGATTTAAGGAGGTACTGGCTTATAGTGAACTGCACTGGAGCTTCATTCAGCTCCATCCAGAACTCCTTCAGTCATTTCTGTGCCACTGTCCACATCCCACAGCCACACCCTCTTCTGGGAACCTGCCCAAGGCTTCTGGTGTAGCCTGGACTGAAGTGAAGAGTGCTAAGCACATGTAGGGACTGATAACCCCCTCCTCTTCCAATGGGTGGGGTGAAGGACAACTGCAAAAACCCTGCTCCCACCTAAGCTGGGGACATCTGAGGTGTCGTTTGCACTCTGAACTTCTCCTTGGGATCAGGCAGAAACCACACTCAAAGGCCTTTTGTATGAGGCTCCTCCAGCTTGGTTTCCCCTCTTCCCCATTCTGCTGAGATTGCTGACAAACCATTTGCCCATACCGTGAAGAGGTTACAGGAAAATAGAGTCTTTAAGTGGCACCCTACACCACACTCAGTCTAAGGAGTGTTACTCCTTCTTTAACAAACTTTCCTTTTAACTCTAACTCTGGTGTGCACTTGAATTCTTTCCTGCACTCAGTCAAGAACTTTCTTGTGGTGCAGGGTTTGAGCTACTCCTCACTTGGAGGAATTTGCTCTCTCCTGCACCATACTGACATTTTTTCCATGGCCTTCAGACAAATATCTCCTGCTATAGATATGCTAATTTTAGAGAAATTCTGCTTGAGTTTTTGCACAAAGGTGCCTCTCCCAAGGAGGTGAGGAAATATGCACAAAATAATGATTGTTTATCAAAGATTTGCAGTAGCCTCAATTTCAGACTCAGATCAGCAGGGGTCAAAGAGATTTAGAGATTATGAACTCTTCCTTGGATATCTATCTGTTGGTGCCTAGATGTCTGTGGTTGTCGATCACCTCCTGCCCCACCCATTCTCCCTTCCCTCCATGTAAAAGAAGCCTGAATTCTGGGCTCTCTTAAGATGAATTTGAGGAATCCCTAAGGACCCTATCTTCTAGATTTGGTGTCTTCTTACTAAGCCTTTCTTTACTTCACATTCTGACATTTTGAATATCAATTTTTTGAAGCATCGGATACACAGACTTTGAACCTGTAACATTCTGAGCTAAGGATCACCCTGGGGCTTCAAAGGGGAAGAAGGTCATTACAGGATGATAAGAAGAGCAGGTGTTCAGTAATTAGAAGTTTGCCCTGTCATATAGATAGGTCAAAATATTATTGCTGATAATTTCTTATTATGTGCAAGGGCCCCAAATTCAAATTATTCTAGATAGTTGTGTTTGGGGGTTAGGGCCCAGACATTCTCTTGAGCCCAAGGGTCTCAGTTGCCTTTAGCTCAAAACAACTGCATGCCACAGAGGCACATTTGGGGTGATTTGTTCTGAACCCTTATAGGAATTTATAGAAACCCCAAATTTCCCTACTCCTGCCTGCTTATGTAATAATAATAATGAGGTAACTACTCAATGGTAACAGGCATATCAGAGTAGAGATTGAGAGTGTGATCTTTCAAATTGGCATGAGTAAATTCTGAATCCTGGCCCTGTCAGTTTTAACTACATATATTCAGGCTTTAGTTTCCTTGTCTGCAAAACCCTCATCTGCAAAATATAACAGCACCCACCTTGTTGCAGAATAATCAGACTGGCAAGATACCAAGCAGCACTTGGAGAATTGGAGAACTCAAGTTTATTACACCAGCAGTTCCAGAAGAGCCCCTGCTCTGAAGGTCTGGGCCCCGAGCTCAGATGCAACCTTGCTTTTAAAGGGCTTATCGGAACAGTTACAGTTTTACAGTTGGTATGGCTGATCGGTTAATTTGTCCTCAGGCAGTTAAAGACTGTGGGAGTTGCTATGGGTTACAGGCAGTCACAGTGTGAGATTTTCAGACAGGAACTCAAACAATACGTTTGTTATCTAGACAGAACAAGCAAAAGGGAAGATGAGTCTTTAGTTAAATTTCGAGGTCACTCTGCCTTTTGGCCTATGTAGCGAGCATATCTACATAAGCAGAACAAAGAGCCATTTGAATGAAAAATTCCTCTTCAACCTCATATATTGTGCTGAGATTCAATGAGATGATCAATGGAGAATAAGTGCCTAGTTCTGTGCCTAATTATTATAAAGGTACCCAGGATTATAAGATAAGACATGCAGACATAGAAATGACTCATGAAGGAAGAAGTTTGTTGCACTCGCAGATCCTTCAATCAGGAGGCCCAGCTCACCATGCAGGGCCTGGAGGAAGCACTAGGATCAGTCAGGAGGCAGAGGAGCAGGGAAAATCAAGAGAGTATTTTCACTTCCTTGGACAAGATGAGTGAGACAGAGTAAGTAGATTTAGGATTGACTAGTTTGAATAATTTGGGTAGGTCCTGGAGCACAGTGGCTGTCCCTAGGTATCTGGTACCTGGCCCTGGGGTAATTGGAGATGGGGATTAGTATCCCACAGGGTAAGAGAGGAAAAAAAAGTTGGGGTGGGCCTATGGGTTCTGGGTTAGTTGGTTTGCATATGAAAAGTGCACTCACATTTATTTGCATTCTTTACAACTAGCTAATCCTGGGAGGGTCAGTAAGGCCTCAGCGGTTAGATCATACAATACAGAGAATAAAAAGACTTGGTTAAGACACTGATACATACCCAATACATTTTTATCACACTGGCCAGACCATGAACCATATGCCATAGACATTATCTTATGCCTTCCTGTAACAGTTCTGCGAAGTTATTTTGATCATCCCTTTTTTATGAATGAAAAACACTGAGGTTCAGAGAGTTCAAGCAATTTACCCAGGGCCACAAATCAGTAAGGAGCAGAGCCAGATTTGGACCAGGTCTGACCTCTGCACTCTGTACTCTGTTTTATATAGGTCTTTGTATGAGCCCTCTGGCCAGGGTGGGCACTCACAAGGCCTCTGTTTGTCAATACAGAAGAGTGGCTTTGTCCTTGGAATTAGATAGTTGTGATGGTTGCAAAACTTTATGAATACACGAAAACCATTGAACTGTACACTTTTAAATAAGTAAACATTGAATAATAGTGGTAACACCAAATACTGGTGAGGTTTCAGAGAAACTCACATATTGCTAGCGGGGAATATGAAAGGATCCAGCTGTTCTGGAAAGAATAGGCAGTTTCTTATAAAACTAACTGTGCAGCTAATGTAGGAAGGAGGCAAGAGAACTAAAATGTTAAATCAAGCCATATTCAGAGACGGCTCTGCAAAACCTGCAGAACAAAGGAAAAATTCTGCTGGGATTGCTAACAACCCATTTCCCCACAAGGTGAAGAGAAAACAGGAAAAGCGTCTTTAAGTGGCACCCTCCACAAAAATTGTTCATTCCCTATAGCTAAAACCATGGAGACCTATGGATTGAAGGCTGGGAATTGCCAGCAGGCCTTCCATGCTACATATTCTTACCTTTTCATGCTACATACTCTTATGCTTCCTCACTGTATATCTATATCAGAGGAAAATGGGTAAACAAAGTTTTTAAACTGTAACTCATAGGAACTAAAGAATGATATATAAACCAGATTCCCCTCTTGTCTTGGTTTTATGTCTTTGCTTTCTCTTGTCTTTGCTTTTTCTCCTCTCTAATAAACGTTTCTTTGAACTCTAACTTTGGTGTGTTTGAATTCTTTCATACACTCCACCAAGAACCCTCTTCTCTCTCAGTGCAGAGTGTGAGCCTTCCACCCCACTCCAGCTTGGGAGAATTTTCCCTGTCCTGCATCCCAACTACCCTACCATACAACAAAATATTTTGACATCTGGGCATTTATTCCAAAGAAATAAAAACCCATGTTCACACAAAACCCCGTAAATGAATGTTTATAGAAGCTTTGTTTTTTAATATCCCCAAACTGGAAACAGCCTAGAGATTCTTAAACAGTTGAATGGTTAAAGATACTACTCAGCAATAAAAACTAATGAATTGATACATGCAACAATCTTAATAAATCTCCAGAAAGTTGGGCTGAGTGAAAAAAGCCTTTCTCAAAAGATTATGTACTGTATGCTTCTATTTGTGTAACATTCTTGAAATGACAAAATTACTAAAATTTAGAACAGAATAGTGGTTACCAGTGATTAGGAAGAGGTGAAGGCAAGAAGGAAGAGGTCATGGCTATAAAAGGGCAACATGAGGCATCCTTGTGGTGATGGATATATTGTTTCTTGTATAAATATCTATATCTGGGTTGTAATATTGTACTATAGTTTTAAAGGATTTACTGTTGGGAGAAATGGGCGAAGAGTAGATTTCTTTGTATTATTTCTTACATTGCATGTGTATTTATAATTATCACAATATAAAAGTTTAATTAAAAATTAGTAGGTCATGGGGGTGGCTCCATAGTATAGTGGTTTTACACGTCTGCTTTACACGCAGAAGGTCCTGGATTCATGCCCCAGGTGGAGCCACGGGCCAGGCCTCGGGTGTACCAGGCCCTGGGTGCACCAGGCCCTGGGTGTGCCAGGCCCCTGGGTACACTCTGCAAGCATGTAGGAGGAGACACCCCACCTTCAGAGATACAGTTCTTAAGGGGAAACGGCAACATCCATAGGTCAGGGGTAGAAGTTGGGGGTCAGGAATTAAAGAGGGAAAAAACAAAAAAACAACTAGTAAGTCACAATAATGAGACCACTTACTGCTTAGAATACCTCTAAGAATGGTAAAAATGCAGAACACTAACAATATCAAATGCTTATGAGGATGTGGAAAGACAAGAACTATCATCTGTTGCTTGTGGGAATGCAAAATGGTACAACAACTTTGGAAGAGTTTGAATTTCTATATCACTAAACATGTTCTTACTGTATGATTGAGTGATTGTGCTCCTTGATATTTACCCCCCAAAACTGAAAACTATGTCCACATAAACCCAAACTTAGAAGCAACCAGAATGTCCTTTAATAGGTAAATGGATAAATAAACTGTGGTACATTCAGGCAATGGAATATTATTCAGAGCTAAAACTAAATGAGGTATCAAGCCATGAAAAGACATGTAGGAAACATAATGCATATTACTAAGCAGCAGAAGCCAATGTGAAAAGGCTACGTATTATATGATTCCAACTATATGACATTCTGAAAAAGGCAAAACTATGAAGACAGTAAAAAGATTAGTGGTTGTCAGGGGTTGAGGAAGATGGAGGGTTAAATAGAGCACAGAGAATTTTAGACCAGTAGAACTATTCTGTATGATACTATAATGGTGGATACATGTCATTATACACTTGTCGAAACCCACAGAATGTACACCAAGAGTGAACCTTAATGTAAACTATGGACTTCAGATTATAATGTGTCAAAGTAGGTTAATTAATTACAACAAATGTACCACTCTGGTGGGGATGTTGATAATGAGGGAGGCTTTGCATGTGTGGAGATGGGGGGTATATGGGAAATCTCTGTACCTTCTGCTTAATTTGCTCTGCTCTAAAAAATAAAGTCTATTTTTTTAAAAAAGGTAAAACCATTAAAACACTAGAATAAAAGAGAAGAGTGCTATAAAAATCTCACAGTAGGAAAAGCAAGACGCAAGACGTAAAGCTTCCCAAAGGCAAAAATGTATCCATTTGATTTATAAATGTTTTAAATTTTTACATGAAAAAATCAAAAGATGATGATAAACTGAACCAAATATTTATTTAAAAACAACACAAAATTTCTTGTTATATACAAGATTATATGTATCACTAAGAAAAAGCAAACCAATAGAGAAATAAACACAAACAGATCATTTCCAGAAACAAATAAAAACATAAACTTGAAAGAAGTCCAATTTCACTCATAATCGAAGAAATATACATTAAAACTAGATAACATTTTCATCTATCAGATTAGCCAAAATGTAAAAGTTTGCTAAAATAGTGCATGTTCAAAGGTGTGAACAGTCCAAATTGAAACAAGTCTACACAAAAACCTGCACACAAATGTTTATAGCAGATTTATTCATAATTACCAAATCTTGGAAACAATTAAGATGTCCTTCAATGGGTGAATGGATAAACTGTAGTATATCCATACAATGTAATACTATTTAGCACCCAAAAAATGAGCTGTCAAGTCACAGAAGGACATGGAGAGATCTTAACTGTGTATTGCTAAGTGAAAGAAGCCAATCTGAAAAGTCTATATACTCTATGCTTCTAACTATACTGTATGACATTCTGGAAAAGGCAAAAGTATAGTGACAGTAAAAATATCAGTATTACCAGGGGTAAAAGGAATGGGAAAAGAAGAGGAAAGAATAAATAAGGGATTTTAAGGATAGTGAAACTATTGTGTATATTGCTGAAATAGTGGATACATGTCATTATACATTTGTCAAAACCCATAGAACATAAAACTTAATGTAGACGAGAGACTTCAGTTAATAATAATGTATCAACATTGGTTCATCAGTTGTAACAAATGTACCACACTAATAGGTAAATGTAAATAATAGGGGAAACTATGGGGGAGAAGAGGGAAGTATGTTGGAGCTCTGTACTTTCTGATAAAGATCACGTTTAAAAAAAGGTCACTATTGAAGGATTCTATGAACTAATTATTTTGAAATTATTATATTTATATTATATTTTAAATATATAAAACACATGATACATTATATATTAAATAAATAAAATATATTTTATGCTATATTATTATATAAACTATTTCCAATACACACTGAACCACTGGGAAACCAAATAATAGTGAGAAAGTTTCTCTTTATAGACATTCCAATGAATAAACGAAGGAATGATATCTCCATTTTGCAATACCTGATGAATTAATCTATCTAGGTACTGATCATCAAAGCCTGCTAAAAGTACAAAACGAAACACAATCAAATGGTAAAATAGGACATCATCTTGACAAAAAAGAAAGAAAGAAAAAGAAAGTAAGAGAGAAAAACTTGAGTCTGATAAAGATCCTAGATCTAACTACTGATTTTCAGAAAATACAAAGGACAGAAAAACATGCTAAATGGCATTACAGGATGCAGTCAGCAAAATCTATGTTGTGTAAAACCATAGGTAAAATGACAAAATTCTCTAATAAATTTCAAGAGGTGGAAGAAAATCTTTATATTGAAAGAGATTTATAAGTCAAATCAACCAATCTCAGTGTATGAACTTTATCTGCATCTCGATTCATACAAATTCTAAATTTAAAAAATTATTAGAAAATTGGAAATTTGACTAGATATTTGATGATATTAAAGAATTAAGTGTTTATGTGTGATATCATAATAGTCTTTTTTTAAGCTTATTGAGCTTCACACTGTTAAAATTACATATGAAATGAAAAGGTATCTAGGATTTATTTTAACATAAAATAGGAAAAAAGGAAAGGGGTAGGAGTTTAGGTGAAGTAAGACTGGTTATTAGTAGATAATTAGTGGATGATGGGTATGAAGGTTTACTATATTGATCTGTTTATTTTTGCAAGTTTGAAATTTTCCATAGTAAAATTATTTTTAAAAATAAGCAACATGAGTAAACAGTAGAGTGTTATATGTAGTCCTTTTTATAATATAGCTAATTAGTTTTAATCCCTGAGATTCTCAGTCCTTATATTCATTCAGTGACCAAATCTTGCCAATTTTACCTCTTAACTGCCACTTCTTCTTATCTAGTTCAAGCTGAATTTGGCCTATGTACAGTGCACATGATATGTACTTTTACCTATCTCCCAAAGTGTAGCCATGGTGGTATATTTTTAAAAAATAAATTTGATCATGCCCATCCTTTGTTTAAAATCCACTAATGTCTTCTCATAGATCACAGGATAAAGGCTAAACTCTTCAATAGACAATTTAAGGCCTTGCAAACTCTATTCTAACTGACCCTGTGTACCTCACCAAGTCTATCATGAGATGTACTCCCTTTGTTGTGACCAGGATAACCAGACTCAACCTGAGTGCTCTGATATTAGAGGCAGTTTATTAGCCGGCGGCTGTCCTTCCAAAGGAGCAGCCCCCAAACATAAAGGTACAAGAGTTTTAAGCCCAAAATCTCATTCTTCATTCTGTCTAAATCACAAAGGTCTAATATTTCTTCTCTTCTCTACCTGTCAACCTAAAGGTGGGTTGTGCAAGCGGGATTAGAGAAGCAGAAAGCTTATGTTAGAATGTTATGTTCCCATGGGTAACTGTTAGGTTCCCAGGGGTAATAGTCAAACAATAACTTTTCAAGCAAGCAGGTGTCCAGAAGCGAGGCATGGTGATTAGCACGTAGGCTCTTAACCTTAACCCATTACTACATCTTTGTGACCCTTTCAGTAGCACGTCATCACAACTTGACTGTCTACACTCCAGTTACTTCTTGAACTTACCATACTCAGTGCATTTGCACATGCTGTTCCCTCTGCATAGAATCCCTCCCTCTCCCTTATACACACCCTCATCCCTTAGGTCTCATCTAAATGCTGCTTTTTCAGGGTAGCTTTCCCATTATTTTGGTCTAGGTGAGATCAAATTTCTCACACCTTCATAACAACTTTTCACAACTGAAATTTAAAGTTTGTTGAAATTATTTGTTTTGTGTCTGTCTTTCCTGCTATAATATAATCTCAAAGAAAGAAGGAACTAGAATCCTCAAAGCCTAGAATTTTGTCCTGCACATAGTAAAAAGTCAGTCAATAAATCTTTATTATACTATAAATGACTGGCTTGGTGAATAAAAAAAGAAACAAATAAATAAATTTAAATGTAATACTGTTAAAGTCATGAAACAGAATTACCTGCCCCATAATTACAATATTACACAGTTACCCTTAATGTTAGTCATACTCCCAAATAAAATATTTGCAAAACTTCAATGCATATGTATATAAGCAAACAAAAAGAGGAAATAAGTGAGAATGACTTCACTACAAATTTAGGTTACTGTTCCTCACTGATATTTCAAAAGTACTTAACAACAAAGGAAAAGAGATGTATCTTAATACATTATCCAGCTTTCAAAGGAGGCACACATTTAGCCAAATAAAAGTAGTTCTGATACAAGCTCCACCTATGCTATTTAGATGGAAAACTTGGCTTCTCTGAAAGGGTAATAAAAACCATAAAAACTATAATTTTACATTTATATGCAATTATTTAAAACAAGCTACCTATATAGGATGCACACTGTCTCTTAACTCATAAAATGGGTGAATTTAACTAATCTATTCAAGTAAAACCAAAGCTTAAACATTTTCAAGATTAGATCTTTATAATTTTTTAAATTAATGAGAAAAAACTACAAACTCCTGAACCAAAATTTTATTTAAATTATTAGGCTTTTTAGGGCATATGAAAAATTTTCATAACATGACATATAAAGATGTTAGCACATTAAACTACAATAGAACATATTTTTATATAACTTTTGAATCATTAATATGCTCATTTCTCCTGTGAATGAATGCCCAGTTTGCTTAAATTACCTTTGTCAAGGAACATCAAGTAGGTTTAAAATTTTCATATTGTTGTTTAATAACTTCCTAATAAGGTTTTGAGTTTCTATTTGACTTACACATATATTTTTTTTCAATATATTTAATAATATAGTAGCTTTTTCTCTCATCTCTAGTGGAACATATTTAAGATCTAAATATTCAGGTAATTTAGATCTAGAATTGTACAGCATGGTAATAACAGTGTTAATGTCATCAATTTTACCATTTCGTTCTGATGGTAAAAACTGGGATTCATACATTTTTTCTAACTTATGTTCTGCCGCTGCCGCTAGAGCAAGGCTTCGTTTCAGGTGCTCTCTAGAGGCTAGAATGTCCTCTCTATACTCTGGCTTGAGACTCTCAGCATGAGGTACCTGCTGTACCTCTGAATTAAGATCTGAAATTTTTTTCAAAATGTCTTCATTACTCAAAACCAGTGTGTATTTTTCAAATGGTAGTGTTTGATATTCTCCTGAGAGCTGAGGAACATCTTCTCCTTCTGTGGAGGTATCAAAGTCAGTCCTCATGGTACCTGGGGATAAGTCAGTGACATTTGGCCGTGGCTTTGGTGCCTCAGTTGATTTTACCTCTGGCTCTGGCTCTGGCTCTGGCTCTGGCTCTTCTTTTTCAATATAAGGTTCTTTTGAATGTAAAACAATAGAAATATTGTTTGGCTTAATCGACCAGAATGCTGTACTTTTAGTCCGTTTTTTCCTCCATACTTCCCGTGTCAAGTCTCTAGTAGGGAAAGTTGTAGTTCCATCAGTGACGGTGTTGATTAAACCATCATTTGCAGTTGAAGTGTCATCATGTGTAAATATCTCCTTAAATTTTGATACCTTCGATCTCACAGAATAAACATTATTTGAAGACTCTGATTTTTTTTCATGGCCTGGCTCCCTAGTGGGAACACTTAGTAGTACGTTCTGTAAAACTTGTACATAATGATTCAAGTTTTGTTCTTCGTCAGGTGTCACAGTTATGCCTTAAGGGGAAAAAAATCAAACAATAAGTAACATCTATTATTATATATGACATACTGACAAAATCTACTGACCCAAACTTACTTCACATGCCATCACTTAAAAGTTGACACAAAGAACCAAGAAATAAAGCACCTTTGACACAGTCAACTCTCAAGAAAAGCAAAATGATCTTTTCAGATTCTTATTGAAACAGATGAATAAGATTAATGCAAAGGGTGCATATTAACTCAATTCTCTGTATCTTTTTGCTTTTGCTCTCCCATATAACTTTTAATTCAGTAGGCAACTTATTAAAACAAAATTCTTGATTATGTCTTCCAACATAGTAGTGTGCTGGAGTAGGTTCATACTGGCTCACCAGAGCCATTTATCAAAGTTTTAGGGAGTTTATGGGACAGATATGAAATATAGACATCATTTAAAAATTAAATTATCTAAATGTGCAACTAAATAAATTATATTAAAAACAAAGGTAATAAATATTCAAAACTCATCACTTTTTTATTATTTTATATTACTATTTTCTATGTTCTTGAGGTTACTTACATCTAGGATATCTGTATGATAGAAATACTATATAATGATATAATACTGTATATCTTTTTCTACTTCCTTGTTCAATGATGTCAAGTAGGTAGCTTGAAATCAACCATGATGGGGCAAATACTATAAATCAGGGCTTACCCACCTCTCCAAAAAGTCAGTTGTTAAACATTTACCAGTATACCACTGCCTTCAACCCAGCAAATATCTAACTACAACCTGTGGGTCATATCTACCCTCAGTTTTCATGAATAAAGTCTTATTAGAAACCAGCCAGTCTTGCCCGTTCATTTCTGTATTGTTTATTGCTGCTTTTGGCTGCAACAGTAGAGTTAAGTAGTTCATCAGAGACCACATGACCTACAGAGCTGAAAATGGTGTCTGGCCCTTTCCAGAAAAAGTTTGCAGATTCCAGTCTAAGCCATCAACTTTTCACTCTTAAAACAAATATGACCGTTGTATTTATGCTAGTATTTTGTAGCATCTGAGTGGCGAAGCCTCTCATTTCCAATATGGAAAACAGAAAAGATTGTTGAATAAGATATTCCTAGATTCTGTTCAACTCCCCTACTCCTGAGCCAGGAGTTTTTAATGTTAAGAGCTGAAATTTTGTATTGCATGTCATTTTAAATTGATTTTGCCACTATCGTGGATACAAATTGATTTAATTCAAGAAAGTAAATCACTTTTTACCAAACTCTAATATATAACTCCTACCTGAACCCTCCCTCTGCAGGCAAAATGAAATATAGTAACAAACTTTCTGTTCAGGAGGCACTTTTATTCAGCTGTTTGACAAGCATGAAATAGTCTAAAAGCATTTTATATTTACATTCCTCTTTCTTCCTTAACTCTTCTGTTACAATTTAGACCAGATGAAGTTTAATCAATATGGAAACCATATTTCTAAATTTAAAAGAATTTTTAATGCAAACAGTTTACACTTTGATTTTGGCTCAGTGAAACTGATTTTAGACACTGGCCTCTAGGGAGAAAATAAATTTCTGGTATGTTGAGACACCATAAATTTATGGTAATTTGTTATAGCAGCCACAGAAAACTGACACAGGAATATAATAAAATCTTCTGAAAAACATAATGCAAACTTTTACAAGTGGAAAGATATACCATGTTCTCAGACAAAATTCAATATCAATGTGATAGTGAAAAGACACTACACTTGTCTAGAGATCTAAATCTTAAAAGTAAATTCTGAATTTTATGTCATGTTTAAAAACGCTTTGCATATTTCAAAATCCATAGGATAATGACAGGTCAAAAAAAGAAGCTATATAACATAAGTTAGATTTTGATATTAACCTTATACTAATATTTTTAAATCATGGACATAGTACCATACTTTGTGGATTTAAAAAAAAAGACAGATGAGTAACACCAAACTCATATGGGTAGTTGCTTCTAAGGAGAGGAAATGGGACTGAAGTTGGTCATTAAAGGGACTTTAGACTTATCTATAAAAAACACACAAGCACACATACCCGATTACTTAATATAGTAAACCATTAAAAGTTACTTTTTAAAAAGTAAAATAACTTGTGTATTCTCATATGTATAAATTGCATTGTCCTGAAGGAAAATATTAAGTAAAATGAATATGTAGCCTAGTGCAGTGAGAAAAAAATCTTTGATTCTGGTCCTGGCTCTACCACTTTCTATCATCATGACCTTAGGTAATTACTTAATTTCTCTGAACATTTACTTAACCATAAAATTAAGATACTATATCTGCTCTTTTATCTCATAAAACCAAATAAATTAGACATTTGAAAACACTTTAAAAGCTACAGAGCACTATATAAGATAATAATATTATCTATAAAGAGAACTGCTTAGATTTCTTACTTTAAAATATAAACTTAAGTCCCTAAAAAGGACATTAAAAATGTGATTTGGATCCTAAATAGTAAAAACTCTAGAAGCTTTCCCGCTAAAGACAGAAACAAGGTCAGGGTGCTAATATCGTCATTACTGCTTAGTGTGGTATTGGAGGTATTAGTCAAAATAATTAGACAAAGAGGACATAATTGGAAGCATGAGAATTCAGAAGAAAAAGGTAAAATTCTCTTTATATGCAGATGATTTAATTCTATATCTAGACAAGACAAAGGAATCCATTGAAAAGCTACCACAAAAGTAAAAGAATTCAATAGAGTAGCAAGTTAGAAAATCAACATACAAAAATCAATATAGAAATATAAACCAATCATGAGATAAAATGAGAAAGAAGATGCTATTTTGATAATAAAAAATGAAATAAAATACCTAATAATAAATTTTAAAATACATGCCCCAAATCTATATGAGGAACTATACTATGCTGAATACAGATGTTCAGAGATCATGTTCTAATCCATGGAATCTGTAAATATTACTTTACATGGAAAGCAAGTCCTTGCAAATGTAATTAAGTTAAGGATCTGGACAAAGGGGATTATCCTAGATTAACTGTGTGGGCTCTAAATCCAATTACAAATGTTTTTATAAGAAAGAGACAGAGATTTGATACAAACATAGACAAGGAGGTGGTAATATGGAGGAAGGATTAGAGTGAAGTAGCCACAAGACAAAGAATGCCAACAGCCACCAGGAAAGTGGAAAAGACAATGAAAATATTGTTTCCTAGAGCTTCCAGTGGGAGCACGGCTCTGCCTTACACCTTAATTTTGGTTCAGTGAAACTGATTTTAGACTCTGATGTCTAGGGAAAGAATAAATTTTTGGTAGGTCGAGACACCATAAATTTATGGTAATTTGTTATAATAGCAGCCACAGAAAACTGACATAGGAATATAATAAAATCTTCTGAAAGAAATAATGCAAACCCTACAAGAAGAAAGATACATCATGTTCTCAGACAAGAAGATTCAACATCATAAAGATGGTTAGATGTCATTTTCTTTCTGTTAATACATTTAAAATGCTCTTACTAAAATATCATTACTTGTTCTCTGGAGATAAAAAAAAATGGATTATGAAGTTCATTTTAAGAACAAATGAGTAAGAATAGACAGAAAAACAGGAGTTAGCCCTACTAGATATTAAAATATATGATAAAACCTCTATTATAAAACAGTATAGCAGTGTCTATGAATAGAGAATGGAAAGAAAAGAAAATACAGAAATAGACTGCATATTGAAATATAGCTCCAAGATGAGGAAAAGTTTCAATTTATAAAGTATCCCTGCTAATAAATGAAGAAGCTTTTTGTAATTAGAATATGATCATTTTGCAGTAATTATCAATACCAATGATCATTTATATAACAAAAAAATACAAAATCAGACATTATATGCTTTCTAATGAAAGAACACAATACCATCTATAAAGTATTATTGCAAAAAAGGTCAAACTTGAATCTAACAAGGTCTCTCTAGGTCTAACTAATTAATATACATGGAACAATAAATAATATATATAAACTACACCATGGGGATGTAACCAGCAAAATTTAGAATATGGGAAACTACAGGGCATTTAGATCCAATTTCTTCAATATTTACATTGCAAGGGGGGAAAATAGAAATGAAGGAAGAAATACAGGTTAAAACAGAATTAACAGACGTATCAACAAATTACATGTACAAATCTTATTTGAATTTCAATGCAATCAAATGAATTAGAAGAGAAAATCAGGAAAGCTTGAACACTGACCAAATTTTTTTTTTTTTAATGTTAAGGAATGATTATCTTTTTAGGTATGAAATTCACATTGTTTTGTTTTTTTTAAGTACTTATATTTTAGTGCTACATGTTGAACTATTTACTGATAAAATCATATGATGTCTGAAATTTGCTTTTAAATAATCCAAGTCTGAGAAATTGGGGAGAGGGACCAAGGAGGTTAAAGGGAAAGGAATATGGGCAGAGATAGAAATATGGGTAGAGATAGAAATAATTTGGGTTAATAATAGTTGAAGTTGATTATAGATATAGGAAGATTTATTATTCCATTCTTTCTACTTGTATATATATATTAAAATTTTTCCATAATAAAATGATTTTTAAAATCTGTTCTGACAGAATTTTGATTCTGGGCAACTATTTATAAGCAAATCTAAAATCTGCTACCAACAAAAGCTTAAATGCTTTTAAGAAGACATTTCCATTAGATTATAGTCTGGTAACCATTCAATTTTTAATCATTTAACTTGTCTCTTATCCTATTTAACTTAAATAGGATACCGGGTTACTAAGAGATAAATTAGATTATCAAAGGACAGGAAAACTGCTAGTTGATTCCTAAAAAAATCCTGAACTACTCATTATCCCTTTATACTGTTACTCAGGCAACAGTTTAAAAAGCCTATTTATGGCTGCCTAACAGAGCACTCTACCTTAAACTTTACTTTTCCTCCCTTCTTCATGTACCCTTTGTCTCCACATAGTTCTGTTATTAAATCCACCATTCTCTCCCGGACACACTTCCCACCTCCTGCTTTTGTCCCTCTAAAACATCTACGTATATTGACTTTCTCAGTTCTACTAATCAGAACTGCTCTTGAAAATCAACTTAACCTTTATAAAAATGTTTAGAGCCAACATAGTAAAAGATAGTCAAACTTCAAATATCCTTACAATTGGCTCTGGCCACTGTGCAAACCTGCTTTTCCCCATTTTTCAGGAGGATGAACAAAATTTAAATTCTTATGTAAACCAGACTACTCAGCTAGAAGCTGTATTATACCTTGAATATTGGTAGTCCACACTGGTGTACTTTATAATATACCTTCTATTTTTACCAGGTGGTGATCCAACCAAGCATAGTAAAGTCTCAGAACATAGCTAATCAAGCTCTTCCACCTTGGGAAACCACAGTGTTGCTTTCTAGGCCTCTAGCAGAATGGTTACCTGCTAAGCAGGGTTGGGATTAGCAGAAATCACAGATATGAAAGTTAAAGCTGAGCATGAGGCTGGCTGCACTTCTCTTCTTGAAACAGAACAACAGAAAGAAGTAATACAAAGAAATAACACATGACAGATATAACAGGAAAGTAAACAAAATGGTAAAACAACAGTAGGAACAACTGTAGGAACAAAAGTGGTGTGAAATCTGAAGGGGAAATTGGAAAATAGTGATCGAAAAGACCATAATAGCTCTGACTGACTGAGCAATTACTATGTGTTAGGCACTATATTAAAGGCTTTGGATGTGAGGAATGCTTTTATAAAGAGGAAAAGGACAACACTTAGAAAGGATAAGTAATCTGCCTAAGATTATATTCAACTTTAAGTGGTAAGAATGGGATTCGAACACATGCTGCCTTATTTCAAAGAAGGTACACATAACAACTACACAATGCTGTCATAAAAAGATAATACAAGGATGCTGGCAAAACAGCAGAAACATGATGATAAAATTGTCTGGAAATAATCAACTCTTTTAAAATACATGTGAATATTAACAGATAATCAATAAATGAAGTAAGTGAATAAAATACACAAAATTTTGCTCTGCTGGCAACTGGACCAAAATATACCCTTTTCATATATTAGGATGTATTTGGAAGTATTAAAAACAACTGATCCAAATTTACTATGTTTTCCTACTATAAAGTATGGGTAGAAACTGATAGTCAATGACTTACAAAAGAATAAATTCACTCACATGAGGTAAAAGACAAATAAATTAGTTTTGAATTTATCTTAAGGAAAATAATAAAATTATGATTTAAAATGAGCAATGAAATATAAAACTTCAATTAACAATTAATACATTCAACATATGTATTTTCTTCTCATAGAATGGCCCATTAAAGGAGGAAGAAGAAGGGATAAGAAATAACATAAAAGCCAACTGGCATGAAAACTTGCTAAAATTCACTGTTTGTAAAAGAAATGCAAATTAAAAACAATTTTTATTCTGCCAGTCATGGAGGCAATTTTTTTTATACAATAAAACCTAAGATTGTCATGTGTATATTACTTCCTCAGTAACAGAACTTTACTTCCAGATCTTTCATTAGTCTCTCTCTAACACACTGATTTTTTATTTATAGAACTTAGGGTAATTTTAACTATATATTTGTTTAATATTTGTTAGCTGCTACATAGTGTAAGCTGTTTGAGAGCTGTGACAACATCTGCTTTGTTCTCTATATGCCCAATATAACCAGTGCCTAGAACCAAAGCAGACAGTCAAAAAGCCCTTGTTAAATGAATGATTGAATGAATGAACCAAATGCTGGCAAATATAAAATTAAATGTACCTCTAGTAATTATTTTAAGGAAATAATCACAGGTAAAAATTTGTATAGAAGAATGCTGTAGAGGAAAGACTTTTTTTTTTTGCTAACTGTCTAATGATTATTAGGGAAAAAATTCGGGCAATAAAAAAATGGTTCTCTTATTTTTGGCGAAGTAGGCAGTTTTTAAAAAAAATAATAAAAGATACAGCTTTAACCATATTTTTCTAAATTTCTAAGTCTGAAACAACATAAACATTGTAGTTAAACAGCTCGAATTTACAGAAAACCCCTGTACTTCTTCTAACTGATCCTTACTAAATGGTGTAGTATAAATTTAGATCACATTAACTAAATTTGTTTAAGTTCTATGCATTTTATTTTATTGAATTTTATCAATATCTAAAGTAACAAAGCATTAACATAATTTTAACTAAATTACAATCTTAAGCAATGCTATAATACTTCCATAGTTTTAATACATGTTTTAAAGTATACAATTTAATTTTTTTAGTATATTCACTGTTGTGCAACTATTATCTAAGTTTAAAACAATCTAAGTTTAAAACAGTTTCATCACTCCTAAAATAAATCCATTTCCAATTTCCCTGCCTCTCTCATTCCTAGGCAAACACTAACCTACTTTCTGTCTCTGTAGGTTTGCCTATTCTAGACATTTCATATAAATGACATCAGACCATACATGTTCTTTTGTGACTGGCTTCTTTCTCTCAGCATAATGTTTTTAAGGCCGTCTATATTGTGGCATGTATCAGTATTTCATTCCTTTTTATGGCCAAATAATATTCCATTATATGAATATTCCACATTTTGTTTATGCTCTCATCAGTTGATGGGTTGTTTCTACTTTTTAGTGATTATGAGTAATGTTGTTACGAGCACATTTGTGTACAAATGTTTGGGTGAAATTATGTTTTCATTTCTCTTGAGCATATGCCGAGGAGTAGAATTGCTAGGTCATATGGCAATACTGTGTTTAATGCTTTGAGGAACTGCCAAAGCAACTAGTTGCATTCCCACCAGCAGTAGATGAGGATTTCAATTTCTCCATATCACTCCAATACTTGTTATTCTCAGTCCTTTAAGATTACAGCCATCTTTGTGGGCGTGAAGTCATATCTCATTGTGATTCTGACTTGTATTTCTTTAATGGCTGTTGATATTGAACATCTTTTCATATATTTGTTGGCTATTTGTACATCTTTGGAGAATAATCTATTCTGGTATTTTCCCCATGTTTTAATATATATATTTTTAATTATTGAGTTGTAAGAATTCTTTATATATTCTGGAGACCAGTCCCTTATCAATATATATGAAAATATTTTCTCATACTCCATGAGTTGTCTTTTCACTTTCTTAAGGTTATTGTTTGCAGCATAAAATTTTTAAATTTTTATGTAGTTCAATTTATCTACTTTCCTTTGTTGCTTGTGCTTTTGGAGTCATATCTAAGAAATTTCTACCAGATTCAAGTACACAAAGATTTAGAACTATATTTTCAACGAAGATCTTTATGGTTTTAGCTCTTACATTTAGATATATAATCCAGTTTGAGTTAATTTTTATATATGGTTTGAGGTAAAGGTCCAACTTCATTCCTTTGTCTGGTGTCCGTATGCTACAAAGACTATTTTTTTCCCCAATGAACTCTGAACATCCTCATTGAAAATCAATTGATCATAAATGTAAGAGTTTCTTACGGGACTCTCAATTCAATTGCATTAATCTATATATCTATTATCATGCCAATACTGCATTTGTCATTTTGAAATCAGAAGGTATGAATCCTTGACCATTCTTCCTTGCTTTCAGGATTAAGGGCTGTTCTGCAATTTCATATAAATTTTAGTATCATATTGTTAATTTCTGCAAAAAAGCAAGCTGAGAATTTTTTCTAACAAAGGTAAGATCAATTTTTTCCTGTCAATGCATATTCCAGCACCTAGTTCAGCGAGTACCTAGAATGTTGTAAGTGTGCAAAACATTTTTATAGGAAAAAATGAATAAAAAATAATTAAGTAATATTATTTTCAAGGAGTACTTAAGAATGAATCAGTACCAGTTACTTGGTATGTCCCATGTGATGAAATCCTATAAAGGTGTTTTTAGACAATTAACTGATAATACCAAGTTTCAAGTACACCTTCCTTTCCCTGTTATCTTTTATACAGATATATATCTTTTATGGCTACAACTTTCTCTGATGGCCACAGGGTGACAGCATTTTTGCATACTAAATTAAGAGCATTCTATTATGCATTTTGTGTTTTATAGTTTGTCTTTAGAGTCAAACTGAAAAATTTACACACACACACACACACACACACACACACACACACACACACAAACTGTAACATGCTGAGCTTTTGCTAGGGATTGTATTGAATCCATAGATCAATGTGGGTTGTATTGCCCTTTTATATACTTATTAACAGTCTTCAAGATTATAAATAATATATTTGTACAACTAAAATCATGTTATATGCACTATTTTATTTAATCAGCTTTTATCAGTGTTTAAATTTTTTTTGAGATATGCTTGTTATATTTTAAAGTCATTAAATTTTCTTGGCTTTAAAACCACAAATCTAAGTATCTGGAATATTAGATATCTTTCACCTGAAGAGTAAGCAACACAAATACATTCTTTCTCATTTTATCTTCTAGGAGTAAATGGTATAAATTTGATTCACAGAGTAAGACTATTTTGGACCAGGAAAGTAGAATACCTGATGTGTAAGTCTTTGGCTTCTAATGTCTTTGGGATGTTTTATCCACTCTATTCCTTTCAAGAACCACATAGAGAAGAAGAGAAGGTAAGGTAGCAATCAGGTGAACTCATTATCAAATTCACTTGGCTTTGGAGCACCAAGTTCTCTTTATTCTGCAGTGGTAGAGCCATCAGGAACAGTTGGAAGAGCACCCTAGTATGAATGGACCATCCTGACACATTTCATTAACTTCTGAAACAATAAGGTAGTTTATCTTCTAATATGTGAATCTTGTTTGTGAGTAGCCTCTTGGGGGAATAGCAAATAAATCATGAGCCTGTCCACAATATTTTATAGGAAGAAAGTAGAGTATTTTTTTTTAGCAATGATTTATATTTGTTTTTGTGTTTTGAAATACTTTTGCTATCTTGAGAACACAAATAAAATTAAATGTAAACAATATTTTTAAATATTGAATAAAATTCATCTGAGTAAAGTATTAATTCTTTGCAAAGTAGTTCCTAAACTTTTGAGTTTCGTTATGATTCTTGGCTTTTTATAGTCTTAACTTATATTATCATTTTCTTTTTTATACTCAAATGGTCATAACTTAGCCACTTGGAGCCACTGTAAGCTGTACCTTTTCGAGGTGACCTCAGAATTTTTAAAGCATCCTTGCTTGCTCTCTGGCAGTTACTCCTGTCTACCTCCTTCTCATCAAATACACCACTTCCACCCTTACCCCTCCAGTCCATAATGTATCTTCCTAAACATTAAAATCAGCTCTTTTCAAAGAGTCTGGTTTCTTTTAATGGAAAACAACATTAGAAACAAAAATCTAAAGGGCTAAATGTGCATATCAAGACTGATGTTATGGAGTGACATTGTTTTTAGGCCATTTTAGTCAACAAAATTAGAAAAAATATATAAAGGCATTAATTTTTATTCTTTTCCAATTGTTTTTTAAGCATTTTATTTTATTATTAGTTTCAAGTATACAGTACATTGGTTGGACATTTATATAGTTTATGAAATTACCCCTCTGATTACTCTATCTTCCCTCTGTCTCTATACATAGCCATTACATTACACTGCTGACTGAATTCCCTATGCCATACTCCCCATCACTATGATCATCTATCAACTACTAATTTATACTTCCTTAACCCTTTACCCCTTTTTCCCAACCCCCTCAACCCCCATCTCTTCTGGCTGCCACCAGATTGTCCTCTATATTTGTGACTCTGTTTTCAATTACTTTGTTCTTTTTATTCCTTAGATTCTGCTTGTAAGTGAAATAATTGGTGTTTATCTTTCTCTGTCTGACTTATTTCACTCAGCATAATAACCTCTAGATCCATCCATGTCATTATAAATGTTAAGATTTCATTTTTATGACTGAGTAATATTCCATTGTATATATATATGAACCATAACTTCTTTATCCAATCATCTGTTGATGGGCATTTAGTTGTTTTAATACCTTGGCTATTGTCCAATTATGTTTTAACATTAATTTAAGGCATTCCTACCTTAATTTTAAACCCCTCATCTAAATATATAATTGCTTTCCCTTTTATGATGTGATAAGCCATATAACTATTACCTTAGCTGGAAATCTTGATTAAAACTGGCATAATTATTAGTTTGTCAATAACACTTTATTAATATTAAAACAACATAAAAGTACCAATTGAATAACAAGGTTAAACATTAATTACAAATGCCTTTGTATAAATTGACTCCACTCAACTAATTAATAGTCAAATTATCTTGTTTGGGGTTATTGGTAGTTTTTAAAAGTTCTGTTGTTAAATACACAGCTGTCTGATATATTCTCTATTTTAATTATTTAATTCTAATTTGAGATTGTTGATGCTTGATTGACAATGCTTTCTTGGTAGCAGCATTACAATATTATTTAAAGGAAGCTTGTTCTTTATTAGATGGATGAAAATATAAGCTGTTTGATCTGTCATATTAAAAATTTTTATTTGGTAACCCAATGACTTGTGCGGTTACATGAATGACTATATATATACACACACACATATATATTTTTATATATTTATATATATTTATATATGTATGTATATATACACATACATATATATTCTTTCTGGATAAACCCAATTTATGTAGAAATTTAGAAAATTCTAGTCATATAAATTTCTATGCAAGATTTTAAATAGCTGCATACATTAAAATATCATGTTTAGAAACTAGTCTAGGCTGGTAATATTTTATTATATGGTTTGGGCGCTGGTTACACAGTGGTATTAGCTACAAAACTTCATTAAGCTGTACACTTGCAATTTGTGCACTTTATTGTATATGTATTATATATTTAAAATGTCATGCTTGTAGTTCTGTTTTGCATTATAGTTACTGGACATTAAAACAAAGATAAAACAAAAGATCTTAAAGAACAAATATGTGGTGACAAAAAGAAATCTAACTATGAGTGGTGAACATACAATGTAATACATATACGACTTACTGTTGAATTGTACACTTGAAATTTACTGGATTTTGTTAACCTATGTTACCATAATAAATTAAAAAAAATAAAAAACTAGAGTATATAATAATTTAATTTTATCAATAGATGTTATTTTTATTTTAGTTGTAGAGCTAATTGAAGACATATAAACCAAGAGCTTTATTTCCCTGCTTCACTGTGTCATAATTTTTATTACTTTGAATGAAGAAAAAATTAATATAAAATTTCTTAAATTTAAGACTATTGGTCTTAAAATAGAACTCATAAGATTTATTCCCTCTAACAAAGAGTTGGGGTGGTTTGGTTTCACTATCTCAGCTGAAAAACTATGATTTCTGCAGCCAAGATATTGAAAAATTTTAATAAATTAAAAAATGTTTTTTTAGATCTAGTCAGTCACTTTAAATTACAAATGATAGTAATACATATGTAAATAAATCAGCTTATTTTATTTTTTAAAGAAATTAATTAAAAAAACAATAAAACTTAGTGTTCCATCATCTCTGCAAAATACAGTATAAACTGAGTTTTTAAAATGATATTGAAAGACTGAAGTTCTAAAAAATGCACTATCAAGAATCAATTTAAATATCTAATTGCATACATAAACCTTCAATTGATAACAGGTATAAAAAACAAATAATTTCTTCTACAATGTCTATTTAAAATAATGGATATATTTCAATGTGTTTTGGGTAAAACCTAAAAGGATACACCTTTATCTGTTTCTGAAGAGATTTCCTAATAGTAAAGCTAAAATAAATAATTTTGTTCCAAAAAAACTGTACAGTCCAAAAGAAAAAAAAAATTGCTTCTATGCTCCTGAAAAGTGATGGCATGACAAAAGTTACAATAAAATGTAATGATAGTAAAATGCTAACATTAAATCTTACACAGTAATATACCTAGTTTCTTTGATACTGAAGTTTTAAGAAAAGAAAAACCTTAATCTCAAAGAACCAATAGTTTCTAAACTGAATAAAAACGGAAAACTAAACCAGTCCCACCGCTTCTTTGGCTCAAAAAAAAAAAAAAAGAGTAGGGAAAATATACTTTTTAAAAGTATGTAATCTCAAATATGAGAACTTTTATATGAAATACCTTTACTTCAAAGGGTAATAAAATATATGGCTAAAATGAAAATAAGCAATTTTAATAATTCTTTAAGGAGTTCTTTATTTTATGCTATAATTTAAATTTTAGAAGAATATCAATAAAATTTAGGTCTTTTTAAAAGCTTTACTTTTTTAGAAGAGTATTTTCTTATGTGTTTCATTTGTGTGCTGATTGTGTAGTTAGTTATCACAGAATGTAAAACTGGAAAGTAAATAGGGCATATCTAAATCTATATAGAATTTGGATTTTTGTACTTCAGCTAATATAGCTAACTTTTTCAAGAATTGTTTTGGAAAAATACAAATATAATGTTAACAGAAGAGAAGAAGCATCTGAAAAATGCAAAGGAAAGGGCCTGCAGAAATGCCCAACTCAGCTGGTTTAAGTCAATTCTTAACTGCTCTCTTCCAGCCTTCTGCTCAGTGCTCTCCAACTAACATGTTTTCCTATAGCTACCTCCCCCACTTCAAGAACTCTCCAGCTCACATCTGTTGATTCATAGCTTGCTATCCGACTTATGTTCTTATCTCTGTGGCTCTGTAGGAATAATAAGACTGTGTAAAACTGCTTGTTATGTTACAATTGGGGCTCCGCCTTTGAATAGAAATCCACTGAGCCGGTGCTAGCATCAAAAAGTGCTACTTCCTGCTTATAGCCTCAGTGTCCCATCTCTCGGTTCAAGAATCCTATAACAGTGCTGATAATGCCAAAGTTCCAGGTTCCACAAGGCAAAATGTCCTGTAAATAGATAAGACCAGTTGTCTGGAAATTCCTCCCCCCTTGAAGCCCCTCCCCATCCTGGGTCACCAAGTACATGTAAAACTTCAGACAAAGGAATCATATGCCCCTTGTATGGACACTGCAGAGGTATATAAACTATAATAAATTTAAGCAAGGGGAACTTGTGCATGGTGTTGTTAACACCATGCGCTCCGCCAGCCAATAAATTGTCTTTCCTCTGAGTGTCCAATTTCCTCTGTCGGGTGTCGCTTCCTACAACATGTGAATAGGGGATTTCAGTTGAAATATGTTACAAATCAAATACTTGGTGTCTTAAAAACTGGTTATTATAAAACCTACACATTATTGTAGAATCATAAAGACCAAAAGAATTTTTCAATTAAAATGTTCATGTATAGTTTTTAAGTGTTGTAATTCTCCGATTATATTTAATATGAATTGTATTTGGTTTTGGCATTACCTTGATTATATCTCCTGACATTCTTAATTATAGACCTGTAGATTAAGACAATTTTAAATTAATAACATGTGTATTTATTTGACCAAAATTAAAAATAAAAATAGGTCACATAATACCTATGTATACTCCACTTAGATGTTCTTGTTTACTTGTAAAACACATCGTCTTGTCCATAAGCCCTATAAAATGTTTTAAAACAATACATCTGAACCTCTACTTCCAAAAAGATAGAGAAAAGCACTTTTCCCCTATTCTTCCTACCAGAGCACAGTTAAAAACCCTGGACATTATATATAAAACAAGCATGAGGAGACTCTGAAAGGTGGAAAGAAGAAGGCAGACCAACTAGAGACTTCAGAGCACAAGCAATGACATAGCAGTAGAGTTCCCTGGGTTTTCTTTTTGCCACATACACCCCAGACTGGGGGCTGGAGAAACTGGCAACCCAGAAACACCAATGGACAAAGACAAAAAAGGTTCCAAGAAAAGACTGCTCCTTTTATAGCAACCAGGAGAGTGGTAGCCCAGCAAGACAGAATACTTTAAGACAATAAGCGCTCTATTCTAGCCAAACACAGAGAAAACATTGAAGCTTGACCCCCATCAGCAAAGGCTGAGTGGAAAACCTAGCTTCCACCCTCATCGGGCTTCAGTGAGGTGCTTCAACCCCTTTGCCCTTATCTCACAGAAGTGCTGCTACCAAGTATAAATTAATACCTTCTCTTCTGGTAGATAAGGCTGAGGACCTGGATTTTTATCTCCACCTGGTGGTAACAAGGCAACATTCCTCTTCCACTCTGAAGTGATGTCAGAAGCCTATTTAAATCTATAACATAATACCCAAAATGCCTAGGTTTTATTCAAAAGCTAGTGGTCACAACAAGAACAAGGAAAAATCTCATTTTGAATGAGAAAGAATAGTCAACAGATGCCAACAATGAGATTAACAGATATTAGAATTATCTGACAGGGATTTAAAAGTAGCCATCTTAAAAATGCTTAAACAAGAAATCATGGACATGCTTGAAATAAATAAAAGATAAAACGTCTTAACAAAGAAATAGAAAATCTCAGTAAAGAAATAGAATATATAAGGAAGAACCAAACTAAAATTTTAGAACTGGAAAAATAATAATAATTAAAATGAAAAAAATTCAATGGATAGGCTCAGCAGCAGAATAGAGGGGACAGAGGGCAGAAATCAGTGAACTGGAAGATAAAATAATAGCAATTACCTGATCTGATTGCTAAAGAGAAAATAGACCAAAAAAACTCCACAAAAACAACAAGCAAACAAATAAACAAACGAAAAACAAAAACAAAAAACCCAAGAGTCTCAGGGACTTGTGAGACTATAACAAAAAGATCTACCATTCATGTCATCTGAGTCTTGGAAGGGATAAACCCAAAGAAACTTGTGCCAAAGTATATTGTGATCTAACTTCCAAAAATTGAAGACAAAAAAAAAAAAAAAACCCTTGAAAGCAGCAAAAGGGAAATGACATCTTACCTGTGGAGAAAAACAATCTGAATGACAATCTTAATTCTCATGAGAAACTATGGAGTTCAAAACAAAATGTCATACTTTTCAAGTGCTGAAAAAAAAAATCCAGAATTCTCTCTCATGGGAAAATATCCTTTAGAAATGAAAGGATAACCAAGACTTCTCAGATAAAAGAAAATTGAAAAGTTTTTGCCAGAAGACCTATCCTAAAAGAATGGCTAAATGAAGTTCACTAAATAGAAAGGAAATGATAATAGAAGGAATCCTAGAACATTGGGAAGGAAGATAAAATAACAGAAAGAACAAAAATATAGGTATAAGCGATAGGCTTTCCTTCTCTTGAGTTTCACAAATTGTTTGACAGATGAAACAAAAAATATAATACCACCCGATGTGGTTCTTTATGTAAAGGAAATATTTAAGACAATCATATGTGTAGGAGATGATAAAAGGTCACAAAGAGGGGTAAGATTTCTACATTTCACTGAAACTGGTAAAATATTGATACTAATAGATTGTGATAAGTTATGTGTACATAATGTAATAATTAGGCTATACAAAGATATATACCCAAAGCACTCTAAGTCAAAATGGAATTCTAAAAAAAATCAGTATCTCTCAATATAAATGTAATCTGATCACATGCTTAAAATATAATTTACATTGTGAAAAACTAAGGCTTGAAAGCCAATTAACATTGTTAATTTAAACATGTAGTTTGGCATAAGAATAAATACATGGTAAGTTAAAGGTTGTAGCAAAATGTTCCATATAATTGGGGGAAACCTGCTAGCTCAGTAGAGAGGAAAAGATAAACTTTAAAATTTTTATATAAATAAACAAAGTTAAAATTCAATGAAATATATCTGGTCTTTGTGCTTTAAGAACTCACACATTTTTACTTGGCCCTTGGCCCATAATCATGATGTGGCAATTGGCGGTTGCACCTAGAATTTAACCTGGAATCAGGAATGCTCTTGTTAAAAGACACAAATATAACTATGATTTTTTAAAATATTTTTTATTTTTCAGTTGGCATACAATATTATATTAGTTTCAGGTATACAACATAGTGATTAGATATTTATATAACTCACAAAGTGATCACCCCAATAAATCTAATGCCCCTCTGACATTGTACATAGTTATTACAATATTACTGGCTATATTCCTTATGCTATACTTTACGTCTCCATTATTATTTTGTAACTACCAATTTGTACATTTTAATCTCTTCCCCCATTTTCACCGACCCCCCCACATCTCCCTCACATTCAGTAATCCTCAAAATGTTCTCTGTATCCATGAGTTTGTTTGTTTTTGTTCTTTAGATTCCACATATATGTGAAATCATATGGCATTTGTCTTTCTCTATCTGACTTACTCCACTAAGCATAATGCCCTCTAGGTCCATCATGAAATATCTTTTCCATCCCTTTACTTTTAGTCTGTGTGTCTTTTAATATGAAGCGAGTCTCTTTGTAGGCAGCATATGCAAGCGTTTTGCTTTCTTATCCATTCACCCACCCTATCTTTTGACTGGAGCATTTAACTCTTTTTCTTTTGAAGTACTTGTTGATATGTATGTAGTAATTGTCATTCATTATTTATATTTTTGATACATATTTTTTTCTTCTTCTTAAAGAAGTCCCTCCAACATTTCCTGTAATACTGACTTGATAGTGATGAACTCCTTTAGCTATTTCTTGTCTGAGAATCTCTTTATCTGTCCTTTGACTCTAAATAATAGCTTTGCATGGTAAAGTAATCATTGTTGTAGGTCCTGGGTTTTCATCACTTCTAATATTTTATGCCATGCCCATCTGGCCTGCAAAGTTTCTGTTGAGAAATGGCTGACAGTCTTGTAGGAGCACCCTTGTAGGTAACTAATTGCTTTTCTCTTGCTGCTTTTAAAATTCTCTCTTTGTATTTAACCTCTGGCATTTTACTTATGATGTGTTTTGGTGTTGGCCTCTTTGGGTTCATCTCGTTTGGGACTCTCTGAACTTTCTAGAGTTGTATGTCTATTTCCTTCACCAGGTTAGGAAAGTTTTCTGTCATTATTTTTCAAATAGGTTTTCAATTCCTTGCTCTCTCTCTTCTCCTTATGATACCCTTATAATGCAAATATTATTATGCTTGATGTTGTCCCAGAGGCTCCTTAAACTATCTCCTTTTTTTTGGATTCTTTTTTCTTGTTGCTGTTCTGATTAGGTGTCCTCAGCTATTCCATCCTCAATGTCACTGATTTGATCCTCTATTTCATCCACTCTGTTGATTCCCTCTACTGTACTCTGAATCTCAGATATGGTATTCTTCACATCTGACTGGTTTCCTATTATGTTTTCAATCTCCATTGTTATATTTTCTATCTCTTTGTTAAAGCTCTTACTGAGTTTTATCTATTCTTCCCCTAAGTTCATTCAGCATCCTTATAACCAGTGTTTTGAACTCTCATGTGGTAGATTGCTTATCTCCACTTTGGTGAATTCTATTTTTGGAGCTTTGTTCTGTTCTTTCAAGTGGGACATGCTTCGTCCCCCAAATTCGGCTGCCTCCCTATGTCTGATTCTATGTATTAGGTAGGGCTCCTAAGTCTCCCAGCTTTAGTAGAGTGGCTTTATGTAGTAGTTGTGCTGTTGGGATCTGGTGGCACATTCCTGGGAGGTGTCTAGCTGTAGCCCAATTTCAGGCACAGCCTGTGTGCCTCTAGGGACATCTGGTAAGGGTCACCAAGCAATCCACAGATGGCTGCCACCCATGCTGGGCTTATAGGTGCCTCAAAGGGTCAAGTCGGAAACTGAGGCTAGCTGCCACTAGTGCAGGGCTTGGGACTACTCAGCAAGAGGTACAGGGCACACTGAGGTGAGATACTGCTTCTCTGGGTTTTGTGTACCTCTAGGAGATTTTAGGAAAGTCTGCAGTATAAGCCAAGACAGTTCATTTGCATAGAATAAACCACTAGAAGTAGCTTGGGTGAGCCCACAAGTTAGGAGAGGTGGAATCTTAGGGAATCACCTGGGCAGAGCGACCTGTTACCCAAGTTGGTGAAAACTCAGATATTGTGGTGGCTGCATGTGCAAGCTGGAAGTGGAGAGGGTTCAACAAAGGAACAATGGTCACTTCCAGCATGTCTGTTCAGGAGAAATATACCCTTCCGGCCCTCACCCTGAAGCCTAACAACTCAGTGCTTCCCCATGTGTCCCTCGTGTCCCTTAAGCAGCTGCCCCAGCATTGAAGCTCAGAAAGAGTGAGTCCATCAGCGAGTAAGGCCAGGCATAGGCCCTTTAAGAGGAACATCTGCAACTGCTGCAGTCCTCCTCTCAGCCGCAACCTCTGTTGATTTTCACAGCCAGAGGTTGTGGGGACTTCTCTTCCAGGCACTGGAACACTGGGCTGGGGAGCTCAGTGTGGTGCTGGGACTCTTCACTATTCAGGTAGGGGAGGGGACTCTGCAGCCAAGATAGCCCTCCCAATTCTCGGTGGCCACATGCAGTTTTGGGACCCAGCTGTTTCACATCTCTTCCCTTTCTACCAGTTTGTGGTGACCTGTTATTTTGTCCCTAGTTGCCCCTAGTTTCTTCTGTTGAGCCAAATCTCAGGCAACTCCATGTACTGGCTGCTCTGAAGTTTTATGATAATTTTGGTGTGGTCATGAGAGGAGGTGTACACAACCTCTACCTTCTATGTATGGCCCCTTGACCTATGATTTTAAAAAAATTTTAAAATTTAGTTTCAAGTATACAGTACATTGGTTAGACATCTATATAGTTCATAAAATAGTACCCCCCATGCATTGCACCCTCCCTCCTCTAACCCTCCACCTAGCCAATATATTAATGCTAACTGCATTCCCTATGCCATGCTCTCCATTCCCATGGCCATTCATCAGCTACTAATTTGTACTTCTTTAGCCCTTCACCCCATTCTCCCAGCCCCGCCTCCATTCTCCTAGCTCCCCAACTCCACTATATTTGTGAGTCTGTTTTTGATTAGTTTGTTCTTTTTATTCCTTGTTCTTTTTATTCCACATATAAGTGAAATCATATAGTGTTTATCTTTCTCTTTCTGACTTAAACACCTTCTAGGTCTATCAAAGGAATACCTTTATCCATCCCTTTCCTTTTCATATGTAGGGGTCTGTTTTCTTATCCTTTCAGCCATTCTATCTTTTGGTTGGAGCACTTAATTCTTTTCCATTTAAAGTACTTATTGATAGGAATGTAGTTGTTACTATTCTTTATTCCTGTTTTTGATACATGTTTTTCTTCTTAAAGAAGTCCCTCCAACATTTCCTGTAATACTGGCTTGGAGGTAATAAATTCCTTTAGCTTATTTTTGTCTGGGAAGCTCTTTATCTGTCCTTCAACTCTAAATGATAGCTTTGCTGGATAAGTTATTCTTATTGTATATCCTGGGTTGTATATCCTGGGTCTTCATTCTGTTGAATTATTTTTTGCCAAGCCCTTCGTCCTGCATAGTTTCTTTTGAGAAATCAGCTGTCAGTCTTATGGGTGTTCCCTTATATGACATTATTTGTTTTCCTCTTGCTGCTTTTAATATTCTTTCTCTGTATTTGACCTTTGGCATTTTAATTATGATGTGTCTTGGTGTAGGCCTCTTTAGATCCCTGATTTTGGGGATTCTCTGAGCTTCCTGGAGTTGTATGTCCATTTCCTTCACCAGGTTAGGGAAGTTTTCCATCATTATTTTTTCAAACAGCTATTCAACATCTTGATTTTCTTCAGTTATACCAATCAGATGAATATTTGGATCCTTAATAGTGTCCCATATCCTCCTTAAATTATTTTTATAGTCTTGACATCTTTTTTCTTGCCATTCTGATTGAGTATCCTGATTGGCTTTCCTGTCCTCTAGCTAAGACATTTGATCCTTTCTTTATTCACTTTGTTTATTCCATTTAATATACTTCTCATCTCAGATAATGTGTTCTTCATTTCAGACTGATTTCCTTTTATAATATCCACTTCCATTTTAGTTTTTTATCTCTTTGTTGAAGTTCTCACTGAATTTATCTAAACTTCCCAAAAGTTTATTGAGCATCTTTATAACTAGTGTTTAGAACTCTGCATCTATTAGATTACTTGACTCCATTATATCTGGATCTCTGTTCTCTTCTCTCATATGGTTTCTGCTTCTCTGTCTTCCCATTTTGGCTGCCTTACTGTGTCTGTTTCTATGTACTAAGCAAAGCTCCTAAGTCTCCCAATCTTATTAGTATGGATTTGTGAAGTAGATGGCCAGTGGCACAGTCCTGAGAGGGAGTCAGCTACAGGCCAAACTTAGGCCAAGCCTCTGCCCCTCCGAGGCCACCTGTTAAGATTCAGCAAGAAATCCACAGATGCTGTGCTTATAGTTGCCTCAAAAGGCTATACTAGAAACTGAGGCTGCCTCCAGTGTGAGTCTCAGCAAGGAGCACCTGACTCACTGAGGATACACCTGCATGTGGCTTGGGTAGAGCTGCGAGTGGGGGAGGCAGGTTTTCAGGGAATCCTCTGGGCGAAGCGACCTCTAATCCAGTTTGATGATGTCATGGCTATGGCGGCGCTGTGTCCGCACACTGGAAGGGGAGAGGGCTCAACAGGAAATAATGAACATTGCCGGCACTTCTGTACAGAGCGAATCTCACCTTGGCCCTTGCTCTGACAATGTCTCCCTGTAAGTCCCTGGTGCCCCCTGCGAGCAGCTGAATCAGCACTGGTGCTCAGAGTGAGCAGGTCCAACACTGTGAAAATCCGCTCGCGGTCGCAGCCTCTTTAAGAGGCTTCTGCAGCTGCTGCTGCTGCAGCCTCCTTCTCACCAGCTGCTCGGACCTGGTAGCCCCGCGTCCTTGCCCCGTCCTACCTTCTGTCATTGCAGGGTGCTTTCTTGGACCTCTCCCTAGTTGTATGGCTTGTTCCTCTAGATCCCAGGTGATTTTCGCTTGCTGCTGCTCCTTGTTTCCGTCACAACTTTGATTTGGTCATCAGGGGGATGAACAGAGTCTCTATCATCTACGCCATTTTTTTTCTCTCCGCCTATGATTTTTATTACCACAAAAGTGAAAAACAACATGGCTTACCGATATTAAAAACTCATGTATATAAAGCTTAACATATATCCAACATTGAATTACTTAATAGGTGGACCAGACTCTGGATGAATGTCCTTAAGTTTGGAGAACAAATTGCTTGTATTTTCTATCCATGTTATAAAGTGGGCTCACAAAAGATAGACTGTCCTTACTCTACTGAAGTTAGGTGTTGCAAGTAAGAATTAATACCTGAAAGCCATCATTATGTAAGAACTGCCAGCTAAAACAACAACACTTTCAAATTAAAATGAACTTAAATAATTGAGCTTAAGTGCTACTTCCAACTCAAATATCTGTGCTTCATTAGTGGGGTATACTCAAAGTGGTCACAAAAGGAAACATTATATTTTGTTATTTATCCAGCAGTTTTCCTATAATTTGTTAATTCAAGTTTTAATTTTTGCTGACAGCTAAAACAAACAAGTAATTATATTTATATTAATTAAATATACCAGTGAAAAAAATGTAACTGTAGATTTAAGGGTTGGGGGAAATAGGGAGAGGCTGGTAAAAGGGTATGAGCTTTCAGTTATAAGACATAGTCCTGGGGAGCTAATGTATAACATAGTGACTTCAGTCGATGATACACACAAAAAGGTAAATATATGAAGTGATGTGCATTAACTCAATGGTGGGAATCCTTTTACAATGTATATCAAATCATCATGTTATACACTTTAAATGTAATTTTGTCAATTATATCTCAATAAACCTGAAAAAAAAAAAAAGAAATGTAACTTTATGGCTTTGCACTTCTTTCTATTTATGTTCTTGGGCAGTGTCTTCCCACACTGAATATGAGCTTGCTCTATGAGATTGTCTTGGCTTATAGGACATTAGCAAGTCTGATACAGCATAGGCTTGATAAAAGCTTGCATTCTGAGGTCTGTAAAACTCTCTCCTGGAAGCAAGCTACCATGGTATAAAAGCACTTGAGCTAGACTACTGAAAGATGAGAAGTCACATAGAGAAATGACCCTGGAAGAAGAGAGGCCATGTTGGATGTTCTCACCCCAGCTGAGCTTTCAGCTGAATACAGCTGTATGAGTGACCTCAGCTCCACCATATGAAGCAGAAGAACTGCCCAGCTGAGTCCAGTAAGCCACTGAGTCAGGAGAAATAATAAATTTGAAGGGGGAGGTCTTTTATCCTGAAACAGATAACCAAAATAGCTTCATTAAATTATATTGTCAAAAAGGAATACAAATTGAGTTTCAGTGAAGAATTAAAACCAAAAAGTTATCCCATGAATAATATTAAATTTAAATGGAAACAAAATAAACTCATGACTTTGAAATATATCTTTTTTAGGTCTGTTCAGTAAAATGACCTAAGTAACAATATCACCCCAGCCCATAAATCTGATATGGATTCCAGAACTTTGGTCTCTGATATCATGTTCTACCATGTTCAAAGAAAGAGGATGGCTGATCTCATTCAGAGCAGGAAAGACACAAAGCAGTCTTGAGAACAAGATGTCTTTAAAAACGTATGGGATCCTAAGAAAAGAATGTAGAAGGCAGCTCAAAAGAACAGAAAGACAGAACTTTTTTTCCTGAAAAAACATTAATGGACAGGTTAATGAAACTACTGCTCCCCTAAAGGCCACCCTCTGGACATTCACATATTAGATAACATGCTCCTCATTATCTAAAACATTAACTGAAGTGTGTTATAATATTCCGTTCCCAGGTTTGCAAAACCCTCCACAAGGGCCATAGCCTTGAGCCTAGAAAGAGTAAAAAGTGAACTTGCAGCACCAGAAACAAGTGAATTTTAGCTTTTGAATGTACCTAAAATAAAAAAGATCTGCTTCTACTTTTATTTGCCAACAGATTTGAACAATTATTGTTGCTTGCTGTCTTACCACTTCCCTTGCCTTCTGTGGTCCATTAGGACAAAGGCCTTCCTAAGGACAAAGATAGATGTTAAAGACTGACATATTGAGCCTTCTTTTGACACCAACCTAGAGAAGCAAGTTAAGAGGTTTTGTTATCTGAACTTAAAGGAATCCTCTATCATTACCTGTACCTTTGCTGAGCTATCCAAAGAGAAGACCAGAAAAAAAAAACAATTTATTCATAAGAAACCAAAAAAAAAAAACCCAAAAAACAAAAACCCAAACTAATATTTCACATTCTTGTGTTTGTAGCTTCAGGTCCATGAATATTTAGTGACTTAAAATTATAAAACGGAAATTACATAATTTATTTCAATAGTAGTTAATAGTACTTAAATATGTAACAATCATGTTAATACTTTAGAAGTTATACATTTTTAAAAAGCAAAAAGAATTCTCATTAAAAAGAGAAGCAAGGTATAATGCAAATACATTAAAGATAATTTTTAAATTTGGAAAATGTTTAAAACTATGAAATAATCAGATATAGGGAAATTAATTGAAAATACATAAATTTAAGCATATAGAAAGATGTTTATCCAACACCATCAGGATGTGTGTGTATGCAGAAAAGAGTAGACTACTATACACCCTAGTCTCATTCATACCAGCTGAATTTAGATTAAGTGGGTACTAGCTAAACTTGGCTTGGATCCATTAGAAAGATACGGGCAATTACAAGAAGTATTGAGGTTTTCAACAAAAGTAATTACTTAATATCCAAGATGTTTATTTAATCTTAGTATTCTAGAAAAAAAAGTGTCAAAGTTGCTTCATTATAAAAACCCATTTGCCTTTTCTTTGGCATGAGAGGGCATTTTTTTATGTGACTCTCGCACCAACAATTGTTAGAATAGTGGCCATATAAAATAAACAATACACAACTGATTTAAATCAAACACAATAAGATTAGTTTCTTTTGGTATACTTATTCCAAAAATAAAGAGACAAAATTAAAATTACTTAGAGTAAAAGAATCAGAGAGACAAAGTAGCTATGTTAACATTGCCCTACATATCCCTTCATCTACTTCTGTGGATAATAGATAAATTACATTTTTCCAAGATATCATCTATGATCTATGACCTGTATATATTTTCCTTATGTCTTATATCACCTGTATCTGCAACATAAAATCATTCCTTTTCTGAGAAGTATATTTTCATTTCCTACTAGCCTTAAGAAAGCTTAGGGACGAAGGTACAAAGGGCAAGAACAGGCCATGAAATTATGAAGTTAGGCAGGAAGTGCATTGAGTTTAAGTGAATATCCAGGGATTGCTATTCAGCAGTCCCGAGGAGTACTATATGACAATATTAATGTCACCTCAACTAAACTCTCCATATATGTCAGTAGACTTACTGTTCTACAACTACCAAATGCGATAACTAGTATTAATAATAATGACTATCAAGCATCAAGAAAAGATAATATCATCTTCGGTATGTTCTGTTCCTTTATGGAGAACATTTTTACAAAGATTTTTTATTTAAAATAGCTAACAATCATAAGTACTAGTATTTAAGGGGCTAATTATAGTCGTCTAGGACACTTTATCCAGAACTTTTGCCGCTACTATTCACGATTTAGGTTGTGTTGTATTTTCATTCTCAAAATATAATTAACTAAGGCCTTTTAATGATTCTGAAATACAGCTGTGTATAACTTTAGTAATTTTTTACATCTATTAAATTTTATTTATTTGATTAAGCCAAACCTCAACGTTACAAAATGTTACAATGAACTATAGTTAGACCAGATGGACAAGCCTCAAGTCATATCTATAATATTAGATCAGATACCTGACTTAAATACCTCAAGGTGTCCACATGATACTCATATAGCAGTCTTAGCACCCATGAGTTTGACCTTATCAGTTTTCAGCTTTTTGGGGAAAAACAAGTCATAATTTTGCTTAACTGAGGTTTTGAATGCTGTGCTCCTAAAAATGCTCTGTGGGAGTGCACAGGCGGCCAGTAAGTGTCCCAGATCATTGCCAACAATTCATGTTCTCCATGTTTTACCATAGGGATTAAACTTTCTCTGTAAAGGGCCAGACAGTAAATATTTTAGGCTTTGTGGGCCATACTGTCACTGTGGCAATTACTTAACTCTGCTGTTATAATACAGGAAGGCAGCCATGGACAATATGTAAGGGAATGAGTGTGGTTGTATTCCAATAAAACTTTATTTACGAACAATAAAATTGGAATTTTATACTTTTTCACAAGTCACGAAAATATCACATTTCATATTCACACTTAAAAATGTAAAAACTATTCTTAGCTGGCCAACCATACAAAAACAGGCCACCTTGGCCCACTGGACGCAGTTTGCCCACTCCTACTTTATCACAAGTGTAGTGACTCTCCAGCAACTCTCTGGTATAAGGGGTCAGGGTTAACATCAAGGAATGTCTCTGCTGGGATGTGGAGGTCTCACGCACAAGCCCCATGTGCCCAGACAGGCGCATTCCCAGTCAAGTCTGGGATCCACTGTCTGGATCACTGCATTGCCAGGTCACTCCGAGGAGCGCAGGTTCGGGAGGAAGAGGTCCTGAGTAGGAGAGGGACATACCTCGGCACAGGAGGTCAGGACCCTGGACAATGGGGCTTGGAAGTTGTATAAGACCAAAGCAAAGAAGAGCCTGAATTCAGGCGGGCCCCTAAACCCCGTGGTTCCCTCAGGAATGTCTCCTGACTCGCTGCCGCCTTAGGCAAGTCACTCACTCGGATACGCCGGCAAGGACGAAGGCCATAGCAACAGCGCAAATAGAAGGACTAAGGACTTCATGGGCATCAACCGCAGCACTCCGCCATGCGACGCGAAGGTCCTAGGGCCACAAGGCCGGGTACCTCAGGGCGGAAAGAGGGCGGGGGTGGCGTCGGATGGTCTTCCTTAGGGCCCTGGGCGCCCTGCAACGGTTGTGCCCAGAGCGCAAGCGCAGCCTGGGTGGGCGTGGGGCCGCGCGCAGGGGGCGGGGCGTCCGACCCGCTCTGGCGCGCATGCTCCCTCTGGCTTGGAAGCTCTACGCCCAGCGCAGGACTCAGAACGTCTCGACGCCCCGACGAATGCGGGGCTTTGGGGTTGCCGGTGAGGGCGGGACTCGGCCCATCCATGGAAGATAGGCGTGGAGCTAGCCTAGAACACCGTCCCTAGGCGGAATGAACAGTCTGTTGAAAGAGATGGGCAAATAACCGGGCCATTACAACAGAGTGAAAAGTGCTGTAATGGAGGAAGTGCTAGGCGCTGTGGAGCAGCGAGCAAGCCCCACCCCACCCTCATCCAAAAAATGTTGGGAGGAGGTTGCCTAGTTGGAAGAAAGCTTAGAGCTCCCCAAGAACTGAAGATAGGGGTTAGGGGCGGGGCGCAGTTGTGGGAGGTGAGGCAGAGAGAAGTAAGCAGAAGCATTAATGCCATTTTAAGGGACTTTGATTTTGTTTCGCTTTTTCAAGAGATTATATTGTTTTGTTTATCTTTTGAAAAGACAAAACTATAACTTTAGAGAATAGATCCGTGGTTGTCTGAGGTTAAGGGTGTGGCTATAAAGGGAGAGCATGAAGGGATTTTTTGGGATGATGGATAGTTGTGGCCACAGAAATCTAAACGTGTCTTAAAATTCATAGAACTGTTCAGCACAAAATTCGTAGAGCCATTCATCGTTACTTTATGATAATTTAAAAAAATTCGCCGACACACATCACTGCCTCAGGATGCAAGGGGCTTGGATTTTCTGAGGTATGGGGGAAATACTGCAAGGTATTAAGCTGGGAACTGTGTAATACTTCTGAGAAATCAAACAAGAGAAGGACTTTGATTCAGCAACAAGATCCTTGGCAGAAACAGTTTTAGTGGAGTGATTTGGGCAGAAACCAGACTACAAAGAGTTGAGAAATGAGTAAGAGGTGAAGATATGGTAACAAAGCAGACAACTTTTTGAAGGTTTGTGCATAAGTCTTTAATGTGCTCTACTAGGGCTTAATCCAAATGTAGCAGCCTTCCAGAATCAGTTAAAACGATTTGAAAAGCAGTGTGTGTGTGTGTACACTAATATATATATTCAGGTAAGGGGGAATATTTTCTAAGATAAGTAGTAGATCATATTTAAAGTATTAACTGAGGTCCCACCCTCCCTAAGCTTCCTTGTCTCTTACCTTTCATTCTACCACTGAGATCAATGATCACCCTAATTCACTTGCCTCAGGGAAAGACAGCTAGAATCTTGAACAGAGACATTAAAAGAGGGGCTGATTTTTTGTTTTTTTTTAATTTATGGTGCAGTTAAAAGTCAAAGCAATTTTTTAAGAGCTGCTGCTTAGGTGAAAGGTTTGGTTTTTGTTTCTTTTTTTTTTTTTTTTTAGTTTGTGTTTTTAGTGGACATGCTTGGCTTTTAATATCAAAAGCCAAGAAGCTTGGAGGACAGGAGAACATAAACTATAGGTTAAGGGAGGATTCAGGATGATATAGGTCTGTTTCTTGATCTAGGGTAAAGTTTCTGGGAGCAGAAAAGGTGGGGATTGCCATTTGTATACAGAGTCCCCTGACAGTTTTGAGGGTTGCAGAGATAGCTGTGTCTCCCTTTCCAGGGTAGAATCCAGGGGAAACTTCAAGCCTCTCAGTCATGGTGTGCATCCAGCATGGGGCCAGAGCAATTTCATGGCTATGCCTGGCTGACTCAGTTAAGTGGACAGGTCAGATGACAGCTCAAATTGAGGGAGCATTCTAGTGTTCCTATGCCCTAAGGGGGCTCAGAAATACTGAGAGCCTTTGAACTCATTCATGCCTGTGGCTTAGAACAGAAGGAGGCAGACCTGGCACACAGTACTCAATAAATATTAGCTTTGGTGTGGCTGGACCTAGTAACTTGATTCTAATAAACAGAATACAACAAAAGTGATAAGATACCACTTTGGAGATGGGAACACATAAGGACTGTGGCTTCCATCTTGGGCATCCTCACTCACTCTCTTATTGATTCACTGTGAGAGAAGCCAGCTGCTATGTTTTGAGCTTCCATGTGGAAGGACCCACATGCTGAGATACTGATGTCTCCAGCCAAAAGCCAGCAAGGACCTGAGGCCTGACAACAACCATCTGAGTGAACCTGGAATAGAATCCTCCCCAGGCAAGCCTGGAGATGACCACAGCCCAGCGGACATCTTTATTGCAGTCTTCTGAGGGAGACCTTGAGCTAGAGGTACCCAGGTAAGCCATGCTTAGATTCCTGACCAAAAACTGTAAGATAACAAATGTTTGTTGTTTTAAGCTACTTAGTTTGAAGGTAATTTGTTACACAGCAAGAGATAACTAATAAATAGTGTTATATAGAGCCAATGATTATTGTATAGGTAAGGCAGCTGGAGCACTTGTTGCTGACAATTCTGCCATTGGTACTACCACCACTAAGACCTGAAAACACCTTCTTTTGTTGCCCCCACCACAGCCAGAGTCTAGGATCACTTGCTCTGTGACCGCCAAAGTACCTACTGCTACTGCCATCTCTAGAACCACACAGGAATCCAGGGACCCACTCTTGTCCACTGCTACTGTTATTTGGAAGTACAGTCAGAAATAGAAGAGGAGAGAAAAACTTCACACAAAATATATGCCTTCTCTCACCTACTATCTTTCATTGTCAAAACCTAAATGGAAGCTACCTGGCAATAGAGTCAGAGAAATGTGTCTGATAGACTTTTAGCCGCCTATGATAACCAAAAAGACTATGGAAAGGTAGAAATGTAGCTGAGTGAACAGACAAATGAATAACACACATGTGTATTCTTCCACTTAATTATGGAGTGCTAGTAGGCAGTAGCATTTTATAGCTAAGAGAATAAGAAAACATTCAGTTTACCTTGGCAGCTTGGGTCACCTGGTGATTTATGTTCAGTATTTCAGTCTCTACCAGAGTCCCAGAAGCACGCCAAGATCACTTTCTAAACAGGAAAATAATTGTCAAAGAGGGCATGGCTTTTCTCTAAAATCTTAGGCATCTGGCCTGTATTTCTCCTGTTGGAGTTGCTACAGCTCTACCACAGATTCCTCAAACACTGCTGAATTTACTGAGTGATAAGAAGCAACTGCTTTTGCTACAATGTGATTTACCTGGAAAGGCTTCAGTTATTCAAGTACACTAAAATCTGGCACTCTTTGGGGCCCCAGATAAATACATTTGAATGGTATACCTCCAAATGGAATACATTGAAAGGATGCTACTTCTCCTTCTCACTGGAGGGAATATCCCAACATTTTCCAGATTACTGGACCTCCGGAAACTTTACCAAAATTTTTCTCAATATTTAATTCCCACTTGGCTTGCACGTGTCTTACCAAAATAAATAGGGTACCCACAATTTCTTGTTCTTTGGGTCCTGTCAGCAAGATATCATCCACCTGGTAAATGATAACCTATGAGCTAGTGAAATTATCATGATCTCTGCTTACCAGATGGTGTCACAGACCCTTAGAGTTATATCTACACTAAGGCAAAATGGTGTTCAGTAGTTGCTTCCAGGTGAAAGCAAATTGCTTCTGGTATGTTTTATCTATTAAATATATGAGGAGAGGGGAATATTTGCCCAAGCAATAGCTCTGTGACAGGGCCTGTGTTGATATGTTTCTCAAAAGAGATCACACTTGGAAAAGCACTGGCATTTAGATGCATTACCTGATTGAGTTTATAATCCTTAGTCATTCTTCAAGATTATTCATTTTTATCCCTAACCAAGCTGGCAGGTTAAATGCATCTTTCAAATCTTTGATGGTGACACTTACTATAGTCTTTCACCAAGGGATCAGTATAATTTCTGTTTTACTCTTGATTTGGGGAAGGAAAGATAAAGCTCTATGGGTTTCTACTTAGACTTTTCTATTATAATTGCTCTTGTTCTGAAGGTCAGGAAACCATTGTGAAGATTCTGCCAATGTCTGAGTATATCTCTTTCAACTGTACACTCAACAATTGGGAAAATAACCACAAGAAAGGTTTAGGAGCCCACTGATTTTACTGTAAGGTGGACTCAGGTTACAATTTCTTTGATTATCTCACCTCTCTATGAGTCCACTCTAACCAGTGAACTATAGTGACATTCTGAGTTAGCATAAATTATAGCCAGCGTTCAGCAATGTCAGAGGACTAAAATTTTTTTTGTCCATGCATATTTTCTATAGGTGACCACTGATTCCTTTAAGTAAGGCTAGGAGTAAGAGTCACAGTTCTGTTGTTACAGAATTATTCAAGGATTTCTAGCTTTCTCTTTATCTAAGAGACTCTGGATTTGTAAGTGGACTCTGGTCTGGGAATTGGTGAAGGGCTGTGAGAGGCTGAAATAAGATATCTGTTTGTTAGGCCCAGAGTTGGGGTCCCTTTTGTTAATTTGCTTTCTCGTATAAATCAGCTGAGACCTTAGTGGCTCTCATCTTATGAATCATCAAAATGGACACAGTGAAACAGCCAAGATATATCCTTACCGTGGAATTCTAGATAACAAGAATGTTTTAACTCTATGTACTCTATGATCTATCTACTAGCATAGAAAAATCTCCAAAATATAGTATTAAGTTAAAAAAAAAAGAGTGCAAAAACTCACATATCTAGTTATGTAAAATCACAGCAAAGTTATATATTTACATGAATACATCAGAAATCATTCTGGAAGGAAACACAGTAAGCTGATAGTGGTGCTTGCTTCTAGGAAGAGAAATGAGACTAGGGGAGAATGGAAGATTTTGAAGGGAGAATTTTACTTCTTACTCTAAATATTTTCCTTATCCCTTGAACTTTTAAAAACAAGAATTATACTGTATAATATGCATTGTTCATTTAACTAAAAATAAAAAATAACTTTTACAAAATCTAGATGTTCAGAAAGGAGGGCAGTAATAGAAATAACATGTACCTTATGTTTCATGCTTTCTCCTACTGAAATATTTTTCAAGTGGCTAATTCACTACCAAAAATATATATATTTAGCCTTCATCTCTGTTTCACCTCTGGCTCTGCAGATTGTGTGATACCTAATCACACAGCAACATTTAACACCTCATGACTTTTTTCTTAGGGATATATTTCATCTCCCCTTTATAGTAGTTCTTATGCTACTTTATTTCACATAGCATCTTGTTGATATTCAGTAAAGGCTTAACTAAGTAATTAACATCTCATAATCTTACAACTTAGAGGAAGAGAGTCCTTCCCTTTCTAGACCTCCCAGGCCTATCAAAATCCTGTTGTATTTCAAATCCCAAATACCACATCTGCTAGGTATCTACCTCTCCCTTATTCCTCCAGTTAGAATGTATTGTATCTTCCCTATCCATATTTCCATAATGCTATATTATAGCCATTATTTCACTGAATTACTGTATTTTATGTTTTTATAAATCAGTCTTCTCTAGACCAGGTATTTGAGGTCCAGGACCCAGATATAAGCTATCCCTTTACTGCACCCTCCCCAGCACAGCCAAAGCACCATTCACCAGGTGCTCAACAAATGCATGTTTTAGTTCAATTAAAATTAAAGGTTGGGAATTTTATATAGGCTTTACACAATCCTAAAAGGAGCTAAGAATAGTAAGACAGCTACAGAGGCAACTTTCAGCACAATTTCCAATTTCAGGAAGAAACTCCTCAGCTCTAAGTGTCCGTGACGCCATTATTTAAGCCCAGGTGAAATGAATGGCACACTGTCTCATCATCTGTTCTTTCCTCTATATACCTCTGCAAGTAATTCTGGACAATAAGTTCCTAGTTGTGGAATTGCCGTGTCAAATGGAATGCACCAGTTTTCATACTTATCAATAGTATAGTGACTTACTAATATTGGGTATCATCATCTTTGAGAATAAGCCATGCCAAATATGGTATCTTCTTGTTTTTGTCTGTTTCACTTTTTTTTCAGTGAGGCAAAGGGTTCTACCTACTCTCTCTTTTTGTCCCCACCTCAAACTTTCCCTACATTCCTTTTCTATCTAAAGCTCACATTTACCTGCTTTGTATTCTTCTAGTAACCCACTGGATTTGAATTAATAGGCTATGACTTTGGGGGAAGAAACACATTTGGTAATTCCTGCCTTCATCATCATAGGTCACTTGCCTGGGACCAGTTCATAGGTGGTTCTGACCATAGCCCTTGCCTAGTCATTGCCAGTGCAGTTTTCAGATGTCAGATCTCAAATATCACTTCCTAACAGCACTTGTCACAGTGCCTGATAAAATAGTTCTATATGCACCAACAGAATAAACAAATGAATGAATCCATCTCCCATCCATCCACTGCACCATTCTAAAAATCACCATAGCACTTAGCACGAGAGCACCTGCAGCTTTGTCAAAGAAAGGCTTCAGCCACCTGGGGGCAGCAGAACTTCACTAATGCCTGAAAGCGTACCTGGCAATTACTGGAAAGCATCTTTCTCCAGCTGAGTCTAGAAACTGATTCTGATGTTGCGCTGGGGCGTGTTTTGCTATTTACTTTCATACCTTACATTCTGAGTGCACCAAATAGCATGTAATAATATTTTAAATAATCCAATAATAACAGCCTTTGTTCATTGCAGGCTATCTAGAGGAATGTTGTACATCTAGTCTTTCTCTAACTGTTAAAGCTACTCCAGTAATGGATAGGTGGATAGCCAGAGGAAAGAAAGAGCAATTAGGGAGGTTGTTTTATAAACTATATAAATGTTTAACTAATATGCTGTATACTTGAAAATAATACAATTTTTTTAAAAAGCTGTTCCATATGCAGCTACATTGCATACAGATCTGGGTTGAATTTAATTGATAAAATGAGAACTGGGAGCACACAGAAGATGCAAGCTGACCGTCAAAAGTGCTCTCTTTCAACAAGCTGTTCCTTTTACGGTAAATAAAATGCAGTTTTTATTCACTGTACAGGACTCTGAATTGGCTTCATGGAATGTTTTTGTGAATAAATAGATGGCAAAGGAAATACTAGAATGGGGAATGGAATAGCTGGGAAGTGGTTTCAAGCATATGAACTTCAGAATGTTTTTAGTTCTGTCCAGGAAAACCCTTCCTCTGTTCTTTTGGCTCTACCAAAGTCACTGTGCAGCCTTCTGAAAATCTGAGAATGTAGCTTCTAGAGATGTCAGAACAATGATTTATTGCTCCATTGATTCATTCATATAGGAAGATCCTGGAATTCTAAAGGATTTCTCAAAACAAATTTAATTTGAATTCACTTAACTTTTAAAAAATTGAATATGTTCCCACGTGAAGGAAGTAAGGACAGAGACCATGTCCTTTTATGTTTGTCCCAGGGACTTTTCACAGTGCCTAGATGAATGTGGGCTCTGTAAGTATTTGTTGAATACCATGTTAAACTTCCTGATCGATGCCACCAAATCAAATAGAAGGTGGTCTCAGATCAGAAGGACCTTAAATCTCTCTGGATCCCATTTTTTTCTTATTCCTCAAATAATAACCCTTTATAATTGAATGCTGCCTTTAGTCTAGACCTCATAGACTCTATATTTCTTTTTATACTCACAAGTATACTGGAAGGGTAGGCTAAACAGGTATTAGCTGCCCTGTTCCATAGATGAGAAAACTGAGGCTCACGCTAAAAGGTTGGCCAGGTAATGCAGCCACAACCTGATACAATAAGACCGCAAAATCCAGGTCTTTTTGACTCTAAGTACAGTACTTTTTTCACTGAATCTCTCTAGATTATGTGCTCATCAGACTAGTCAGTCTCTTGAAATGCTTTTTCTAGCTCCAGCAGAGGCAGTGGTTCTCAGTCCTTACTACACATTAGAATTAAAAACAACCAGTAATCAAAACCATGTGGTATTCGCAGAGGGATAGATACATAGATCGATGGAACAGAACAGAAATAGACCCAGACATATGTGCCCAACTGATTTTTTATAAAACGTAAAAGCAATTTAATGGTGAAAAGGTAAACTTTGAAGAAATGGTGCTAGGGCAGTTAGACATCCATAAGTTAAAAAAAAAAAAAACTTGAGTTAAACCTCACACCTAATACAAAAATTAACTCAGAATGTATCACAGACATGTCTATAAAACTTTAGGAAAAAAATAATGGAAAATCTTCAGGACCAAGGACTAAAGTTCTTAGATTTGACACCAAAAGCATGATCTATATAAGAAAAAATTACAAATTAGACTTCATCAAAATTAATAACATTTGCTCCAAAAGGACCCATTGAGAGAATGAAAAGAGAAGCTACAGACTTAGAGAAAATATCTGCAAACCACAAATCTGAGAAAGGACTAGTATCTAGACTTTATAAAGAGTTCTCAAAACTCAACAGTAAAAGAAAAAATCAATTAGAAAATGGGCAAAAGAACACAAACACTTCAGTCAAGAGGATATACAGACGGCAAATACTGCACATGAAAAGATATTCAATATCATTAACAATTAGGGAATTGTAATTAAAATCACCATGAAATACCACTACACACATATCTGAGTAACCAAAATAAAAACAGTGACACCAAGTACTGCCAAGGATGCAGAGAAATGGAATCACTTATAAATTGCTAGTAGTATGTAAAATGTTGTAGTCATGCTAGAAGACAGTTTGGAATTTTCTTATAAAACTGAACAAGAAACAACTGTATTACTTGGGAATTGCAATCTGGGGCACTTAACCAAGAGACATGAAAACATGTTCATGCAAAATCTGGACATAAATGTTCATAACAACTTTATTCATAATAACCAAAATATTAGAAACAACTCAGCTTTCATTCAATGGGTAAATGTTTAAACAATCTATGATACATCTGTACCATGATATACTTCAAAAAGGCACGAGGTACTGATACGTGCAACAATTTTAATGAATCTCCAAGGAATTATGCCAAGTGAAAAAAGCCAATCCCACTTAGTCATGGTATTTGGTCCTTTTTAATATGCTGTTAACTTTGGTTTGCTAGTATTTTGTTGAGCATTTTTATATCTATACTTATATATTGATCTAGTTTTCTTTACTGTGATGTCTTTGTCTAGATTTGGTATCAAGGTAATACTAGCTCTATAGGAAGAGTTAAGAAGTGTTCCCTCTTATATCTTTGAAAGAGTTTGAGAAGAACTGGTATTAATTCTTCTCTAGTATCTCATAGAATTCACCAATGAAACCACTTTGTCCTAGACTTTTCTTTATTGGGAATATTTTTTATTACTGATTAAATCTCTTCACTTTTTAATGTTCTGTTGATATTTTCTATTATTTCTTGAGTCAATTTTAGTAATATGGATGTTTCTAGGAGTTTGTCCATTTCATCTAGGTTATCCTATTTGTTGAATATTACAATCCTTTTTATTTTAAAGGTCAGTAGTAATACCCTACTTCCATTTATGATTTTAGTTGTTTATGTCTCCTCTTTGTTTTAGTAATTCTAATTAAATTATTTTTAAAGAACCAACTTGATTTCATTGATAATATCTGAATAGAATAGATAATTATTTTCTCTATTTTGCTTATCTCTGCTTTAACCTTTATTACTTACTTCATGCTGCTTGCTTTGGGTATAATTTTCTATGTTTTTCTAGTTTCTTAAGTTGTAAATTTAGGTTGTTGTTTTGAGATCTTTTCCTGTTTTAATGTAGGCATAGATTTTTCCTCCTAGTACTGCTTTCATTGTAACCTGTAAGTTTTGTTATGTTGTATTTTCATTTTCGTTTCTCTAAATGTTATGTAATTTCTCTTATGATTTTTTTTTCGATCCATTATTGGTTGTTTAACAACATGTTGCTTAGTTTTCGCACATTTTTAAATTTTCCATTTTTCCTTTCGTTATTGACTTCTAGTTTTTGTTTTCATTGTGTTTGGAGAGTATACTTTGAATGCTTTCAATCTTTCTAAATTTATTGAGACTTTTCTGTGACCTAATATATAGCCTATCCTGGAGAATGTTACATGTGCACCTGAGTAAAATGTGTATTCTGCTGTTGTTGGGCAGAATTCCTATATATATTAGGTCTAGTTGGTGTATAGTGTTATACTATTATTATTATTATTATTATTATTATTATTATTATTATATTTCCTTATTGATCTTCTGTTTAGCCATTCTACTCATTATTCAATGTGAGGTATTGAAGTCTCCAACTATTATTTTAAACCGTCTATTTCTCCCTTCTTTTCTGTCACTGTTTGCTTCATATATTTTGGGGCTTTGTCATTTGGTGCATATGTATTTATAATTGTTATAGCTTCTTGATATGAATTGATTCTTTTACTAATATATAATATCCTTCTTTGTTCCCTTTTAATAGTTTTTTACTTAAAGTTTATTTTTTTCTAATTTTAGTATAGTCACCTTAGTTATATTTTGGTTACTATTTACATGGAGTATCTTTTTACATTCTTTAACTTTTAACTCATGTATGTTCTTAGGTCTAAAATGACTTTGTTAACATGTAAATAGTGGTTCGCCTTCCATCTTTCACCTAAGGGTTTTAACATCTTTTGTTGATTTCTGCCTGAAACAGTCACTTCATTAAAGGGTTGTAAATTGATTTTCTAATTTTATTATTCCTCTACCTTTGTCATCTGGCATTCCTCTGTAAATAAGACTTTCACTCATTAACAAGTTTAATTTGATTATTCTGATAATAGTTCCTAATGAAAATGTGGGATAAATGCTTAATGATTTTCCTTTAATAGCCTATTTTCAAAGTGAGAAGGTTAATGTTATAGCCACCGAAACTGTTAACAAATGAGTCTGTTATTTTGTTCTTATTTGAAAAGCATTATGGATATATAATATAATATCATAATGAATTTTAAGTACTTCAACCAATTCCATTAAGTAATTCTTGATGCTCATATTGTTCTACATTTGGCTAGTAGTACCTTTTCGAGCTGACTTATTCCCTTTGATAAGCTTGTATAAGCTTTCAAAAGTTTCCTTACTTTCTGACTTAACAAGATCACCCAGGCTCATCGGCTCATCAACTCATAAGCTAGTGACTTTAAACAAGTTTCTTAAATTCCCAAGCTATAGCTTCCTCACTTATAAGATGAAAAATACTGGTACCTACCTCATAGGATTAATATGAAGAATAAATGAGAGTGGGTTTTTTTGGCATAGTAACTTACATTCAATCAGCAGGTAATAAATCATAGTTACCATTATTATTGGTTTAAACTCTGCCTTTAACAACTCTATTGAACTTGGATAAAATATTTGGTCTCTCTGGGCCTCAGCTTCTCTATCTATACAATGGGAGATTTAGACTATAAACTTTAGGTCCTTTCCACTTCCAACATTCAGTAATTCTCCACAAGACTAGTGGTTCTGTATAGGCTTGACAAGAAAACAACACAACAGAAAGACCCCAAGATGGGCATTTATGAAAAACCCACAACCAACATTCAATGGTGAAAGATGGAAAGCTTCCCCCTTAAAACCTAAATTAAGACAAGAATGCTCTCTTTATCACTGCTTTTCAATATCATATTGGAAGCTCTAACCAGAGCAATAGAAATTAAAACAAGATGAAGGAGCACTGAAGGAGTGTCCTAAGACTGAGGTAACGTACAAAGGCTATGAGATAGACTCTCTCTCTCCCTCTCTCTTTTCCCACGTCCCCCGCCCCATGTATATGTGTTTCAATTGCTGGCATTTAAAGAAATCTGTCAAAACACTAGCTGAACACAAGCTAAAGAAACAGAGACTTTAGAGACCACATATAGCAAATATTACAGACTTTATGAAAATAATTTAGAAAAGTAATTAGGCAAACAAACAGCTGAAGCCTATATAGCAAGCAACAGAAACAAACACTGAAGGAAAGAACAATCTGATTTGCAGAGTTGCCACATTATAATATTCAAAATATTCAGTTTTCAAAATAAATATGAAATAAAAAGAAATAAGTATGGCCCTTTCTCAGACAATATTAATAGTAATTATCCCTGAGGAAGAATTGAACTTATAAGAAAAACACTTTAAATCAGTTGTCTTTAACATTCTCAAAGAGCCAAAGGAAACCATGAACAAATAGCTAAAGGAAAACTAGAGAACAGATATGAAGAAATAGGGAATAATAATAGGGTTAGAAATGATAAAAAAACAAAGAGCCAAACAAATTCTGAAACTGGACAATACAATTATTTACATGTTTACAAAGTTTATTTCATGGGTTACTAGTTAAGCATGAGAAGGAAAATGTAATTTTACAATTCTAGTATCAGATTATCATCACTTAACCAAGGATCAATCTTAGCACCGCAAATATTGGGAGAACTAGATTTATGTGCCTTCTAATATGAGGATATATGAAGTATGCAGCACCACCTATGAAGTATTTTTTGCCAAAAATATTCAACTTCTAGTTGAAAGGAAGTAGAAAGGATGGAGAAACAATCATGCTTCTCTATGAGGAAGCAAGCAGACAAATCCATAAGGTAGGGCTTTGACAAGTGAGTGGTAAAATAGTTTAAGATTAAAGAGACATTCAATAAACACAAATGAATAAACCAGCTGTAAAGATATTTTGGGGACAGTTGGAAAGTCTTTAGTAACTTCTGGATATTAGATTATATAAAGGAATTATTAGTATTGTTAGAGATGATAATGTTATTGTGATCAGGTAAGGAAGTGTTCTTAATTTTTAGTGTTACTTGCTGAAATACTTAGGATGAAATATGATGATGTCTGTATTTACCTTGACAACAAGGTCAGTAGGGCAAATATGGCAATGTAACAGTTATTAAGTCTAGTTGATTGGTATGTGGATATGAGCTCTATTTTTCTTTATGTTGAAAATTTTTAGCATAAAATTTGGGGGAAGCATTTCAGGTGAAGAAGGTATTTCTATTGGTCCTTAAGACACATCAGTATGAAGAACAAATTTCAAGGGAAGTCCCTGAATGGGAGGCCAAGTCACAAGGAACAGCCAGCAGTACCACTCCAAAGTGACCAGCAGGGAAGGAGGCTGGACTAAGAGCCCTGCACCTAAGACAAAAGGTCACCACCTACGATGAAAAGCCACCAAAAGTGCTTTGCTGTGGGTCATATTAAAATTTCTTAGCAGAGGATCTAGAGAAAAAGTGGCAAGAGATGATGGAGGGTGTCCTGTGGAGGGAGGAGAATGACAAACACCTGCAGCAATTAGGATGACGAAATGGGAGTGGTGTCTAGAAAACTGGAGGCTCCACGTGGCAACTTTATCCACCCCAACAAGACAAGAAACACATCCACATCCTTCCTCAAGAATATAGTGAAGCAGGACATCTGTCTCCCTGAAGGGATCCTCAGAAGCCCCAGGGAAATTGATGAACTTAGTCACCCTTTTCCTGATTTTCCTGCATTTCTCAGAGAGGCTTTTGAATCATAAGGCTTTCCTTTGTAAGAGAAAGACATGTTTGTAGATTGGAGAACACAATATTGTGACAATGTCAATCCTTCCCAAGAGAACTCAGAAACAGACCCATACATATACTGTCACCTGACATTAAAAGGGACAGGGAGTCCCTTGGATACTGATAATGTAGTATTTCTTAATTTAGGCGCTGATTACATGGGAGTGTTGAGTTTGTGAAAATTCAACAAACTGTACCTTTATTATATGTGTACTTTGGTTTTTGTGTATTATATTTCAGTTAAAAGTTTATTTTTAATCCCTTTATGAGTTCAAATGATGCTTTCCAAAATTAAACTAATATCGTTTAAGAAGTTTTCAATTCTCTGCATTTTTAATACTCTCCATTAGTTCTTAGGTTGCTTTCAGAGTATTAAGTTGATTGACAGGCGTTGCTAGTGAGTGGGGACAGAAGTGCCATCTTGGTGAGTTACCTTTGTTCTCTGGATAATAGCTCTTCAGTTTCTTAATAATTGCTGGGTCATTTGGTGGATCCCACAAGTATGTCCTGACCTACTTCATTCACCCAGCCCATTTGGAACCTTCCAGAAATACCACTTCTTTTAGAGCCACCGCAGACAGATTCTGCTTCCTATTCTAAAATATCTTAAAATTTACTTTAATTGAATGGTGTCTGGAGAGAGACAGATGTAGGCTTGGGAATATCCAGGAAGTGAGAAATAACTTAGAAAAGAAGGAAAAGCATTCTTTATCCTCCAAATTTAAGAGAGCATTATGAATAGCTATAGATGTATAATTTTAATTATTTAATATTATATTTGATAAGTGACTTTAATGTGTTACCTAATTGAAACTGTTTGCCAAAAATACAGTACTGTAGATGAGCTCTTTTTTTTTTAATTCCATCCCTGTACTTGGGATTGTATGAGAGACCTGATTTCACTTACAGGATTCATGGTATCTTTTTGCATACAATCACCATTGTCTTTTGTCTCTGATGTCAATACAATGTTTTTCAGAGGCATAACCTAAGTGACAACATGTTCCCTGGTTCTTAAAAGAAACAAAAAAGAAATTCTGCCTTAAAAAACAAAAAGTAATATAAGTGCATCCTAAAAATTCAAATGAAGAACTCCTACTCTCATTCCCAAGCATTAACTACTCTTAAACAGTTTGCTGTGAATATAGTATTTTCTGTTATTTATGAGCACACATGTGAATATGTACTCCAATTGCTTTTTAAAAATTTATTTTACAAAATAAAATTATATTATGCATGCTGTTCTGCAACTTGCTATTCTCTTCCCAATAGGTCCCAAACTTATGTCCAAGTCAGTGCATATAAATCTACCTCCTTCTTTCTGATAGTATTCTTCAGTATGGATCTATAATAAAGTTTTTAATTCTATTGTTTGACATCTAAGTTGTCAACTTTTCACTATCACAAACGTTATAAATATTTAGTAATGAGTTTTTCTTATTCATGTGTTTTAGCAAACATGTACCAATATTTTAGTGCACCAAATTCTTATAAACAATCTTATTCATTCAGAGGACATTGTATTTAAAATTTTGTATATATGGCCAAATTGCCCTCTAAAAACTTAGTACAGTACTCATTACCTATGGTTTCACTTTATGTGATTTCAGTTACCCACGGTCAACCAAAGTCTGAAAATATTTATTGGAAAATTTCGGAAATAAACAATTCATAACTTTTAAATTGCACATCATTCTGAGTAGGATGATGAAACTTTTCACTGTCCTGCTCTGTTGTGCCCAGGACATGAATAATCCCTTTGTCCAGTGTTTCCACGCTGTGTACACTACCCAGCCATCAGTTACTTAGTAGCTGTCTCAGTTATCAGATCAACTGTCAGGATGTCACAGTACTTGTGTTCAGGTCATCCTTATAGTAGTCTAATGCTATGTCATAAGGCCTACTTTAATCACCTCATCACATAAGCATAGTATCATCTCACATCACCACAAGAAGTGTGACTACAGTACAATATTTTGAGAAAGAGACCACATTTATATAACTTTTATTACAGTATATTCTTATAATTGTTTTATTTTATTATTAACTATTATTGTTAACCTCTTACTCTGCCTAATTTATAAGTTAAACTCTATCATAGGTATGTATGTATGTACAGGAAAAGCATAGTGTATATAGGGTTTGGTACTATCTGTAGTTTCAGGCATTCATGAGGTTAGACTTATGCCCCCTGGATGATGGGGGTCTACTGTCCTAATTTACCTTCCCACAAACACAGATGTGAGTGTTAAAACCACATCCTTGTGGGACTTTCTTTTTTGGCTCTCCATTTATGTACAGCTGATCTATTTTCATTCATCAATTACAATGGCCTTTGTTTTGACTGATATTGCAGTTTAAATTTTATTGTGATCAGTTAATGAAGTTTCTGTAATGTATTTATTCTTTCAGCATGATAATGATCTTTGAGGTCTACAAGTCTTTTACTGTTTTTCAAGTAACAACAGACAAGAATGTTCATCACACTTGATCACAAATGACTTTATTCCAAAACTCGAGTCCTACCATAAATCATTATTTATGGATTCCCCAGATCATGCCATTGGCTGGAGAACAACACATGACGCACAAAAAACACCATCATTTTCTTTTACTACTGTCTCTTTCAGCACAAATATCCATAATACTGTAGCTTAATTGTCAGTAACATTGAGTATTGCATTTTAGTTATTTAAGTTACGGGGGGTACAGTTTTATCAGGACCCTATACTCTCCAAACCTTTTATTTCGTTATATATTTGAAAACCTGTATCCCTCAACTGTCTTGGATACTTCAAATTTCAGCCTGGAATCCCAAATCTAGGACTTTTCGAATTTACATCACATAGGTATAGCAGCAACCTCTAGGTGATTTTGAGCAAGCTAAATCTCTGCCACGTCCGAAAAATGTAAAATATACTACATAATTGCATTTGTTGTTGTCATCAGATAAATGCTCTATTTGAGTTAGAGGTCAATTGGGGAGAAGTGGGCCGCAGTGTAGGAGGCATCCAGGCTTCTAGGTGCATGCTTCTAGTATGAATGCCTGTTTCGTATGAAGGGGAATGCCTAGCTTCTGTTCCTCTTCAGAAAGACTTCCACGCTTAGCTGGTGAGAAGTCAGCCATCCTGTAAGATCAGAGTGTGCTGTACTCTAAAGGACTTAGGTAGGGCGGCCAACCATCCTGGTTTGCCTAGGTGGGACTGTCCCAGTTTTAGCAAGGAAAGTTCTGCATCCTAGAAGACCCCTTAGTTCCTGGAAGACCCAAAAGATTGGTCACCCTACCTAAGCGCTTTAGCAAACAGGCTCAGCTACATCTATTACATTGTCATTTTGTAGAAATGACAAAATGGTTATTAAAATGGTAGCACATTTTAACATCTACATATAACAAAATAATCCATTTAAAACACTTTAGATGTACAATTTATTGTACTTGGGCTAGTCACATGATAATTTTAGAATTTTTAACAATATTATTTTACACATAGCAGTCTAGTTATGGCACAAGTTAAAAACTGTAAGGTGGATATCTTTTTTTTGAAAAGAAAACATGATTTTAAAAATTCATATCTTCTTATTTCCAAATGTTAGAGTTCTCTGTCACACTTGAGAACACTTTAAAACGAGTCTTTGGCAATCTCCAAATTATTCTTAGTGACCTTTATGTCCATCTAGCCATAATCTTGGGACTGGAGGGCATATACAAAGTCATTTCTTCATTCTTCTTTTATTCTTGTTGGTCTGTTTCGGTGACAACAGGACTCTAGCCTCATATAGATAATAGATCTAAATTCTAAATATAAGGTCCTCTATGAATGCCAGGCCTGGGCCACAGTAGGTTCTGAGGGGTGGGGCTGAGATAGTCAGTGGTCATCTCACCATTGAAGTAGCAAAATGCAAAAGACCTGGGAGGGTGGATTACCAAGGGTAATCAAAGGTAAGCCTGCCTTTGGTACAGGCAACAGGAGAACACTAAAGGGAACTTTAAAACAATAATAAAACTAACAGGTGATCTGCTTATGATTATCGCTACTCATTGACAATTCTAATAAATGTCAATGATAAAATACTTTTCCCTGAAAAAATATGTTTGTCTACATTCTACACAATAGCAGTGATTACTGTTGAGTTTTAAAAATACACATAAGTTTTGAATTAGCACATTTGTTTATCACTTAAGCATCATGGTCTATGTGAAGGCTTACTTGGGGAACTCCTAGTGATACAGTTGGCCACAACACACTCAGCACTTTTGTTCTGAGATTAAGTTCAAAACATTCAGAATTGTCTGAGCTCTCTTTGGCATATTGTGTGCCTCCAGCACAGTAGATTTGACATAGGCAATGATGGCATACTGTTGTCAAGATGACTTTAATTCTGTCATTCTTTGTGATCTCTGGAAGTTTTTTACTTGTGTTTAAAATTGAAAGCAGTGAAATAACATGCCAGTTTTGTTATACATCTCAAAAATATATCGTGAGATATAATTTTTGTCACCGAGTGCAAATTTTAGTTCATATATGAAATATCTTTAAAATATTTATCTATTTTTTAAAAATAGATGCTATAAAGACTGAAGAACAAATCTTGAAAAGTATTCTTACTGATTATAACAGAAAATAGTTTTATCATATAAAGGATAAGGGGGTGTTAAATATGTCAATATTTACATGTATCTGCTTTAACATTAACTTTTTTAAATTTTGTTTTTGTTTTTATAAGTCAGGTGACTTGCCCAAGATCACACAGTTAGAAACTAACTCAGCAGAAACTTAAACTCTGTTTTCCTACTCTGACATTAGCACTTCCCACAACCGCACAATCATCTTTCACCATCTGTTCCTGCTTATTTTTCAACTGTAATTCAAGGTCTTAACGATCTAGGTCTAGAAGTTCAGCTGCAAAATAATCCATTGTTTAAAATACAAAATGTCTTCCACATGCAAAAATTTATTTTGCACAAAAGTAACCATGGTTCTTCCAAATGCTGTCTATTTCTTTTTTTTTTTTCCAAGCATAAATTAATGTCTGTGAGAACTTCCTATCTGTGAGACAGCTCTTCTGTGAACTATAGGTCCCTCTGGAATGCTCTTCAGTGAGTACATAGCAGAGCTTGTTGGGAGCTATACCAGAAGCAGAATATTCAGAGGTTAGTTCCCCACCCCTGCAACCTTATGGATGAGATGAGACCCACACAAAGAATAATCCCAAGAGTTAACTGCAGTGGTTGAAGAGAAAGCCATAGTAGACACTTGAAGTTTTTTATCGATATTGCACATCTGCATGGACAATTTCATCTCAGTCCAGTATTTAGATAGACCCTAGGCATTGTCACAGAGTGGTCCATTATGCTGCTAATGACAGTAACAGGTGGAAATGTTTTACATGTCCAATTAAGGCATCAGTTGTTTCATGCCTTTCTATTTTCTTCCCAGGCTAGCTAGTCTTTAATAATGAACTAATATTATAAAGCATATGTTACTACTCTCTGCTTTCAAGGACAGATATTTATGTTTTTTCCCCCTCTCCCCTGAAGATGGAACATAAAATATAATGTCAGTACAAACACTGTATATTTCTTACTAAAGCTTGGTAAACTAGGGTGCATGTTGAACTTTAGCTTTAATTTAACACATTCTAGTCTAGCTAGCAGTGGTCCCTCAGTAGGCAGTTTTTAATTTTTTTCTGCTCTTATCTATGAAAAGATTATACAGTTTAGCTTGAATAATTTGGCTTCTTTGTTTACTGATTTGTAAAAGAACGAACTCAAATGTTAGATTTGTGAAAAGTGAAATACTTTAATAATGTATTAATAATTCAGTTGATAACAGAATCTTGCTACCTTCACTCTAAATTATTTTTCCACTCAATCCTAGCCCCTGTGGCCTCCTGGCTACTTGCTCAATTGTGAAATGCAAGAATGGCTGGAAGGCTCATGTAAACTTGGCATGTATTCTTTCTTAGGCATCATTTTATGTATTTAAACCTGGTAGTGTGCCTAGAGTCAGACAATGTCTTCAACACTGGGTTTTAAATATATTAAGAGACATATTCCAGCAGCATACCAGAATCCAGCCTTGCTGGGTTCTCACTGGATTTTATGGCTTCTCTGGAATGTCTGGCCAACACACTCTGGCACCATCCTCTGGAGGACAGCCCTCTGCCCCGCTCCTCCCACGACAAAATTCACCTTTTCTTTATTTCTTTATTATCTTTTAGTTCAATAGACATGTTGGTTTTTATTTTTTCTGTTTGTGAGGTGATTAAAAACATTATTTTTGAATTTCCCATTAGGAGTGCATTTTAAAACTAGACTCAGTCAGGATTTTACTTACAGTAATTCAAGAAATTGGCTTTCCTAATTTGAGAATAGTACATGCAAACAAATGAAAAATTATTGCTGTTAGTGAAAATTAAATGATATTAGCTTACCAAATATGAAATAGGCAACATATTCACTGATATAAAATGCAAATGAGTCAATCCCTTTTTTGTTATTCAGTAATATAGGGGAGGAAAGAAAAGGCTAGCCTTCATTTTTACCTCAAAGAAAACAAAGACCAAGCAATTTAGATTTTGGCAGATGTGGTATTTTTAGGTCAGCAATAGAGGAACATGGGGTCTTGATGATATTATAATTTTACTAATAACATGAAAATAAGAATTATTCAATATCGTGCTCAAGCCATAGTTTTGTTATGTGGGGAAAAATAAGTTATACCCTATTTTTATACCTTATATCAAAAATGTCTAGGTAGATCAAAGACTTAAATATTTAGACATCAAGCCATAAAGAGCAAAAAGTAGAGTTACATATCTTGGAGGTTCTAGTCAAACAGAATATCTTTCTAAATGGGGGAATAACTTTTTAAGTTTAAAAACAATATTAGAAACTCAAAGGAGAGTAGCAGTAGGTTTAACAACATTAAAATTTTTTAAATTTATGAGAGACAACAAACAAAAGACAAACTAGAAGCTGAAAAAAGATTGAAACAAAAATGATAAATTGTAAATATATTTACCAAATAAAGGCCTCATAGGTAGAAGCAAGGAAACTATCAAAGATCAAATAGAACAATGAATAAAAAACATGAACACATAATTCTAAAAAAGAAAAATAGCTAATCAACAGGCAGAAAATACACTTAACCTCAATTGTGTGCAAATTAATAACAAATACCTTTTGCCCAATTCAAATAGTACATAAATACATTATTTAAAATTAATAAGAGCAGTTCTTGTCAAGGTACAGTAAGACGAATTCTTGTTCACTATGGTAAGTGTGTACATTTTTAACTTTTTTGGAACTAGTTCAGTCACGTATATCAATAATCTGAAAAGTAGTGATATTATTTGACAGAGGGTACTGTTAGGCTGATTGTATCCTTGTGATGGTGTTTAACAAGTTGTTGGACCTGCTGGTTGATTAGATTCAAATTCAGTTTTTCTTTTTCTTTAGGTAAGGGTACTGGACATGTGGGGCTGTGTGCTTCATTTTGCATCACTCAGGAAGCACAAGAAATCTAGTCCCATCCTTAGTAATGACAAGTAACAGAGTAAACCACTGAGCCTTTATATCTGGGAAGTAACTCTGTTTCTTTTTGATATATGTTAAATAATCAAATTATAATTAAAATTACCTTAGAAACTACAAACATAAGCTCTATTTGTAAAATATGAAGGGGAATATTTTTTCTAATGTATGTTAAAAATTTTTAATGATAAGCATGTAGTTGTTTATATATACTTTTTAATACCTAACATACACAGTAGTTTATTCCAATCTGATACAATTAGAATGCTGTCCAGAGAAGCCTTCTTTCAATTTTCTACACCACATGGAAGAACCATCATCAAAGTGGGTGAATCCAGGATGCTTCTAAAAACAGAACTGTAATGCACTGAATTTTGATCTGATTATCAGTCCAGGAATGTTCTGACACCAAACTCTACCACTCAGTCTAAGGAAGGACTCTGTCCATATTTTCAGTTAATCCTCAGTTACTCTCTGTATTGGGAGTTTGGGCCCCTCTCCAGTCTTTGTACTACTAAAATAAGCTATTTGTTGGTACTTAGAAGAGCTGATTGGGACACATTCCATACATAGTAGGGTTTGGATTCCTCTTCTGAGGAAGGGGCACTATCCCACATTACACTATAAGCTGCATGGTCTTTGATGTGATTTTAAAAGTACTTGAAGGTATGTATTTACCATCAAAAAGAGTATTATTATAAGACAATAACTATAGGGCTACCATGCTACACGGATTCCATACCCCATATTGAATTATGGCATTTGCAAGGGTCAATTAAATCTTACCCTGTGGTTGATTGGCATATGATGGATGGAATTTGGAAACAGTCAAATCATTTTGTGGTACGAGATGGCTAAAACATAGTTAGGAATATTAGGCTATCTGATACAAACTTATTTTGAAATTTGAGATTATAACCTCAGTTTTTAGAGTCCATCCTAATGCCCTCAATGGCTCTGTCCTTCCACTACTAACAGAAAGTCTCACAACTTATTAAGATTTCATGGGCAGAGTCTTATCTTTCTGTATGGGTATAATGAAAACATCTCGAGAATATACTTACAGTTAAACATGAACAAAATTTTTTTCACCTGAATAAAATTAACCTGCGTATAGTACTATTCATATAAAAAGAAAAGAAAGTCTCTATTTGGAGTCATTAGAGTCTCATGACTTTTTATAATAGACTTGTTTTAATAAATTGTATTTTTAATGAAGCTTAAATTGTCATACCTTAGCAATGGTGATTCAGTGTAATGTCAAAAATCCCATCTGAATTTTTTAATGAAACTTGATAAACTGAGTCAAAAACTCAATGGGAAAATCAAATGTAAAGAGTGTCCAGGAAAGTTTTTAAAGAGCATTGAGGAAAGACATGGACTTTCTACAGAGCAAAAGGTACTATAAAGATGTCAATGTTTAAATCGTGGGGTACTTTAAAGCAGTCACATTCATAGAGATAGAAAGTAAAATAGTGGTTGACTGGGGCTTGGTGGGGAGAGAAGGATGGGAAGCTATTGTCAATAGGTTCAGAGTTCCAGTTTTGCAAGATGAAAAAGTTCTGGAGATGGAGGGTGGTGATGCTTATACAACAATGTGAATGCACTTACTGACACTGAACTATACACTTAAAAATGGTTGATATGGTAAATTTTGTAATCTAAATCTTATACAATTTTCAAAAAAATAAATATTAACAAGAGTCATGTGATACTATCACAGAGAAGTTACAGTAATGGAAATATTAGATTATGTATATAGTAGCATTTATACTGCTTCTCATGTTCAGGGTTGCCTCTGGCTCCACACAGCCCAGTCTTCCACAGAGACTTTGAACATCAGTGTATATACTGGGCTCAAAAGGCTAGGTGGCAGATTACTTTTGCTGTAGCCTGGTATAGTTTGGGAAATGTTCTATTTCTCCGGGCCTCACTCAAAGCTGGCAACGTTTTGCTCTTCCAAGTTGTCCTATAAAGTATCTCTGTCAAAATTATAGGGGGGCACAAAATGAAGAGACTTATCTTTCATTCTGGAGCAAGTATCCATCAAATTTCAGATTTGGACTCTTATAAACTTTACTGACATGTTAGTTTCCCAGTCTTTCTTGGGATGTATCTTCCACCTTCAGCATGCAGGTATATTTTTAAATCAACCAGGTACCTTTTCCTTCCTGTTCATCAGGCTTTCCTAGCCTGATGACATGAGTGTAGAAGACCAGGACTGTATCCTGTGGGTTAGTGAGATGATCAAGATTTCTAAGTACAAAACTGAAGCACAAAACCATAGAGCTAAATAAGTCTGAGGCAAGAAAGTTTTCTGAAGTCCCTGCCATGTGAAAGCAAATGGCTGCTGGTGTCATTGTTTACTGGAATGAAGAAAGAAGCACTTGTGAAATTTATAATGACATATCAGGAGCTTTGAAAGAAACATTATCAGTAAAAGCAGATGCAATTAAAGTCATCGTCATTCCATTCCCCAAATTCCTCTAAACTGTATTAGCCACATCATCAGGTAAACTGCAGATGTGATAGACATCATCACTCCTGCATCTTTCAAGTTTGTCATGGTGGCACTAATTGCTGTAATCCTCCCAGAAATGCAGTATTACTCTTTGATTTGATAAAAAAAAAAAAGGGGGGGGGTTCGTTTTCCAACCATAATGACTCTCACTGCATGAATTAGGGGTCCAGAGTAAAGATTCTGCCAGTTTCTAAGTATACCAACGGTATATTCAAGGACTTGGAAAATAATTGCCAGATAGGTATAAAATATCACATGTTCTTTAGTTCTATGATAAGTAAAATAGAAGTTTATCAGCTTCTGTCATTCTCTCTACATATCTGTGAGCATAATTCTATGGGATAATTCCTAAAAGTGGGATGGCTGTGTCAAAGGGAATGCACTGATTTCCAGCCCATAAACAATGCATTGACTTACCAATGAGCTTGGTAAATGGGTATCTTGTTTTAATCTTCATTTCTTTAATTTTTAGTGATTCAAAGAGCTCTATCTAGGCTTCTCTTCCCCACCCCAAACATCTTTGAATGTTCTTAAAGTCCATATCCCAATGATCCTACTATGAGATAGATTTAAATCAAAGCACCATTTTTATCCCTGCCCACTAGGATCCCCCACCCTCAATGATAGACATGGTGGCTGTTGAGCTCATGGTTTTTCTCTTTTCTTAGCTTATAGTTACTTTGTCAAAGACCACAAGTCTTTTTGGCAAAGGCTTGGAATAAAATTCTCAGTTCATCCTTGTACTGCCATTGCTGAGTGTTTCCCTTCCATTCTGGATCTGTGACTTGATTCAAATCTTGGAATTGTCAGTGGGCCCATGACCCTCTGGAGTGGTGGTACAAGACAGGGCTGTGTTTACCAAACCCAGTCTTGGTTTTGTTGTTGTTGTTCAAATTAAGTAGAATCTTAATGGTTTGCCCATTTCATGTTTGATCATATGGAGATAGTTAAGTAACTAAGCTGTTCCATACCATGGACTACTAGTTAAAAAAATAATGAGGTGTATCTAAATAGACTGACATGTAAAGTTCCCTAAATATATTGGAGTGAAAAATAAAAGTTGAAGAAAATGTTCAGAATGTTATCATTTATATAAAACACAGAGACAAAAAAATTACATATTTGCATATGTACAAATTTGTACATAAATATGTAAGTTCTGGCAGGATCCATACCAAACCAGCGATGATACATATATGTGGGGAAAGATGTAGGGTTTGAGGGGAGTTGGGAGTAGTAAAAGGAGGCTTTAATTTTTTTCTATTACTTATGCTTGAATTCTTGTTGAAATGTTTTCAGATATGATTTATATAACATTAAGAAATAATAATACTTTTAATACAAAAACCTGACAAAAAGTGGTGGTAAGAACATACATTTTATCTCTCCCTTTGCACAATTACAATTTATTGTGCTTTTTCTTTCTTCTGATAACACTTTTAAACACATATTCTTATACCTATAATATAATATTTATTTCATTATAATTACTGTATTTGAATTTGTCACCTGTCAGCCTTCCCTTCAAACTATGTTCCTGGAGGGCAGAGAGCCAGGTGTTACCCATTCTCATCATAATGCAGTTCTTCATCCCTGCCAAAGCCTTGCATCAGAAGATACTCGTTAAGTGTGTTGAATTGAACTGAAATTAAAAGGATGGAAGAGATTGTTTTTATCCACATGAATCTGCTTTTACATAATTCTATGTGGTATGATCAATGGTAATTCAGCCACTGAGACAACCTCCCACATAACACTTACCCTTCCTGTCTCAAAAAGAAACCTCTCCTCCAGAGGGGGCTAGGATGCTAATTATTTAAGCCTAGCTCCTTTTCTCTACTAGACTTTCCACATATCTCTGCCTATTATTTTCGAGGGTCACTTCCTAGCAGTGAGTCTATTGGGTCAGAGACAAGACTTTCCATTCTCACTAGCACTGTGTTTTATCCACTTTGGCAGTTGGCTTGATAAAACATGGCCCCTTTTTGTTTTAAGTTGCATTTATTTGATTTTCAATTCTACATCTTGTCTCCCTTCTCTCCCTTCCTCACCTGCACACCTTTGTCCCTGGAGTCAACAATTTTCTGCTTTTAATGTTTTCTCATATTAACCCTATGAAATGACTAGGTAATCATCTTCACTCTTCCAGCGGTATTCTTGTTTACTTGGGGAAGAGACTAGAATCAGATCAAAGAGGTCCTGCCTCCAACTTCATGGGTCATTTGCCCAAGGGCAGGGATACTTGAAAGAAGTTTATTATACCACCCTGACCTAGTTAACTCCAACTCACTCTTCAAATCTCCCTTCAAAAGTCAGTTTCTCAGATGAGCCTTTGTTAATCCCCAGATGAGCTCAGGTTGCCCTATTCTTAGCTCTAATAACTATTAAAGAATTGTGTACTTATTTTCTTAAAATCTATAATGTACATGAAGACAAGGAACTATTCATTTTTTTACTCAACTCTCTTCTATTATTATTATTATTTATGCCTACAGCATCTGGTCTTCCTACGTGGTCTCTCATCCAAATACTAACCAGGCTCAACCCTGCTTAGTTTCCAAGATCAGAAATCGGGCTTGTTCAGGGTGGCATGGCTGTAGACCATGGGCTGTGGCTCCACTGGGGTATGAACCCGGGACCTTCTGCGTGTAAAGCAGCCGTGCTAACTGCTACACTATGGAACCACAACTTCATCTCTTATCACAGTACTTAGTACCTAGTAGGGGCTCAGCAATGTTTTGTGAAGTGAATCATTCAAAGAAAACCATCAATTGGTAATTCTAAATGAAATCCTCCTAGCACAGTGATTCTTAGTCATAGCTACACATTAGAATTACTTGTGAAGTTTTTTTAACAATTCCAATGTTCATTTCTACCATAGACCTTTTTTTTTTAAGTATTTCATTTTTTAGAGCAGTTTTTGGTTCACAGTAAAAATGAGAGGAAGGAACAGAGAATTCCCATATACCATTTTACTTATATATAAGCCTATGTAACATCCCTAAGCATCATAATCAAGTACATTATTGCTGTTATTATTTTGAACAAACTGTTATCTGTTAGATCAATTAAGAAAAATAAAAATTTTTATTTAACCTTCACTTAATCCTTCTTGGATACTCTTCCTTTCCTAATGTAGTTCCAAGTTTTCATTCTCTAAAGAACTTTTTAAAAACATTTCTTGCAAGGCAAGTTTACTGGCAGCAAATTCCCTCAATTTTTGTCTGAGAAAGACTTAATTTGTCTTTCACTTTTGAAGGATAATTTTACAGAGCACAGAATTCTAGGTTGGTGATTTTTCTCTCAACACTTTAAAAATTTCGCTCCACTTTCTTCTTGCTTGCATGGTTTCTGAAGAGAAGCTGGATGTAATTCTTATTTTGCTCCTCTAAGGGTGAAGTGGTTTTTTCCTCTACTGTCTTTCAGGATTTTTTCTTTATCTTTGATTTTCTATAATTTGAAAATGATATGCCTAAGGATAGTTTGTTTGTTTGTTGGTTGGTTGGTATTTGTCTTGCTTGATGTTCTCTGAGTTTCCTGGATCTGTGGTTTAGGGTCTGATATTAATTTGGGGACATCTGCAGTCATTATTATTTCAAATATTTCTTCTGTTTCTTTTTCTCTTTCTTCTGCTTCTGGTAGTCTCATTGCAAGTATGCCACACTTTTTGTAGTTGCCCTATGACTGTTGGATATTCTTTTCTTTCTCTTTTTTCAGTCTTTATTCTTTTTGCTTTTCAGTTTGGAGGTTTTCTATTGAGATATCCTCAGGCTCAGAGATTCTTTACTCAGCCATGTTTAGTCTATTAGTAATCCCATCAAAGGCATTCTTTATTTCTATAATCGTGGTTTGTTTTCTTTTTTTGCTCTAGCATTTCTTTTTCTGTTCTTTCTTAGTATTTCCATCTCTGCTTACATTGCCCATCTGTTCTTGCATGCTATCTATTTTATGCATTAGAGACTTTAGCACATTAATTATAGTTGTTTTAAATTCCTGGCTGATAATTTTAACATTCCTGCTATGTCTGTTCCTGATGCTTGCTTTGTCTCTTCAAATTTTTGCCTTTTGGTATACCTTGTAATTATTTCTTGGTAGCTGGACATGATGTACCAGTTAAAAAGGAACTACTGTAAATTGGCCTTTAGAAATACGGTGGTGAAACGTGTTGGGGGAAGGAAGCATTATATAGCCCCGTGATTATGTCTTAGTCTTTCAGTGAGCGTGTGCTTCTGGACTGTGAACTTCAGAAGTGTTTTTAATTGTTCTTCTCCCCTCAGGTGAGAGAGGATAGCTAGAAGTTTGGAGTTGGGTATTTTTGTTCTTCCATATGGATAGCTAGAGCTGACTGGAGCGAGTATTGCCCTCCCCCCAGGCCAGTTAGGCGCTGATAATATCCTAGCAGCTTAGGCTCTGCTTACCTAGTTTCTCCTGAGGGCAGGTGTTAAGAAGAACAGAGTGCTCTGGAATATTTTTAAATGGCTCCTTTTCCACCTCCCTCTGCCGGAAGCATAAGAGCTATTTTCTCTATATTTACTTTGGGAATCTGGTCAAGCTCCTGGAGGTAAATCTCACAATATTTTGCTCCCCTCCCCCATGACTGGGTCCCCTGGAGTTTTTAACTCTCAGAGTTCCCAACATTAAGTCCCCAGCGATTCATTAATTACTGTCCAGGGTTTCCTACTTAGTACTGGTTCCTGCACTGAGCGTCTGCTCTATTAAGTTGTTGTTCTCTGTATTCTCAAGTCAGTCTCTTCAGTCGTGGGGGCAGCTGTTTGCCCTGTGTCCTCACCTCTCATACAGATCCTAAGAAAGTTGGTTTTTCAGTCCATTCAGCTTTTTTACTGGTTTGGACGGAGGGTGGCTTCTAAGCTCCTTATATGCAGAACCAGAAACCAGAAGTCTCATAGATTTTTAAAATCAGAATCTCAGGGTGATTATTAACGTGTAGCTAAGGCTAAGAAACTGATGACCAGTGCCAATAACTTCTCCAACAGGGAAGGTCACTGGCCAACAGGTGGCGCCCAAACAACACCAATGGCTCCAGGAACACACACTACCCGAGGATTCCCCCTGCTTGGTAAGTTCATCTCTGCACTGAAAAAGTTTAGATGCGAGGTCTGTTTATCATGTGTTGCTTGTGTATGACACACATGCGTGCACACATTAACTCCTTGAATAGCAGATGCATTAACGATCAGGATGGTTATGTGAATAGTAATTCAAAAATAATAAAGAATAGCCCAAACTCTCTAAGTGAGATTTGTCTCAGTCCAGGATATCTAATTAGAGCGTTTCTGCTTGCCGTTTCTTTTAAAGCTTACTATCTGCAGCTAGGCTGAAGATGGATCTTGGGCTGAAACTGCTTGGTAATATAAAAAAGTGGAAGTGAACAATGGGGGCAGGGTGTCCCTTGTGACTGCTGCCCTGCCTTGGTGAGGCAATGTGAAGTTTTAATCCTCTACTGCATAGCATTTAATAGGCTCTGTGTAGGAGGAACAAACTTTCCTCTACCCTCGAGGTTCTTCTTGCTGGTTTAATAATCAAATAGACATAGAGAGATTAGCAAGGGACAATCACCAAATTTAATACATGAACCCACATGCACAAGAGAGTCAGAGACCCCATATGCATGAGCAGTTCAGAGATAGAAAGGAAATATGGATATGTAAGACATCTTGAGGTAAGAATGAGGTAAGGTGCCTTGGGAGCTTCAAAGGGTCTCTTACAGGATGATAAGAAGAGCAGATGCTTCATAAATAGAAGTTCGTCCTGCCTTATAGGTAGGCCAAAAGAGGTTAATCTCTAATAATTGCTTATTATGGGCAAGGTGCCTTCTAGGTTGTTAAGGGAAGGGCAGAAATTTTCCTTGAGCCCGAGACTAAAGTTGCCTTTAACGCAAAACAATCTGCATACCACAGAAGAACATCTTGAAGTGACTCCTTCTCGACCCCCATTGGTTTGTGGGCTTCATTGTTTTGTTTTAACACATGGTTGGTAGGAAATTCTTGGTTAGGAGGGGTTGCAATGGACAGGCACTAGCTTCAGATCTCTTAGGTGGTGTCTGGGAGACAACAGCTATCTTTCCTATTGGCTACCCCCAAGTCAAAGTCCAACTTTCAGTCTTAGCTGCTTGGTTTCAAAGTTTAAGGCAACTTACTGTTCAGTTGTCACCTTTAAGTGATAGCTCTACTCCCAAAGGTTTGTGTCCTAAATACAAACTATCCCTTTGTGAGCAGAAATGTTATGCTAGAATACTCAACTTTGTCCAAATGGTCAACATTCTTAGCTTCAGCACCATTTGTGGGCGAGGTTCTATGGTAATGATTCAGTTCATCTACACACTAACTCCCTTGATTGTGAATACTACCCTGAAAAATAGCTATTACTATTCCATTTTACAGATGAGGCTTGAGCTCAAAGAAGTTAAGTCATTTGCTTGAGGGCACAACCATCTTTTGAGTATGAGGCCACGGACATAGACAAGTCAGACAGACCTAGGATCAGATCACAGCTACATCACTGACAGGCTGTACACACTTGACAAGCCTGTCCTCTTCCTGAGGCTCCATTTTCTCATCTGTGGGATGGATTGTTATAGAAATCAAACAACGTTCAGGAAAGGAGCTAGTAAGATCCCCAAAGATGGTAGGCACTTCATAAATATGTCTGTTTGTTCATCTTTTTTTTTTCTCCCTTATTCTTTCTAGCTGGAGTAAGGTAGGTGATCAGATGTTAGCTCTAAAATGGAATATAGTCTACTGTTCAATCTTTCAGAATATTTCCAGCTCTGGGCACTCTCTGCTTGTGGCTCCACCCCTTTCCTGGTTGGACAGTAAAGCCCTTGCTTATGCATTCCTTCACCTAAATGTAAAAGTAAGTTTTAGGATAATTCCCAGATGATAAATGTGCTGAGACACTGAAACACATCTACTGAGAGAGGAAACTTCTTCCTAAGTTTCCAAGAAGTTCATGGTTTTGTCTCCTGCAAGGTTTGAATGCCCAAAAGGCAGGAAGTGGACTGGGACAGCAGGAAACTTCTCATATCGTTCTTTTTAATGTGCATAAACCATACAGTTTGATTGTTGCTGTTGTCCATTCAAAGCATACATGAACTAACTTGAACAGTCAAAACTTTTATAGCATTATTTTTTCTCCTTGAACTCAAAATTTTTCACAAAATATCTTTATATTTCAGAAGTTTTTAAAAATAATTGCTTACGCTATCATCTTTATGTGCAATTAAAATATTGGAAATTGTATTTTAACTTTTTAATTTCATGCAACCAAGAAGCTCTTAATGTTTTTAAAAATTCTAGATTGAGTTGTCATTGCAATTATTATTAGTATAAAATTAACTAAAACATCATAATTTTATATTTTTGTATTTCTTAAAATTTTAAATGATCTATATTATATTTAAATTATATTAAATTATATATGTATTTCTTAATGTAATGGCTGGGGTTTTATTTTTCAGTTTATATATCTGTGATAAATATTACTGATTATTAGAATGAGACAGCATTCAGCATAAATTCTATTTTTGTTCTGTTTCCATTTCTGTACATGTAAATAGAAAACATGCTTACATTTATCAGTGAATGAACATGGAAGGAATTTTGTAATCAGTGTCATTCAACTCTTTAAATGGTCTTGAATTATATGTCAAAAAATTCTATAATCTAATGCTATGCTGTGCTCTCACACTTATATGTCTAATCAATGAAAAACACAAAGCCTTGCCTTCAATGTATGGTGTCATGATTAATATTAATTATTATTTCAGAGTACCTTTTGGTGCTTCAGAGGCAAAGAAGCATAGTAAAAAGTGAAATGGGTGAGTGAGTTACCTTTCTTTGTAAAGTAAGAGAACTAGGATTATAAAAGGGAGATGAAAGGAAAAGCTTCGTGATACCTGGGCTGCAGACACATTATCAAGCGGATACAGGGGCTTTGTTTCCTGTGATGGAAAGCTGGGTTAATCACACGATCTTGTAATATGTTAAGCAAAAGTGGACAGAATTACAAGAATAAATAGACAAATCTGTAGTACAGTGGAGTACTTTAATATACTCATCTAAGTAATTAATGGGACAAGCGGACAAAACAATCAATAAGAGATATAGATTTGAACAGCATGAGTAACACACTTGACATAATGCACATTATAGACCTGCAACAACCATCTGCAACTTATACATCCTTCATATCACACATAGAATATTTATAAAAATTGACTGTACACTAGACAATAAATCAAATCTCAACCATTTCAAAGGATAGGCTATAATGCAATTAAGATAGAAATCAATAATAAAAACATAATGGAAAATTCATTCCTTCCAGTGACATATTGAGAGAAGATTAGCTGGTGACTCCAGAAATGTCAAAGCAATATCTTCTTCCCATTGGGTCATAGGGATGCCCTGGTTTCTGTCCACTTAGAAGAGTCCCAGAATTCTTAAGTAATCTTCAGTCCAAATCAGTAAGAAAAGGAAAACCCAGTAGAGAAATGGACAAAGTCTTAAGGAAGCACTTCTCAAAAGAAGTCCAAAAGGTCAATAAGCACATCAAAAGGTGTTCAATGTCAGGAAAATGCAAAATAAAACTAAAATGAAATACCACAAAACACTGATCAGACTGGCAAAAATTGTAATGTCTGTCAACACCAATGGGAGTACTCTCATACACTGTTGGTGGGAAGGAGAATTGGCACAACCACTTCAAAACCAATTCGCATTCTCTAGTAAATTTGAATATACCCATAAGCAATGACTCAGCTATTGTACTCCCAGAGCTCTCATGCACATATGCCCCTGGAGACACATTCAAGGATATTTTCTACAACACTGTTCACAATCTCCCCATACTAGAAACAACCCAACTGTCCATCACTAGTAGAATGGGTAAATAAACCATAGTTCAACATATGATAAAATGCTATGCTACATTTAAATCTGATAATGCATCTTGCAAACAGAAAATTAAAATGAATTCAGTTTGCTTTTCTGTAGACTCTTTATTTAATCTAATATACATACAGAAAAGTATACAAATTATCATCGAACAGCTCCATGGGTTTTTACAGAGTGAACATATCCATGTAACCAGCACCTGTGAGTCTATTTTATTTTTGAAGAAGAAATATATTGCCCCACCAGATGATGAGTTTCTTTAGGGCAGGAATAACCATGTCTTTTATTGTTTGTGTCGTTTACACAATGCTTGGCCAAAGGGTAAGCTCTGTAGAGTTTGTTGAATGATATACAGAGCTCTTTTGATTGGTGCCACCAAATCAAAAAGAAGATGACCTTGAGTACAGCGGACTTTAGAATGTCTGCATTTTATTTTCCTTATCTATTTAGTAATAACTTTTACATTTTCATTATCTTTTGACTTTAGTAATACCTTTCACACCCTCTATCTTATACTCACAACAATCCTAGAAGTAGACCAAGTAGTTATTACTCAACCCTCTGTCACAGTTGTGGAAACTGAGTATCAAAAAAGCTATAAGTCCTGGCCAGTTAGCTGGATACTGGATGGACCAAGATGAGGATGTGTGGGTCTCCTTTGCCTTAACACAGTATTCTTTTTCCTATACAACACTGAACTGGTCATCTGGACTTCTTAGCCTCCAAAGGGCTTCTTACAGTTTTAACTTCCCAAGCCCATAATGCTTTGGGGTCAGACTCAAAAAAGGAGTTGAAGATGACCAGTGGAAGACAAATACAGCAGGGACATACAGCAGGGACTGTACCAAGCAGTCTTTGTTTAAACTGTACACTAATGGGTTTTGGAAAACCTCCTGATACCCTCCTTTTCGCATCAATATACCATATTTTTCTGAACATAATTTTTTGATATTTTTTTAGTAAAAATTTATGACTATGATAGTTTATTGTATGTAAATTATACCTCAATAAAGTTGATTTCTTTTTAAGTGGCAGCTATCACTCGTAGTCCCCAGAGCGGTTAAGGTTAATATAGGCTGGAGCCTTCTCTCTGGTTCAACAGTGGCCACATGATGACAGACTCAAATTCCAGGGCAAAATCTATGACATGAGAATTTTAAATTACTCCTTTGGGACACAAAGAAATACTTCAACAAATAAAAGTGTGCCACATAAATGAGAAGGATCTATCAAAATGTTAAGGATGTCAATTTCCTTAGGTTAATATGTTTTACTTTTTATCTGTGTGTATCTAAACAATGATTTTTATTTTTAAACAATAACACAACAAGCAATAATATTCAGAAGAATTCTGATAAAAATAATTAGGAGCCAAAAGCCCTATCAGATATTAAAACATAAAACTATAATAATAAAAAATGTGATACTGAAATTAGTGGAAAATAATAGGAGAATCAGAAATAAATCTACATACAAACCAAAATATAACAAAGGTGGTAGTTCTAATCAGTGGAGAAAAGATGGATCATTTTATAAATGCTATTGCAACATCTGGGTAACCATCAAGGAAAAGTAAATACCCATGTCTTACAACTTACATAACAACAAATGACAAATGAATCAAAATTTATATGTAAAAACCATAAAAGTTCTTGCAAAATTTATATGCAAGAAACCATAAAAGTACTAGAATAAATAAGGAAGAAAAAAATTTCAGTGTAAGACACAAGGAATCCCTTTCTATGATGAAAGCTTCAGAAGCTGTGGAAAAGGAAGGAAAATCTATGTGTATGTACATACATATATATGTACACATACATATATATGATAAATTGGACTACATACACAAAACACCATAAGAAAAATCAAAAGAAAAATGCCAGAAATACTCGAAGTACATCCCAAAGGGACATACAAATCTCTAATAAGATAAATAACTCAATAGAAAAATGAGGAAAGAATTTGAACAGATGGTTCACAGAAAAGAAATAAAAATGCATCTTAAACATATGAATACATGCTCAGCTTCACTCTTATTAAGGAAAAACAAATTAAAACCCTACTGAGATATCATTTTTAATCTAGTAGACTGTCAAAAAGCAAAAAGATTGATAACACACTAAGATGGCAAAGATTCAAGAAAACAAAACATTTAACAATCCTTGTGGAAATGAAAATTACTATACTTATGGTAGATAATTTGGCAATCTCTATCAAAACCACACATATATATCCCTTTTGGCCTAGGATTTTCTTAATTAATTTCACAGATATTCTTACATGTGGGAATTACCAGGTTATGCATTTTTGGGGGGTAATAGCAAAAGATCAGAAACCATCTAAACATCTCTCAGTACATGACTAGTTAAACTATGATACATGCATACAGTAGAAAATTATATAATTGATACAAATAATTTCATGTACTAATATGAAAACATCTTCAGGATAAATTAAATGGAAAAAGTACAAAACTATGTATTCTACCATTAGTGTGCAAAGGATAGGAAAAGGAATATATGCTTGTTGAGATACACATACACATATGTATCTAAAATCTCTGCCATAGTTACAAGGATCTGACAATAGTTGCCTCTGGAGAGAAGGATTGACTGGGGATGGAAAGGAGAGTTTTCATTGTATATAACCTTTTATTGCTTTTGAATTCTGGAATATGATATTGTATTACCTATTTATAAACATTTAAATATATAAAAATAAATAAAAATAAAAGAGAACACAGGAAGTAAGTGGACAGAATTGAATCTTACAAAAGGCCCAACCAGTAGCCCCTACACTAGGCAAAGCCTACCGTGGGGCTGAAGACAGTGAGGCTTGGTGGCAGGTCAGAGAGGGTCCGCCTGCCAGGATCAGGTTGGAGAGGGCTCTCCCAGTGAGTGCTTGAATGTTTTTGATCTGCCACCAGACCCCTTGGCTGGGGAAGCCACCATTCATTGTCACTGCTGCCCACAGAGCTAGAAGCTGTGGGCCTGGTCATTCCTCCCACCACAGCACCTGCCACATGCCCCAGGAAAACTCCTGACAGCTGAGATGGGCCCCTCTCCGTTCTGCTCTAGGCATCTCCTGTATAATAAACACCTCTGAGGAGGGCTCCACATGAGAGCATTGCCCTCCTCACTACCTCCTCACTAGCTTTCTCCCTGCCTCATAAGATGGCTCATTCTTTTTTTTTTTGTGGTGAGAGTACTGAAGATCTCTCTTAGCTTTCTCCCAGATGTACCCTGCAATGGTCTCCAAGGGACTGTGACACTTTGGGGGACTCAGGCCCACCAAATTTCAGAACTGACTCCCAATGGCGCAGTCCCAGTGGTTCTCTCATTTAGATTAGATGCAGAACTGCCTTGGTTTACTCCATACAAGAGAGATGGCAAAACCTACCAGCCTCCCAAGATAGCTCTGGCCTGACTCACTAGTCCAGGACAGCTGCTAGAAAGCGTTTTGTCTAACATCACAAACGCTGCCATCACTACTAGTAGAAGTAATGGAGTTCATGGTAGTTGCTGCTAACATATCTCTGTCCTCAGATTTCACCCACCTCACTGGACCCTAAATTTATTTATTTTCTGTTGAATTTCAGACACACAAAATTAGATTAGTAATAATACTTAATTCATATTGCACTAATACCATCAGTCCATTCATGCACCCTTTTTATTGTATTTATTCATTCTTCCATATAGATCTAGAACTTCACTAGTAACTTATAGCTACCTGTATGCTCTTCCCTATTTGCCTCCTCCTCCTCCAACCCCAGAAAACCATTATCCTCAACTGTATGTTTATTATTCCTTTGAATTTTAATAGTCTATCACATAAATATGTATGCCTATACAATATATTTTTAGAGAGTAAATTAATATTTATATAGTTGTTAACCACAGTGAAAATTAAACAGGTGGGAATTTATCTGTGGTACACCTTGAATGTGAAAGAACTAAATTACCATGAATGGAAGGTCTTTTTCTTGTTTCAACCCAAAAATAAAATTTGTTACAAGCACTAATTTTAATCAAGATTATGAGAGGCCTAATCTATCTTTGGTACGTTAACGCACCCCACTGTGCTCCTTCTCTTTTCCATTCCCATACCCTTTCAAGAAATTTGAAATCCTTTTCATTTTGCTTCCCATCAAACACATCCTTAAAAAGAAAATATAATATCAATCATTTACTCCTTATTGTAAATTTAATTTGTAGGCTACCTCTCTCAAGGTTATTTGCATTTTAAATATCTCCATTTGAGAACCGAAAAAGATTAGTGTTCTGTTAAAAAAATTTCATTCCAATAAGACGATAAGGGAGGTATTTTAAGAAAACTGAAATTTCCCATCCACAGGAATTTGACTCATAAAAAATACAACATAGGGAAACTAGTAGAACCTTATCTACTAGGAATTTTGCTTCAATAAGATCTGGTTGGTTGTTTTGGCCACATTACAATTCTACCTTTAAAAAAAAGAAAGATTTTTTTTTAAACTTCAGCTACACAATTGAGATAATTCTCCCCTCAATTCATGCCATACTTCACATTGTTCTTGCAAATCCCCTCTTTTGTTCTATTTTTTTCACTATTGTCTTCAGCTCCTCTTTAATTATCTTCCCCCCATATACAACCACTTTTAATAAGTCTTTGAGTTGACTTTTTTCCTTTATATTGAGATATAATTGACATATAAAATTGTGTAAGTTTAAGTATATGATATGTTGATTCGATAACTTATATATTTCAAAATGATTACCAGAGTAGTATTAGTCAACATCTCTATAAACTCACATAATTACTGTTTCTTCTTTGTGGTAAGAACATTTAAGATTTATTCTCCTAGCAACTTTCAAGTATATAATGCAATATTGTTAACTATAATCATCATTTTGTATACTAGATCCCCAGAACTTGTTATCTTATAACTGAAAGTTTGTATCTTTGACTAACATCTCCCAGTTTCCTCCAATCCTCAGCCCCTGGCAATCACCATTCTACTCTTTTTCTATGAGTTAGGCATTTAGTGATTCCATATATAAATGGTATCATACAATATTTGTCTTTATCTGACTTATTGTACCACTTGATCATGGTGTGTGATTCTTTTAAGGTACTGTTGAATTTATTTGCTAGTATTTTATTAAGAATTGTTGTGCCATATTCATGAGAGATATTGGCCTGTGGTTTTCTTTTCTTATAGTATCTATCTGGCTTAGATATCAGAGTAATGCTGCTCTGGTAAAAAGAGTTTGACAATGTTCTCTCTTTTATTTTTGGAAGAGTTTGAGAAGAATTTACATTAATTCTTCTTTAACTGTTTGGTAGAATTTATCACAAAAACCATCTGAGCTTTTCTTGTTGGAAGATTCTTGGTTACTGATTCAGTGCTTCCTAGAATTTATTTATTTCTTCTGGGTATCCAATATATTTGTGTATAATTATTAATAGTATTCTCTTATACTTCATACTTCTGTGGTACCCTTTATACTTCCGTGGTACCAGTTATATACTTCTGTGGTACCCTTTATACTTTATACTTCTGTGGTACCAGTTGTATACTTCTGTGGTACCAGTTGTATACCTCTGTGGTACCCTTTATACTTCTGTGGTACCAGTTGTAATGCCTTCTTTTTTATTTCTGATTTTATTTATTTGAGTCTTCTCTTTTTTTTCATAGTCTAGTTAAAGGTTTACAATTATGTCAATTTTGCTTATGTTTTTAAAAAACCAACTCAGTCTTGTTGATCTTGTTTTCTTTATTTTTCATGTTTCTTGATATTTTATGTTGCTTTGAAACAGCAGTCACTCCTTCCAGTTTTTGCTAACTGACTTTGGGAGAAAACTACCTAAAGATTCTGAGGCTTTCTCAGAACTTCTGTGAGTATATCGGTTCCATTCTTCTTGCTCCCTCTTGTGGCAGAATTCTTAAGCTTGTATGCCTTCTCTCCATCCTGAAATTCACAAGGCTGAATGCTAACAGCCTCCCTTTTATTTTCCCAAAGCTGGTGCTAAAGTTCAAGTTTGTGGTCTCTCCCTGATCTGCAGTTTGGGGCTGTCTTTCTGCACATGCTTGCTAGCTGTATGCTAAAGCTTGCCGTCACTATCAGGAGCACACAGGGAGTTGGCCATGGTGGGGGTGGGAGTAAGAAGCACAGAGCACTGTGGGTGCCTGTGAACCAGTTGAGAGATCCATGACTAAGGTGTCCCCAGCGGCTTGCATGCAGGTTTCTCAATGGAGTCCACAGAGCAGTTAGTAGGATCTGCATGCCTTTAATGACCTCTGAGAGTTTTATCTGCTGCTCTCCCAGCCTCTTCTTGCCCTCTAGTCATGCAGCTCATGATTTGGTACTCTGGATGCAGTGAAAGAGAAATGAGCCTCTTTTGGGAGCACCTTCACACAGCTAGAGAAGCCAGATACTCACATGCTTTCACTTTCTTTTCCCTATGGAAAAATATCTCTCCTGGCCCTAAACTATGCCACCTTGAAATAGGGTGATTCAGGTAAAGTCGTATTGTCCCTGTTTTCTCCAATGCACTGAAAGTTGTATTTTTTGCTTCAGCAGTGTACTGAAACTTCTCCACTGGAAATCTGAACTTCCATAAAGGCGTTCTCATTTGTGGATGGATATCCAAGATAGTGTTTTCCAGTGGCTCCCAAACCATGGTCCGTCCGTAGGGGCTATGGCCAGTTCACAGCCACTGTAGGGTCCACAACTAGAACCAAGGTCTGTGCGCTTATTACTCAATACACCGGTGGGTGAGACTCCTCCCAAGTCTCAACAAACCTTACAAACCTTCTTAAGATCAGCCTAAAAGAAGACAACCAGATTCTTATATCTGCTTTTGCATTTAATGTCTTGTGATGTTATTTTGTAGAAGTATATGAAGATAATCTTATTTCATATAAATTCATAATTCATAAAGGGAGGAATATTTTAATAGCCTTTCCAGATTATTGTGGTCAATTTTTTAGGTTAGTTGCAATGTAGAATCTGAAATCATAGTGATGAACTTTTAGTATGCTATTACATCAAAATCCATTGGTATATCTTACAATCTGAATGTATTTTTACCCATGCATGATTTTGTAAAAATCAAATTGACACTAGAACTCTCACCTCAACATTATAGCCATATGTTATTCGAGGGAATTAGGGAGCTGAGGGATGAGAGGTGGCGCCGTGACCCAGAGCAGTTTACAACAGTGCCCTTGAGGGTTTCCTATCTTCCAGCTCATGGCAATGCACTGAAGTTTATAGGCACTAGGTCATGTGGATTCACAGACTATATTATGTCCTTTTAATTTAAGTAACTCTCTCAAAATGTTGTAAAGTTGGGCCTTCAAAGGAACAATAGATCAAAGGTAACACTAATAAAGCAAGTAAACTGAACAAAAACAAAAAAGGACAAATATGACATACCTCCTGCCAATTTACAAGGTTGAAAACAGCAACCATCAAATAATCAAGTCTGACAAAGAATCAGCCCAAAAGGCTTGAATTTATCAAGAAGACTATTAGATATTATTATGTACAATATTGTTAACCATCAATATCACCTCAAGTATATACTAAGTAAATCTAAAGATATTAGCTATGACACTATAAGTCAAGACATTTAAATAGCTCTATGTGTGTATGTATGTGAGTGTTAGTTTCAGAAAGAGGCATCAGAGAAATTCCTCTTTTTTTGTATAGAAAGTTCAAAATAGTCTTTGTGTCAATAGGAAAATATAAACTATTCAATCTTGATTACATTTGACTTAAGTGCATATGAGATGTTGTATACAGATTGTTGCTAAACATTTCCTGACTTTACTTCCAAGAAGAGTTCCTAATTAAAAAACACATTAGAAATAATGAATGAGAATTAATGGTAGGATGTTCTTAGTATCTCACATCTAATACATCAATAAGAGACAAAAGAAAGGCTGTCAAAAATTGGTGCCAATATTATATGTCCAATAATGTACTAGGAACACCCATTTAGTTTATACTTAAGTGTACAGTTGTTTACCTCTGTTCAGGCCATGAGCAGAAGGTGAAAATGATGAGAAATATATTGTCATTTTGAAGAACCACCAGAAATTATCTGAGTTATTTTTAATTCCTCTTTTACAAAGGCCACTGAATTGATAGGTAGAGAAAGGAGATCTGTACTGGGTTTTTTGGTATTAATTATCAAGGGAAAATTATGTTTCTGCTACACATCTGGTACAGGAAGGACTATATCTGGGATCTAGGGGAGTCACTGGGGTGCCATTTGGAATAGGGAAAAATAGTAATTGCATGCCCAATATGAAAAGTCAATTAAAGATTAAAGTATCCGAAGAAAGCCATGGAATAATAAGGACTCAGAACATTCAGGTATGAAGGTATTTTTCACCAAGTAAATAACCTCAACTGATTAAGGTACTGACTGAAGGCCAGAATAGCCTGGAAGGGGTAGTGGAATAAAATATCAGTGATAAAATATTGATTATAGCCTGGTGACCAGTTATAGAAATGAGAACTGAAAGATCTATACATATTTTTATGTACATATTAATTATTGATATAATTTTTCCCTTCTCTTCCCCTGGTATTTTATATGAAGAATGTTGTTGGTGTTTAATTTCACAATGAATTGATTAGACTATGAGAAGCCACATCTAAATTAGATGAGGAGAACTGAGATTCACCTGTAGAGCTTGGACCCAAGAAGAATATGATGACTGATGGGATTTGTAACTCCTGTCAGAGAGAAAGAGAAAGCATTTGTAGGAGAGAGGTGTTTCAAGTCGAAGTTGTTAAATATAGGTGGAAGGGTGAGAATGAATGTTGAACAGTAAAGGAAGTGGATTGTACCAGTCTTGGGTGTGTTTTCATCAGATCCATTTCATCCAGACCTTCTTCCCCTGCACTGCTCTGCATTTCAAGGCTGATTCCTGAAGACTCCATTTCCCATTCCCCTGGGTGAGTTTGGCGAATAGAAGGTCGTGGAAGGAGATTATGAAGTGGGAGGAGGGAATAATCCAGAGTATTTTCTCCAGCAATCTTCACTTCAGGTGCTATCTCCAGAAGTAGCTGCATTTCCTTCCATGGTTCTAACTGCCACAGGAAAGGTCCACACCGATTCTGGCTTCTACCAGGTGATCCTAGCCCTGGGTTCCTGTTGCACTGCCTTTTCCCTCTCTCCTTACACCTAACGGTGGGAATGCCTTCCTGCTGGTCTAAACTTTGGGTTATTTAATTTCCCCTTTTTCATGATCCTTGTAACCAATTTCCTGCATTAAATTCCTTCTGTTCTAAGTTCTCATGTGGTTTCTGTTTCTTAATTAGATCTTGACAGGTTAACTGTCCAAGAAGAGGGAAGGATGATAATAATAATCACAATCATTTATATTTATTAAGAACTTACTAAGATTCAGGCCCTGTGCTAGAGATTTTATATGTATTAATTCTTTTAATCCTCTCAGTAATTCTAAAAGGTAAGTTATCCATTTATTCTCATTTTATAGAGAGATGGCACAACTTGCCTGAGGTTACACAGTCAATGGCCCAAGTGAGAAGTGAACTTAAGTTAGGGTAACACCAAATTCATACTCATCATAGTCATTCATCACCGAAATAAGTATTACATAATCATCAAAATAATAGTTTCAAGAAATAAGTATATAAGTAATATTAAATTTTTAAAAGAAAGATAGAAAACTCAGTGTGTAGGATCCTAAGAAGTTTTTTTTTTTTAATTGAATATGTATCTATTTATCTCATAAATGATACTGGATATGCCAAAACAGGCTATAGGAGGTGGAATTACAGGTCATTTTTATTTTCTTTTACATACACTTATTTTTTCCCATTTTTTAAATGAATTTTCTCATTTTTATGAATTTTTTTATTTTTTAAAAATGGAAGTGTGATCCTGTATCAGTGAAGACTAGGTGTGACACCTCCAAGACTTTATCAAAGACCTAAGCTCTTGCTCTCTTGTGACTCCCATCAGCCTGGTGTGCTACCTTGGGGCCTTCCCAATCCCATACCAGCAGCAGGAAAGAGGGAGGGAGCTCCTTTTCCTTTGAAGGAGATTTCCTGGAAATTCCATAGCATTGACCTTCTGGTTAGTCACAGGGTCACCCAAGGCCACAAGAGAGGCAGTAAATGTAGCCATTCAACTGAGTGTCAACATGGGTCTGATAGTAAAGAATGGATATGCAAACAATTGACATTCCCACAGACCATTATAATCAATATAAAATAAAAACAAATTATATTGCTTTAATTTCTCAATTCTACCACATAGCATCTAACTAACTGGGTTCCATTTATATCCAAATAAAAATATTTAACCTTTTGGCCTTCACTGAGTATAGTATATGGGGGAGTGATTTTTTAAAATAAAATCTTCTTAAATTACCATGGTGCATTTGTTAGTAGTAAAAAGGCAACATTGGTACATTATCATTAACTAAACTTCAGATTTTGTAAGATTTTACCATTTTTTCATTAATGTCATTTTTCTGTTCTAGGATCCAATCCCATTTTAGTTTTCATGTCTCTGTAGTCTTCTCTGGTCTGTGACAGGTTCTCAAGCCTTTCCTTGTTTTGTTTTGTTTTGTTTCTAACAACCTTGACAATTTTGAGTACAAGTAAGGTATTTGTAAAATATCCTTCAATCTGCATTTTTTAAATGTTTTCTTGTGTTTAGACTGAGGTTATAGGTTTAGGGGAAGAATAACACAGAAGTGAAAATGTTTCTCATCACATCCTTTCAGGGGGTACCTGATACCTACATGATATTACTGTTGATGTTAACTTTCATCACTTGCTTAAGGTGGTATTTGCAGTTTCTATACTGTAGTTATTATTTTTCCCTCCCTACATGCTATTCTTCGAAAGTAAATCACTGAGTCCAACCATACCTGGAGTAGGAGGTGAGGCATCTACATATATTATTTGGGTTTCTTCTATAGAGAAGAATTGCCTCTTCTCAGTGGGGAGAAATTTTTAAGGCTCAAATGCATTGCTTTTGCTTTAAGACAAAGTACAGGTGATGAGAACATTGTGTAGGCATTGTGGTCAGTGCTGAGGATACCCTGATATATCCCTGGTTTCAAAGAAAATGTGATCTTATTAGAGACAAAAAAATTTAAGTAGAGTACTGGTCCAAAGTGAAACATGCTTTAAGAGGTTTGCACTCAAGGTGCCAAGGAGCCCTGATGGCCCAGGTAAGTAAGGTTTATTCTCTGGGAGAGAGAAACTCAGGAAAGACTTCAGGGAAGAAATGTTATATGAGGTTAACTGGCATGCTTAGGTAATAGCTCGAGACCCCATTAACCGTTGTGTCCACAAAAAGGACCAAAATCTTGTTTGTAGGCTATTAAACTCTTAGTGTTTGGTTTGCTGAATTTGAGTTGAGAACATCCAGTAGTCATTTGAATAGTTTGACCTGGGTCCTGGGAAGAGGAAGGAGTTTGAAAAACATTTGGATATCTCCCTTGGGAGAGGAAGGGGATCAGGGAGGCCTTGAGAGTGGTTAAAGTCTTTTAAGAGAACATGAAGAGTGAAAGAGTAAAAGGGGGTGGCAAAAGGATAAAAGGAAAGGATACATGTGTCCCTCTAACTTATCATATCTCCCCAGACACACACTCTATCAGAAGACCTAGGACAAAAGCACACGTCTCTGTTACGGTGTGAGGCAAGACCACATTTACTGGCAGGAAGGAAGTATAGATGCATGGAAATCATTCTGCCCCCAATTTCAAAACAAATAAGCTAAAGAAGGATTTTTTAATAACTTATTATCTGTGCTGATGGATGATGCTGAGCAGGATTTCTTTTTATTTCCTGAACCCTTGCAATAAGATCTCCATGTAAGAGTAAAACTAAGGAAAGATATCTTTTTCTTAACTTTAAAATGCTTATGTATATGTTTTTTTTCTGATTGTGTTATATCTGTTTAACATAGAAAATAAATAAAATTAAGAAATAAGTAGTAAAAATTACTCATACTCCCGTCCCACAAAATAATTAACTACAACTAAAAGTTTTATATATGAATACATATACATACACACAAATAGTTATCATAATATATTTACACTGTGGAAAATTTAGAAATGATAGATAGTTGTATGTGATAATTAAAATCATCTATACAGCCTCCTAGAGATTTTTTTATAACTATGTTTTCATATCTTATTTTTTAACCAAAAAATGGACTCATACTGTGTAAACTGTTCTATAACTCTCCTTCAAAAACATGCCATCATTAATCATTATTATTACCATTATGAACATATTATTTATTGAAATATATACTTTTAAGGAGTTATCATTATCCCAATTTTACAGAAAAAGAAATTGAGGATGACAGATGTTAAATAAATTGTGATCTGGAGCAATTTTAATAATGTTTTGTAGAATCCAAATCCATGCACTTAATCTATGTCAATGAATGCTCACTTAGAATATTGGTTTAAAATTAATTGTTCAGTTTGTTAAAGTTACAAACACCTGGCTCAATTTATAATATAATTCCTTATTTTTTCTTGTAAATATAGAAAGTTTTAAAAATCACTAATAAGGAGCTTGTATTAATTTTGGTCCCATTTACAAATTTAATTAAGTTGCTTCAATTACTTCTAATTGAATTTTGAAATTAAGTATAGTCAGTTTCCTTTTTTAAGTATTTCAATATTTGATTTATAGAAAGACTTCTCCAAAGTATTTAAGTAATATTTATAAATTCAATAAGTTAAATATAAATATAATGAGTCTAAAAAGCCTTTAATTGTTCCCATGCTGTTTATAAAATAAGTGATATTTAAACATTCAGTGGCAAGTTTAAATCAATTATTCAATTACACATTATAATTTAGAATCTCAAACCTAGCATGTTAAATTTTATTAAACATTATAAACACCTAAAGTATCAAACAGAAATGAACTCATTAAGACATAAATATTCATACTACTTGTTCAATTTACTTCATCTTTATAGTTCATTCTAACTATTCTCTTTTTTTTCTCCTTTTCAATTCTTTACTACCATAATTCTAACTACTCTTGAATCAAAACATACTTATCCAGTTCCAGTTTGTGTAATGGAGGAATGGAATAGCCTATACTAAATTAACTCTCTTACCAATAACAATTACAGATCCTGGACAAAATGTAAAAAATACCTGTATGAAGGCTCTGGAGAGAAATCCAAAGTAGGAAGAAATGGGAAGGATATTATCCTTGAAAAAGGGACGCTTACTAGGTGATGTCCACATGTAATGAGCTTTTCCCCTGAAGGTACTTCATGGTTTACTTCAGTGCCTGGGGAAACAGAGCTCAAGCAGAAAGTAGCAGTTTTACTAGGCTGACAAGACAGAAGTCAGAGTTTTGGAAGTGATTGCCAGGCACTGGAAATTGAGGTAGGGAAATCCCAGAAAGGAAAAAGCCATAAAATAAGGAAATCCAAAAATTTCATATAAATTTCTCTTAAAATCCTTGACTGATTCCTAAATTGTGTGTGCATGGGGCAAGACTCCAAGAAACCCGGCAAAAGGAAAACGGTTAAGGAACTGAGCTAAGATTTTAGCAGCTGTCTAGGACTCAGAAGTCTAAGTTTGGTGTTTAAGTCCAACCAAAATAGAGGAGTTGGTAAATAGTCTTGGTTTTCTACTGACCTTCTAGGAGGGGCTCCCCTTAGGAGTAAAGATCACATCTGAGGACCAAGGACAAAAATGAGTATAACTAACAAAGGATAAAACTAAACTCCCAAGGGTCAAGGCGATCTGCCAGTAATTTAACTACTGCCATAACAAAATGCAATACTCTTTAAAGGAAGGTAACTTAAGTCAAAGTTTCTACAACATATTAGTCACAATGACCAATATACAATTTTTAAAACTTATTAGATGTTCAGAGAACCCAAATATGAAACCTGTAATTAAGAGGTTAGTAGAAGCAGACCCGTAAGTGACTCATATGTTGGAGTTAGCTGAAAATGATCTTAAAACAGGTATAGTAAATTTGATAGAGAATTAAAAAAAAAAGGGGGCAAAATGGGTGAACAGACAGAGAAGCTCAATGAATAAATAGCCAGATAGAAATTCTAAATGCATAACCTAAATCTAATCATGAGAAATTATTAGACAAACTCAAATTGACTGACATTTTATAATCTTTAAAAATGTCAAGGCCATGAAAGTCAAGGAAATATGAAAAACTTTTATAATCTCAGATCCTGTATATTTTTGTTAAATTAATACTCATCATAGTCATTCATTACCATGATTCATATTATACAGTCATCAAAACTATTTTCAAAAAATATATAGAAAATTGTTCCATTTTTAAAAAGATGAAAAACTCAATGAATAAGGTCCTAAAAGTTTTTATCTGAATCTAATGGCTATCTGTCTCATATATATACTAGATATTCTTTTTACAAGAATGCCAGCTAACCAATGATTAAAAGTAATGATTAAAATAATCATTTTACTACAACTGAAAAAAATAATTAAGTTAGGCAGGCTCATCAATGAATGCCAAAGCCTTTGAATGAAAGATTGGTGGGGAGATACATAGTTCAAGTCTCACACCACAGGTATAATTACAAGAGGAAAAAATCTTCACTGGATGCATCAGGTTGTCAGCACCTTAACTCAATGATCAATCTTATCCTTCATGGTAAGACAGCAAGACATATGCTTCCTGGTTTGGTGTAACATGAACAACACAATGTTATCCTATGAATATTCTTTCCAAAAATGTTTAAACTGAGTTTAGCTGATTACTTATATCTAATTTTATTTTATGAGAAATACAAGAATAGATCAGGGTAAATTGACACCATGAGGAGTCAAACGAATCCAGCAGGTAGAACATACTTTAGGACAACTATTCTACTATCTTGAAAAAACATGTCATGATGAAAAACTGGAGGCTCCTGATTGTCCTATATTTTAAAGGATGTAAAGACATTTGACCATGCTATATTAGTCCTTAGTTGGATTCTAGTTTGAATACAGTGAATTTTAAATATAGCTTTGAGATATTTGGAAATTTTAAAATATAGATTGGATGTTAAATGATATTAAGGAATTATTGTTTATTTTGTTAAAGGTGACAATGGGTTGTGATTAAGTAGGAAAATGCCCTTATTGTTTGGATATGCTTTAGTAGCATAGTATTGTTCTCGATTATTTGACTCCTCTTTCCTGGATAAGAATTATATCTTTCCCTGCAATTTGTAGAAATTCCTCTAGAAGGAGTATATCCTAACCCCAGTGATATCATGCTGGTCTTGGATCAGTGAAATATGAGCAAAAGTGACATGAGTCTCACATTTTTTTCAAGTACAAGCATTATGTATGTCCTTATACTTTCTAGATATCTCTAAATTGTTGAGAATCCTTGAGAAGGCAGTTCTGTGAGTATCTATGAGTGTATTGTGTCTCAGCCCCACATGGGGTGCTGCCAAAGAGGCAGTAATATGTGAGACTCCGTGACCTGATACTGCAGGCTCACAAGCAAGCTTAAGATACACATTGGGAAAATCCTGAGACAGTAAGTGGCATTAGAGAACAGGTGACCCAGTGTGGGCAGAAGGAGGTGAGAGTAGCCTTCTAACAGTCAAGACAGCAAAACTTCCTTGAAAGAAATGAAATTTACAACAGGCAAGGAAAGGTGATAGGACTTAACTAGACAGACAGAAGGAAGAGTGAGTGTCTTAGCTGAGGGAAATGGCATGACAGAAAGTGCAACGTCAGGGGTGAGCATGGGATATTGAGGGAAGGTAGGTGGCAATCAAGGTAGAAAGACAGGGTTCGGCCGGATAATAGAAACCTTGCATCCAGGATGGCTGGGATGCAGTGAGGTGGTGGAGCTGCACCTCCAGGAGTGTTTGTGCAGCAGGAATGTGAAAAGGAAAGACAGATCTGGTGGCATCTGTGAGGCAGGGCTATGGCAATTTCTTAAGCAAAGAAAACAAAGAGAAGCATTCTCTACCAGCCCAGGTGCCCGTGAAAAAGAACTTTGATTTAGGTTGGGCAGTGAGAACTTAAACGGAAAAATGCTACGGTAGGTTTAAAGGGAGAATTGGCAGAATTTGTAATATTTATGTCCCTTGCATTCAGACACTTATGGTAAACAAACTGTATTATAAGCTAATTCAGTGTTTAATGATTTTGAATGCATACATGTAAAATTGGAGGTTCTTTTCCTCTACTGTTATCTCCACTTTTTTATCCTAAATGCAAAAATGTTAGTCACTTGGTAGGTAAACAAAATTTTCAGCTTAGTTTTCATCCTTGAAAAAAATTCTAGTGCAAAAGCAAATCAAAAGTACATATTAGGAAAGTTCACTTTTAAAAATTTTGTATCTATAGCACTTAAAACTCATTTTATTTAGATTCAGTAGTTCAGTATTTATATTCTAGACCTGCACTTTCCAACATATAAGCCAATATTGAATATATGAAATGTGGCCAGTCCAAATTGAAATGTGCTGAAAGTGTAAATTATACACCAGATTTCAAAAATAGTACAGTGAAGGAGGGTGATTTTTATATTGATTACTTATTGAAATGATGCTATTTTGAATGTATTGAGTTAAATAAAATGTTATTAAAATTTTAACTGTTTCTTTTTACTTTTTAATATGACTGTTGGAAAATATAAAATTTTGGGCTAACATTTGTAGCTTGCATTATATTTCTTTTGGATAATGCTATTTTAAAAGCTTAATTTTGTCTAGAAATATTATGTATAGAGTGGCCCATACTACAGTTAATGACAATAACAGGTTTTTGCATACCTAGTGAAATGAAAAATTATTCCATACATTTCTGTTTTCTTTCAGGCTGAATCTGTGATTTACTGATAAATCATACAATTATCTTAAAGCACATGTTACATTATATGCTTTCATGGACAGCCATTTATGTGATTATGATATCTTTTTCTGTAGAGAATACAAAAGAGATTCCAATAAAAATTTCCATTCATTAAATAGTGTTAACAATAAATATTTTAGATTACCACTGAAGCATGATAAATAATGTATCTAATCATTTTAGCATCAATTTACAAAATCTATATATAACCAGTAGGAGGACCTTACTGAACAGGTGTGGTATTTTGTTGTTATCATTGTTTAATTAGGCCTCTTGAGTGTCTTTTAATCTACAGTAGTCTCTATATTGCTGCTTCTTTTTTTTATGGTATTGAATTTTTTAAGATTTCAAGTCAATTACCTTATAGAATATCTTACTGGTGTCCTTTAGCTTGTCCCATTAACCTCTGAATTCCGGAGAAAAGAAGATCCGATCTAGAGACGCTTGATTACATTCAGACCACATGTTTTAGTAAGAATACCTAATAGTTGATGTCATGTGTGTGATATTGTGTCATATTAGGAAATACATATATCAAGTTTTTCTGTAACTGATGATGTTGAATTTGATCACTTATTTAAAGTAGTGTTTGTCAGATTTCCTCACTGCAAAGCTATATGTTTTCATTTGTAATCAATGAGTGTTTTGGTAGATGATAACAGGTGAATATTTGGTTTCCTAATAATTGTTCACTTAATGGCTGTAGCATCTATTACCAATCTTTATTTGAGCCAATTACTTTATTAGGAGTTGCAAAATGGTGGTTTTAAAATTCTATTTTCTTTTACATCTATTCACTAGTACTCTTCTATAATCACTTTTCTCTCTTTTTCTCCTTGCGATTACCATGAATTCATTGATTGTTATTTATGGAATATATTGCAATCAATTACAGTCATTTATTTTGATGCTCGGATTGTCCCAAATCTGGCCAATGTCTTTAAGACATTATTATTGAGCACTTCTTTGCTTTTCAGCACAATGAAATGTCCCAAGCTCAGCCCATATTTTCTCTGCCCTAGATTAGGTCCCCTTAGTGAAGAAAGACATTTAGAAACTAAAATCTGGGGATTAGATATGCTCAGGGATTCTAGGATATCTCAATAAATAGCTTTTTAAATTGAGTTATAATTCATATACCATAAAATTCACCCTTTAAAAATTAAGAATTCAAAATGCAAATCAAAACCACAACGAGTGCTTGCTTCAGCAGCACACATACTAAAATTGGAATAATACAGAGAAAATGAGCATGGCCCCTATGCAAAGATGACATGCAAATTTGTGAAAAAAAAGATACTCTACCACAATGAGGTACCATTTCACACTCCTTAAGATGATTGTCATAAAAAAGAATTTCTTTAAAACAGAAAATAATAAGTGCTGAAAATAATAAGTGCAGAAAATAATAAGAGCTCATATGCATTGCTTGTGAGAATGTAGAATTTCAGCCACTATGAAAACAGTATGGCAAGTCCTCAAAAAAACAAAAACAGAATTTCTATATGATCCAGCAATTCCACTCCTAGGTATATACCCAAAAGTATTTAAAGCAGGGTCTTGAAATCTGTTTGAACACCTATGATTATTCACAATCAAATAGTAGAAGCAACCTAAGTTTCTATAAATAGATTAATGGATAAACAAAATGTGGTATATACAGACAATGGAGTTTTATCTTGCCTTAAAAAGTAAGGAAATTCTGACACATACTGGAGCATGGATGAACCTTGAGGATATTATACTCAGTGAAATAAGCCAGTCACTAAAAGACAAAGTATGAGTCCACTTATATGAGATACCCTAAAGTAGTCAAATTCACAGAGGCAGAAAGTAGAACAGTAGTTGCCAAGGGCTGGGAAGAGGAGAGAATGGAAAATTATTGTTTAATGGGGTATGGAGTTTTAGTTTTGCAAGATGAAAAGAGTTCTGGGGATGAATGGTGTTGATGGTTGCATAACAATGTAAATGTACTTAATACCACTGAACCATACACTTAAAATTGTTAAGACGATAAATTTCATTTTATGTATATCTTACCACTATTTTAAAAGTGTACATTCAATGATTTTTAGTTTGTTCACAGAGTTGTACAACCATCACCACTATCTAATTTTAGAACAGTTTTATCACCCCCAAAAGAAACATGCTAGAGGAACTGCCAGACTGTTTCCCAAAGCAGCTGCACTATTTTACATTCCTACCAGTGTATGACGGTTTCAAGTGACCAGTTTTTTAAATATTGTCATTTTCTAAACTTTCATAAAAAGGTTGTATAACTTTGTTTAAATTATATAGCTTGTCTTCTGTTTTGATTTGCAAATTTGTTACAAAATAAGTTGAGAATGCCACACATGTGAAAATGAATTATTTTAATAATAAAATTTATAATATAATCTTTTTTAAAATCTATAATCAAGATTATTTTTCTATTCAACTCTAATACTGTGGCCTCCTGACTTCTTGCCTTACTGACTCTGACAGGTAAGTAGGGGGCTGATTTTCAGACCTAGCACTCATCATCACTCCCACCCCCTCCTACGCAATTCAGAGCAGCAGAGAACTACATTTCCCAGAATGCTCCCCACTCCGGATTGGAGTTTGCATGAAAGGAATTTGGGGTAAATTTGGAAGGCAGAAGGAAAAGGGAACCTATTATGTTCCAGAGATGGTGACAGCCAGATGCTGCACAGATGTGAGAGTCACCGAGGCTTCCCAGCAAGTTCTCAGGAGCCACCCGCTCCAGGCTGAATCTTCCAGCGTTCACTTCTACCTTCGCCCCAGCTGCCCTGTCCGCTCTCTCGGCTCTCCCAACAATCATATAAGCCCCTAATACTGTATTAAACTTTTTGTACCCAAAAGACATAGAGTGGCTTGAGTTTTCCTGAACGAACGCTGAGCAATACCATGTGTATGGGGGCAAAGGTACCATTTAACGTTTAATATATTTGAAATACAATGAAAGGGGGTGGAAATGTGGTATGTCTAGAGACCGGTAGCGTTTTTTCACCGACAGGGAATGTCTGTTTAGGAGCCAAACTGGAGACCAGCCATACTATCTTTAATTTATCATGATCATTTCAAAAAGCATAAAAAAGAAAAACGTGTCATTAAAAATTCATTGTGCATACTATTTAAAGGTAGAATAATCCACCAAACAGCTGTCTCGTGATTTAACGAATTAGTCTCATCATGCTATTATTTAGGTTATTTTTATTATTTTGACTATTATGAATAATCCGGAAAAGAGCAACTGTTTTGTTTTGTTTTGTTTTGTTTTACTTCCTTTAGGCTGATTCCAAAGTGCCATTCTGGTTCAAAGAATATAAACATATTAAAGACATATTGCTAGATTTGTTTCCAAAAAAGTGACAATTTTACAGGTGATGACCAAGAATTTGTCATGCCATTCTATGACTGCCCTCAACTACTATAAAAAAGTTTGCTAATTTGGTAGCTAAAGTTTCAGGTTTACTTTTTATTCACTTGTTGATTAGCCATTTTTGTCCCCTCCCTTCCTTTTCTTTCTTCCTAACTTCCCTGCCATCTCTTCCCTTCCCCTCCCCTTCACACCTCCTCTCTCCACTCTTTTTTCTTTTTCTTCTCTCTCTCCTTTCTTCTTTCACCTCCATTCTTATTTCCTTTCTAGAATTCACACGCTTTGCCTATAAATCTGTCAAATATTATGTTTTTATAAATCCCCCAACTTCCTGTTGCATTTAATTTTTGTTTTATTATATATCAATATTTTTATGCAGCAGAAATCTATCTGTTCCTTTACATTCCTAACATTGTTTTTAGCATTAAAGTTTATATGTCATTCAGAAATCAGATAAATATTAACTTTTACTTTCTATTATTTATGGCTTAATTAACAATTATGACTTGGTTGTATATATCAACTCTTCAACTTACCTGAACATTTTTTTACCTATTAAAAGAAGATCTAACTTAATTTTTTTCTAAAATAACTACTTACTTGAGCACTCTTTAGAGAAATTGTCTTTGTGTTATATTTTTAGATCTTAAATGTGGCTCTTGTTAATAATTAAAATATGCTTGTTGAAAAAGTTCAAACACCTCAGAAATACATACATAATGTGGAAAGTGAAAGAATCTATGCTCTAGAGAAAACTACTGCTTGATGATTTAGTGAATTTTAAATTTTTTATTTATTTTTATTTTGTGTTTTATTTTATTTTATTTTATGCCTACAGCACCTGTCTTCCTAGGTGCTCTCCCATTCAAGTACTAACCAGGCCCGACCCTGCTTAGCTTCCAAGATCAGATGGGATTGGGCTTGTTCAGGGTGACATGGCCATAAACAATTTTTAATTTTTTAAAGCTTTTTATTTTATTTTTTATTTTTATTTTTTCATTTTCCTCTTGGCCGTTCTGCAGCAGCCGCCGCAGATCAAAAAGCTTTTTAAATTGAGGTATAATTTACAAAAATGATGGGTTTTAATATATATGCTCTCATGTAACCACCAACAAATCAAGATATAAAAACAGTTCTGCACCCACAAAGTTCTCTCTGGTCTTTTTCCAGTCAATCTCCATTCCCCCAAAGCAACAACTATTCTAATTTCTATAGTTTAGTTGTGATTGTCCTTGAACTTCATGTAATGGAATCATAAACTCATCTGTGTCTGGCTTCTTTCACTCAACATAATTATTTTGAGATTCATCCATGTTGTTCTGTGTATCTGCAGTTTGTTCCTATTAATTGTTGAATAGCATCCATTGTATGGATAAACCACAATCTATCCATTCACTTATTGATGGACATTTGGGTTCTTTCTAGTTTGGGGGCTTTGTCAAATATACCTGCTAAGAACACTCTGAACAAATCTTATTGTAAACTTTTTTAAGAGCGGAATTACTGGGTCATAGGGTAGGTAGCACTTTAATTTTATAAGAAACAGACACACACGTTTTCCAAAGTGGTTTACTATTTAATCCCCCACCAACAGTGTGGAACAGCTGCTCTACAGCCTCACCAACATTTGATATTATCTTTTGTGTGCGAGATTATAATTTAATTTAAAATTTTTTTGACAGAATCACAAAAGTTGCAAGTACAGTAAAAAGAACATTTTTTCTATCATCATTTAAAAAGTTGCCAACCTGATGTCCCATCTCCCCATAATTCTTTAATGTGTACTTCATACAAAGACATTTTTCTATATAACCATTAAAATTAGGAAGTTAGTATTTGTGCATCACAACCATCTAACTCTCAGACACTAATTTAAACTTTAACAGTTGTCCCAGCAATGTCTCTTCTAGTAAAAGGATCCAATTCAAAAAGTATATGAGGCATTTAATTGTCAAATTTCTTTATTCTCCATCAAACTGGAACTGTTCTCAGGTTTTCTCTTTTAAAGTCTTGAAATGTCTAAGCCAATTATATTGTAGAATGTCCCCAAATTTTGGTTTTTCTGATTTTTAAAAATAATTACATTAAAGTTATGCATCTTTGGCAAGATTGTCATAAAAGCACATGAATTTAATTTGTCTTCTTACTGATGTTGTTCACTTTGATCATTTAAATAAGGTGGTGTCTGCAAGGCTTAATCTTTTCCTATTGTAATTAATACTTTTGTGGGGAGGTATTCTGAGATTTGGTAACTGTTCCATTGCTTACTGAACTTTTATTTTTTTTTATGTATTAATTGTGTGAGCACCTGTCTCACCCTGCTTATGCTTCAATATGCCATGTTGGACTGTTCCTGACCACAATTACTCCCTCACCCTGTTAGAGCTCTGATACATATTCTAACCCAAATCTCTATCATGTGACACCTCTCTTGTTCTGTTCCACATAATGCCTCTAGGATTGAATCATTTGGGAAGAGAATGGAAGGGAAGAAGGAAAGGAAAGAGGAAGGGATGTGAAACTATTGTCATTCCTTTAAACTCTAGTTATTCTAAAGGGTATGACATAGTATCTCATGTTTTTAATTTGGATTCTCTGATGACTAATAGAGCTTCTTTTATGTGCTTATTGGCCATTTGTTCATGTTCTTTTGTATACTGTCTATTTGAGGGGTTTGCCCATTTTTAGAGCTGTTTGTGTTTCCCTCATTGATTTGTGTTCTTTATTCATTCTAGATCCAAGTCCTTTATAAATGGATATATTGAGAAATGTATTCAGCCCTTCTGTGGCTTGCCTTTTATTTTTTTAATGATGTTGATGACCAGAAATTTTTACTTTTTATAAAGTCCAATTTATGAGTTTTTAATTTTATAGCTTTTTAGATTTTAATTAATTACAATTAAATTAATGTTTTTAATTTTTTGTGTCCCTTATGAAATACTTGCTTCCACCAAATTCATGGAGATATTTGCCTATGTTTTCTTTTAAAAGCTTTGAAGATTTAGATTTTATGTTTAAGTTCCTGATCAATCTCAAATTAATTTTTGTGTATGCTGTGAGACGAAGGCCAAAGTTATTTTTTCCACACAGATATCCAGCTGTGCCAATATTTTTTGTTAAAAAAGATCTTCATTTCCTGATGAATTACCCACATATTTTGTCAAAACATAATTGTTGTACATGTATGCATTTATTTCTGTACTTTCTGTTCTGTTTTGTTGACCTGTATGTGTTCTACCAATGCACTAATACCCCTCACTGTACTTGATTATTGTAGCATTATAATCAAGTGGTGTAAGTCCTCCACTTTTATTCTTTTCAAGAGAGTTTTGCTAGGTCTTTTGGGTTTCCATATAAATTTTAGAATCAGCCTGTTGATTAGCTACAAAATGCTGCTTTTGATTAGCATTATGTTAAATCTATAGGTCAAACTGATATTATAGCCACTTTAAAAAAATATCAAGTTCTCTATTCCATAAATATTACATATATCTATTCATTTGCTAAATTTTCTCACAATGATTTATAGTTGGCAGTATAAATAAATGTCTTACAGATCTTTTTATAAAATTTATTCCTAAATATTTTGTTTTTGAATATCATCGTAAATATATTTTTTAAGTTCATTTAAAAAATTGTTGGTAACATATGCAAATACAGTTGACTTTTGTATATTAAACTTTTATTATGCAATGTTTTTAAATTCACTTTTCAGTCTTGGTGTTTTTTTCCATTGATTAAAATTTTTTTTTCAATGTAAACAACTATGTTGTCTTTAGTAAAGACAGTTTTACTTGAATCTTTTTCACTGTATACTTCTTTCTCTTATTTTATCACACTGGCTAGGACTTCTAATACAATGTCAAATAGTAGTGGTGATAGTGAGGATCCTTGCCTTTTTCTGATTTTAGGGCAGTATTTTCAATATTTCACCACATTGTATAATGTTATCTAGGGGATTTTCTTACTCTTTATTAGATTGAGGAAGTTACCTGCCATCTCAGCTTCAGATGTTTTCATTTTGAGCTGATGTTCATTTTTATCAAATGCTTTCTCTGAATCTACTGAGAGAATGGTATGGGCTTTCACCTTTACTTTACTATTGTGGCAAATTTCATTAATTGATTTTCTAAAGTTAAACTGACTTTGCTACCCTGGAATAAATCTCGTTTGCTAAACTTTGTTTAGGATTATTGTACTTACGTTCATGAAAGACAATGGTCTGTAATTTTCCTTTTTTGTAATGTCCTGTCAAGTTTTATATACAGGTTATGCAGGCCTCATAAATGCATTTGGAAATGTTATCTTTTACTGAAATAATTTTTTGTAAAATTAGAATCTTTTCTTTATTAAATATGCGATAGAATTTACCAGTGAAGCCATCTGTACTTGGAGTTTACTTTATGGAAAGTTTTGTTAGAATAGTTTCAATTTATTTGATAGCTATAGGACTATTCAGATTTTCTATTTCTTCTTTATTATATTTTGGTAAATTGTGATTTTTTTAAGGAATTTGTCCATTAAGTATTCATATATTTGACATAAAGTTATTTATAGAATCTCATTCTTGATATTGGTGTTTTGTGTTTTCTCTGTTTTCTTCAGTTTTGCTAGGGGGTTTTCAATTTTATTAATTTCAAAAAATTATTTTTGACTATATGGATATACTCTACTGCATGCATGTACACTATTTCATTGATTCCTGCTTTTTTGTTGATATTTCCTTCCTTCTGCGGCTTTTGGATTTTCTTTGAAGATTTTTTCTAACTTCTTGCACTGAAAGCTTACATCATTGATTTACAACCATTATTCTGTTCTAATATATACCTTTAGATCTATAAATTTATTTCTGAATACTGCTTTGGCTGCATTTTGCAAGTTTTGATAGGTTGCATTTTCATTATAGTCAGCTCAGAATATTTTATAATTTCCATTGTAATTATTTCTTTGACCCATGGATTATTTTTGAAGTTTGTTTCTTAATAATACTTTCTCTAAATACTTTGAGATTTTTAAGTTATAGTTCTGATAGTGAGAACAAATTTAATTCTATGGTGGTAGAAAGAATATACAGTATGACTTTTGACTTTTGGAATTTGTTGAAACTTGCTTTTGGATATAGTATGCTATAAATATTAAGTAGGTAAAATTTGCTGATAGTGTTTAGATATTTCATATTTTAATTTTCTCATTGTTCTATAAGTTACTAGGAAAGCTGTGTTGAATGCTTCAAATATAATTGTAGATTTATCCTTTTATTCTGTCAGCTGCTGCTTTAAGCATTTTAGAGCTATGTTCTTAGGTACATTTCAGTTAAGCATTGTTGCTCTCTGTTGAGTTAGCTCTTTTATCAGTATGGAATTTCCCTCTTTATTTCAAGTAATAACTTCTTGTATTAAAGTTTACTTTCTCTGATATTAATATAACAGTATTTGCTTTCTTTAGTTAGTTGTTTAAATGACACATTTGATTCATCATTTCATACTAAATTTATTTGCGTTTTCATATTTTGATGTGTTTCTTATAAGCAGCATATAATTAGGTCTTTTAAAAAATCTAACAATCTATGTTTTTAATTGGGAATTTTGTTTCTTTACATTCACTCTAATTATGAAATAAATAAGTTGCAGTTAAATCTACCGTTTTGCTAATTGTTTCCTGTTTTTCCCATCTGTTGTTTCATCCTCCCTTCATGTTTTATTAATCAAGTATTTTAATATTCCATTTTATCTTTTCTTGTTTTCCTTTTATTATCAGTCTTTTAACAGTCCTAGAATTTACAAAATGTGTTCTTAACTTATTACAGTGTACCTGTCATTGTAACAAATTCAGGCATCTCAACAGTTTATCTCCATTTACCCCTACATACATATTTTTATTGATTTTATTATAGATTTTATTCCCTATAACTCCACACATATTTGTTATGATTGTTGTTTTAAGAGTCAATAGTGTTTCATTCACTCAGTGCGATGATATGGGATCATTTACCTTTAACTTGAATGAGTTCCTTTATAACTTATTACCATGTTAGCTTGTTAAGGATGCAATTTTATAGCTCTTATTTGTCTGAGGACATTTTTTTTTCTTTTTTTTTTTTCAGTATAGAAATCTGGGTTGGTAGTTCTTTTTTCCTTTTGGTTGTTTGAAGATGTTATTCCATCGCCTTCCAGCTTCCATAAATTTTTATTAAAGTATCAAATATTATCTTTATTCTTTTCTCTAGAGATATTATATCTTTTTTTTCGGGCCGCTTTAAATAATTACTTTTAATTTTAAGTTCTCAGAAGTTTGACTATGGTGTACTTAGGTATGGTTTTATTATGCTTGATGTTGAAGATGTTTGAATCTGTGAGCTTTATCACTCATTAGAGTATGAAAATTCTCAGCCATCATTCTTTAAATATTGTTGATATCTGTCTCTCTTCTTCTGGAACTCAAAATTAATTGTGTATTAGACCTTTTGCCTGTGCCCCACATTTTTCTCGTACTTTGTTCTATTTCATTTTTTCTTTCTGTGTTCAGCTTAAATATTTTCTATGATTAACTTTGAGTCTAGATTGGTACAGTAATTCAAATAGTTCTCGAATTCAGGTATGTCAGCTTGCATTTCTAGAATGTCCATTTCATTCCTACTTATAGACTCATATTCTCCACTGAATTACTGTCTTTTCATCCATTTTGTTCATTCTTTCCTCCAGTTTCTTTAACATAACAATTATAATTATTTTGAAGTTTTTAATCAGATAACTCCAATCTGAATCATCTCTGGGTCTGTTTCTTTTACTGTTTTACCTCATGGTAATTTGTTTTGTTTTTTCTTTGCATGCCCAGTGGGCTTTTTTTTTTTTTACGTTGTTTGTCTGTCTGCTGGTTAATATGGTGGTTAATACAGTGAAGAGGCTCTAGATTATATTGCCTTCCTCTGGGTTCTGGAAGCAAGTGTCTATTTAAGTTTAGTCCTTACTCTTATTGTGTAATACTGCTGGTTCATTGTCCTAATCCTAGGATGTGGCCTTTCTGTAGTCTCCATTAAGTGCCTAGTTATTCATGAAGGTTTATACATTCCACATTAGGCTGGGCCTAACTTCTTATGTCCTCCCATTGTTGTGCAACCTCTGAAATCTCTGTTCAGCTCTCAGTCTTCCACACACTGTTCTCTGTTACATCTTTTGGAGTCTTGCCCTACTTATACATATCTTAATAGTGGGTCAAGCACTCAAAGGGAATTTTTATGCAGTTTTGAAGGGCTCCTTCTTTGCAGCTCCAGCCTCTATGGGACCTTGCGCTCCCAACCCAGCTATGTTAGTAGACCTAAACTCTGATGTTTCCTCTGCCCACAGATTGCTGTTCTCTGCCTGGGCTCTGTATCCCTGTGCTGAGATGAATGTGAGGCTGGCTTCCCTTTTCTGAAGGGCAATAAGCCTGCCATGGTTGCTATCCAGTGCCCACAATTGTTTTACACAATTTGCCTAGCTTTTATTTTTGTTTATAGCAGCAAGGTGAGTCCAGTGTTAGGTACTCAATCATAAATAGAACTGAAAGTCAAGAGATTCTTTTAAAAAGAATGAATTTAAGGAACCATTATGTTTTTCTCAACTCAAACTGTAGTGCCAGGCTAAACATAAAAAGCCTCTTACCACATGCACCCATTCTAATTCAAATTCCAGGCTGAAAGTCCTATATTTCTGTAGGGTTCTGCCTTTTATTTTCATGCCTTTTAAAAGGTTAATAGCTTAATAAAATATACACATTCTAATCTTTTTAAAATTTTTCTATCCATATAATTGGAGTAAAACTAAAACAATTACATATTGATTTTCATATTTCATAGACCACTACAGAAAAAAATGTTAGATTTCTTAGTCAAAGATAGAAAATGGAAGTTCAAGTACTTATATTTCCCTCAGTTATTAAATAAGAGTGAAATAGATGAGCTTTGTCGTTTCATTCCTTAAATTTTTTTCCAGTTTTATTGAGATATACTTGATCTATAATGTTGTATTAGTTTTAGGTGTACAACACGATTTGATATATGTATATATGTATATATGATATATGTATATATGAAATGATTACCATGATAACTTTAGTTAACATCCATCGCCTCACATAGTTACATTCTTTTTCTTGTGATGAGAAATTAACCATTTTCATCCATTTTACCTACTCTCTACCCTCTGCCTCTAGCAACCACCAATCTGTTCTCTATATTTATGAGTTTTCTTTTGGATTCCACATATAAATGAGTTCATATAGTATTTGTCTTTCTCTGTCTGACTTATTTCACTTAGCATGATGCCATCAAGGGCCATCCATGCTGTTGCAAATTGCAGGATCTCCTCCCTTTTTATGACTGAGATATACATAGATATATAGATATATAGATATCTCACATTTTCCTTATCCTTTCATCTGTCAATGGACACTTGGGTTATTTTCATCTCTTGGCTATTGTAAATAGGGCTGCAATGAACATGGGGGTGCATATATATTTTCAAGATAGTGATTTCATTTTCTTCAGATATATATCCAAAAGTGGAGTTGCTGAATCATAGTAGCTCTATTTAAAAATTTTTGAGGAATGACCATACTACTTTCCACCATGGCTGTACCAATTTACGTTCTCATCAACAGTGCACAAGAATTCCCTTTTCTTCAAATCCTTGCCAGCACTTGTTATTTCTTTTGATACGAATCATTCTAACAGGTGTGAGGTGATAGCTCATTGTGGTTTTGATTTGCAATTCCCTGATTATAAATGATGTTAAGTACCTTTTCATGTACCTGTTGGCCATTTATATGTCTTCTTTGAAAAAAAATTATATCCAGTTCCTCTGCCTATTTTTAAATTGGATTGTTTCTTTGCTATTGAATTGTATGAATTTTTAAATATATTTTTGGATATTAACCCTCATTAGATACATGATTTGCAAGTATTTTCTCCCATCGCATAGGCTGCCTTTTCATTTTGTTGATGGGTTTCTTTGCTGTGCAGCTTTTTTTGATGTAGCCCCACTTGTTTATTTTTGCTTTCATTGCCTTTGCTTTTGGTGTCAAATCCAAAAAAGTTATTGCCAAGGCCAATGTCAAGGAGTTTACCCCCTATGTTTTCTTCTAAAAGTTTTATGATTTTGAGTCTTTTGAACTTTGTCATCTCATTCCTTATTGCTTTTTGATGAATGTAAAACTATAAGGAATAAATCCTATGTGCCTTCACTAAAATTGTTTTAGACACAAAATTAAGAGTTAGGAAGCTCTATAATTCCCATCTCTCCAACAAATTGCCTTTTTAACACAATTCAATCCCTGGGTAGGAGCCTAAATTGAAAGACAAGAAAATTCCTGTGTAGGAGCCTAAAATAAATTTTTTTTTATAGTAGAAAAGCTTCTGTGTTACGGTCATAGAAATAAGAGTTTGTTTTTCTCATGTTGGAAAGAATAAAGAAGTTAATTGGCAATCCCTTTCCCCCTAATATCCTATTGCTATTTACTTGACATTCAAGTTATTTAAATGCTTCAAAGGGACTTTTTAAAGTAGGGTGCCCATTAGGTTCAAAGCATTTATTTAGTCATTAAATATATATATTGAATATTTAATGTTCGAATAATGCAGGGGTAAAATATGTTAACCATCATTCTTATCTTCAAGGATTTATTTTTGAGATGGGTAAACAAACAGTACATGGAAGTAAGTGGCCCTATTAATACCCTTTATAGTGTTATGAAAATTCAAGGAGAGGAAAGATGTTTGGGTAGATCAAAAAAGGTTTCATGAAGGCAATGGTGTCAAATTCAGTCTTAAATTTTGACTAGGGGAAAAAAAAGAAAGGGTATATAAGCTGGGAGAATCACATAGTCAAAGATAGAAGAAAAGAGAATAGCAGAAGGTCCAATTTATCTGGAAATTAGAAATAACAGTGGGAACGTAATGTGGGGTTTCCTTGATGGGAATTTAAATATCGGGTTGGGGGAGACTACTAGGAACCAGAGAAGGAAGGAGAACTATGACTAAAGCATTCATTTGGCCATGAGAGGATATCAGGACCTCAGGGCCAGTGCTAGTCCAGAGAAGTTTTCAACTATTTGAGTAGAAAATCTTAAATATTGTAGTGTTTGCATAAAAATAAATTTATTTAATGCAAAGGACTCTTTTAATATTCTGACGTTGAGTCCTCCCTACAGTCCCCTTTAAAAATAATCTAAAGAAAAGTAAATAATAAATGGCCATGTTCATTGAAGCATTATTTACAAGAGCCAAGACATGGAAATAATCTAAGTGTCCACTGATGGATAGATAAAGAAAATGTGAGATACACAGACACACACAGGAATATTATCCATGCATAAGAATAAATTTTTTTAAAGAATGTTTTTACCTTACAAAATTAAAAGTTGGTGATCCTTTGTTGGTCCTTGAAATACTCTTTTAAAAATGTTATGGGTGATAAAACCAGAAGTATGAGAACTACTGACACATGGAATCAATTTAGACATGAAGGAAACTGCAGCTTGTTTGAGCACCCTTTGGTAAAGTGGAGAAAGTGGCTTAAAGAAGGGAAGATATTTGGGAAATAAAACTTAGAAGATGAGGCAACTCTTTGGCTATGTAAGTCAACAGAGGCCAATTCCAAGGGTACGACTGATAAAAACAGGAGAGTGAGGAGCACAATGGTATTTTGGTAGAGGCAAAGTAGGCAGAGGCTCTCAAGGAAGATTATTTTAGTTTTGAAAATGTTTTGTGGATGTTCCTGTAGGAGAGCTGTTCGAAAATGGCCCATGGGCAACCGAAATATCAGTCTGGAGCTTGGAAGGGAGGCTCATTTATTGATGAAACAACAGACATTTATTTTATACATACTATGAGCCAAATACTAAATTTTGGGAAAATAGATATATTTGCCTGTCACTTATACTTTCTTACAATTATCTTTTCTGTATTAAGTACTTGTTACTTAATATTAACTCATCTCTGTTTTATGGTGCTTCTGAGAACCTGTAATTCAAAGACATATTACAAACACAATAATAGATCTTTGAAATTTACAATTGAGCTATAAAATCATAAGTGAATAGAAAAAGTAAGACTAAAAAAACTTTATAAGTGTTAGCATAGGCTGCAGTAATAGTCTCAAACATATAATGACACAGAACCATAAAAGTTTCTATCTTGGTCACAGTTCATCTTTTGATGAGCAAGTGAATAGTTGGTAGACCAGCTCTCCCTAGATACCCAGGTCAAGGGCATTTCCAGCTTCACGAACAACACAGTTTCCAAAGTCATTCTATCATTTTCAGGCCTCCAAGTGGCAAACATCCTTCTTCTTCCACTCCACTGTCTATAACTCAGTCTTATGGCCCAGTCTAACTACAAAGGCAGCTGGGAAGCACAAACTCTGCGTCCAGGAAGAAGAGGAAATACATTTTGTTGAACAATTAATTAGCAGTTTGCCATGATTTGGATTAAATCATCTGAGATAAAGTTAAATTCTAACAAATAAAACACTTGGTCATGAAGAACCTTTTGTTTATCAATGAACAGAATCTTTAGCACTACATGTCTGGAGAGAAGTTATTGTCATTTATAAGGAACTTCTCTATTCCTGTAATAGTTAAACTATGCTTTAATAGTTATAAAAATAAAACTAGGAAACAGTTGAATTTCTATAACATTGTTCACAGTCCTTGCAAGGGCATTATTTGCTGTTTCTAGCTGAAAAGCAATCTAAGCTAAGTGACCTGAAATCATGGGGGCATAAGAGGAAAGAGGACAACATCCCAGAATTAATGTTTTCTATAAGCAGGTCATTTATGAACCTCCCTCTTTGTTCCCAAGAATATGGGCCTCTTTGATGTGTTTGTGGTTTTTGCATTTTTCACCACCAGCATTTTTTTCTTCAAAATCGTCCTTAAAATGACTGCCTTTTATGAACCTTTACTTTGCCTATGACGACTTGCATACTTCCAATAAATTTTTACTACATATCCCACTTTTCAGCTTAGTTCTGCACTTGACCCTGATGTGCTCATACTGTCGGATAGAAACCCATGAGCAGTAATACATCACTACTCAAGATGTCCTATCACTTGATATCTAGAGATATCTGCTTTTGTTCATGAAATATGTAGATTATTCTATCTTTAGTGTATTCCTCAGGGCTAAATTTCTTATAATTTAAAATCAAATATCTCTCTATTGGGGATCTTTCTTCTTAAAGTCTTAAAGTTACTATCAGTTCTGCCTTGTTATCATTGACATCAACAGTAATATATTGATTCTTCTAGCCTAGGATTTGGAAAAGGAAGCATTTGAAAGAAAATTACAAACTTCAGTTATTAGCTGTTCTGGTGGATCCTAAATAGGTGATGCAGTCCTTAGTCTGTTTGGTCTGCTGTGACAAAATGCCATAGAATGGGTGGCTTATAAATTTAAAAACTATTTCTCACAGGGCTGGAGGCTATAAGTCCGAGATTAAGTGGCTAGCATGGTTGGGTGAAGACCCTCTTTCAGGTTGCAGACTTCTAGCCGTAGCCTTACATGGTGAAACAGCCAGGGAGTTCTGTGGGGCCTCTTTAATAAGGGTGCTAATCTCAAACACAAGGGCTTGTGACCTAGTTGCCTCCTGTTAGGAGGCCCCACCTCTTAATACTATCACCTTGGGGATTAGGATTTCAACATATGGACTTGAGTGGGGAGGGTGGGGTAGAAATAAAAACATTCAGACCATAGCAAGTCTCTTCCTAGTAAGTAGTTGGGAGCAGGAGTTAAGACAAAGGTAATTGGATCATTAGAAAACCTTCACAGTATTGTTTAATGAGAACACTTTAATGGATTTTGCTTTTGGTGACCTAGCATCAGAATACTTTTTTTTTTTTCCTGGGGGCAGGGGAGGATGCAGAATCCTAAAATAAATGGGAGGTAGTGTCACATATCCCACCATAGAAGCTAAAGGAGGCAATCATTTCCCGACAGCTGGGACATCTGCACATGTTCCTGACAAGGGCTTTGAACCCTGAGGGAGTGATGCAAAACAGAGGCTTCTGAGAGATCATTTGTAGCAATGAAGGGGTGTGAGTCCACAGCTTAGAGATGACTTCCAGGTTGTGGGGTCCTCTGCAGACTATACCTGGAGTACCATCTTGACTGCTCCAGCTGCCCAGCTTTCCATTTCCTGCTCTTTTCCTTGACTGTTCGTTCTTTGGTTCTGTGATAGCATTATAAGAAATTGTGTTTTGCTTGCATTGGTCAGGGAAAGTTTCTGCTGCCTGCAATAAAAAATTCCAACTAGCACAAACACCCCCAAAACCTGCTATACCTATATATTTTCACTAAAAATAACTTATTGCAGAAATCACTTATCAACAGGAAATAGACAAAGCAAAAAACACTATTAACCCCATCATTCATAGAGAACCTTTGTAAAAACAAACTTAAAACATTTTTCTGGTGTACATTCTCTCAGATTTTTTTCCTAGGCATATGAATATAGTTTCTTTAGCTTTTATAAAACTACCATCACATTGTGATCAATGAGCTTGTTATTTGCCCACTATTCTGCCTGTAGTACTGCTTCCCTACACTTACTCGAGTTGCCTTTAAATAAATATACGTAGAAGGCATCTAAAAGAATTTCGGGTAAATTCTTGGGATAAAAAACCAATTCAGCAGAGTAAAGCTTGTGTTCCTCTACTGGATAAAAGTTTCCAAATACTTAATGTGGCTATCTCATTTGGTCATTTGCAAATGAATATATAATTTTTATATTCAAGTTGCTGGAATTCAGAATTTCTAGAGAAAAGTTTAGGGTATGAATATACTGTCCTGAGGACCTACTATTTCAACTAGAAATACATTTAAAAATTGCTAATTTCTCAGAATGCATTAAGTTGATCTCCAACTCAAGAAGAGTTGTAGAATACGTATTTAAAAATACAGAATTACTTCTAGGTACAAATAAGAACTATTTCAAAGTAGATTATTTGAGAGAACAATTTTATCATATATATAGCTTAAAATTATAATTACTATTTACAAGTACTACTATAGTAAAAATTGTTAGAAAGTCTGTTCTGTATCTTAATACTTTAGTACCCTTTCTTTCACAGAGGTAAACTTCAACCCCAAATGCTCTAAAACAAATCAGTAGAGTCTAAATTAATTGCCTTTAGTCAGTCTTGTTCTATGGCCCCTCATTCTGTTATTTGCCTTTAAAGCCTCAATTTTTTTCCTTTATAGCCATATTTTAGTACTAAAAACAAGAGCTTATGGCTGTTTTTCTTACTGGTGAATGGTAAACTTTTCTCTTATTGCTACTCCAAAATTTTCTTTGATAAATTTAAGAAATGGATTCACAGAATTTCTAGTAATTTCCAAATGTGCAGGTGTTTTTTTTTACTTTTCAAAATAAACCATCTTTAAGTTGCTTTTAAGATTTTTACTATTACTTTTTTAAATCATGACTATTTTCATCTTAACAGTGCTTTTTCTCTATGACCAGCTCACAGATAAGGTAACTATTCAATAATTAAAAACTAAAACCATCTTATGCTTTATTAAACAAATAACAGGTATGAATAAATAACTTTTTAGATCCTAGGCATCAACATTCCTTTGCTATTCAAATCAAAATGCTGTGGTAGTCTCACATTTGTTACCATGGATTTCAAAAGAATAATCTACATTTCTAAATGTCCTATTTATATAGGACAAAAGAGAACATAGTTAAGCTGGAGTCTTTCCATATCATTGTCTTTTGGGGTCCAGGCAGCAAAACATTGATATAGGTGAAAAAGTATTATGGCAAAGTTCCAGTGTATGTGATTCAAGCTGAAGAACAAAAAGTTGAACTATGAATATATTAGCTTAACTCATAAAAAGGATGCTAACCAGAGTGTCTCCATCTTTTAAAAACCAAACAAGGACAAATGAGCTGAAATGGCAGCATGACCAAACTGTGTTATTTATAAAACTACTTTCCAACAAGTATCAAGAGGCTAAGGACATATATTGCTCATATTTCCTAGAGAACAAGATAGGCTACTTATTTGTTTGCAATGGCTCTTGATGGAAAATATTCTGGAAGGCAAGAAGATAATTTTTCCATTCTTGAATTCCATCTTTCTCCCTAAGGGGTCGAACCTCTGAATTTTATCTTTTATTCTTCTCAGTGTGAATCAAATTCAGTTCCAGTAGTTTACAGACTCTCCATCTTTTGCAACTTAACCCCCATTGTATAATCACTCAGCAGTTAGGAACTCATTCTGTTCCCACTCCACATCAAAATTCAGCCAAAATTCTTTGATAGGGAGCTTCTTTTCTTACTATATCTTTGGATATGCAAAGCCATTCAGAATATTGATTTACTACTATAACATGCAATGAAATATAAGAAACAACTCTGTAAAATAAAGGATATAAGAGTTTTTTTTAATTTTTGGTTTGGTAAAGTAGTGTAGGGCAAATGGTTGAACTTTAGCTTAGCTATATTCCTATTTCCTTTTGGTAATTAAAAAAATTAAAATTTCCTTAAAAATAAACGTACAAATAAATTTATCTGAGAGGAAGTCTCTTCTTTCAAAGTATGTTGGAAAGATGGGACATTAAGTATTGTCAATTGGTTATATACACTTTTTGGATATTTCAACATCTGTAATGATTGACATCTGGCAAAAACTAATTTCCATTTGCTAACACCAAAAGTTGTTATAAAAATGTATAAAGATAAGGTGCATCTAAAAACTGTTAAATTTAATATTTTGACTTAGTGATCAAGCCATAATTTTTTTCAATCTTAGTTTTAATTTTATCTGTCCACTCTCTTTAATGAGGGCTTAGGCTTCTAAGTCATCCACTTCAGTCTTTGTATGATAAAGTGAGCTATTTGCTTCTGTTTAGCAGTGCTGGATGAGGAACATACCAGCATTTGATTGGTTGGCTTTTAAGGGATTATGCCACTAGAAAGGCACTGTCCCATATCACATTGCTAGAGGTGTAGACCTAATTGGGGTTAAATATTTAAATTGAAGATAAGCATTTACCATCAGAGAACATAAACTTCAGGACTCCTGTTACACAGATCCTACTTAATGTGCTTATGATGAAGAGTTGTTTTTGAAATATCATATCCAGAAATAACAAGTGACTCTGGTAAAGGGAAGGAATGTGGGGTCCCTCTATGTTTTATAATGAAACCAATACAACTTTTTAAAATTTCAAAAACATAAATTGACTTCAAAAAGATTTAACAAAACAGGAAGACACATATGTCAGCAGTCAACAAGTCAAACTATACTATTTATACCCATATGAAATAAAACAATGACTTTCCATTTTTATTCTCCATTTCCCAGCTTCTCAAAAATAAACATTACTTTTCAAATTCTATTTATTTTATTTGAAAGAATTTAGAGTAAAATGCTTATTAGTTGCAGGATTTTACGTTTGCAGTCCATCAGGTTACAATATTAAAAGTTCCTAGTTTCTTCCACAGTGTAAGCATTTTGTATGTGTTTTATTTACATTCTGTCACTTTTTATTTCCTCCTAAACTTTATAGGCCCAAGAATGCAACTGTATTAGTGTTACATAACATTTCAAATTTGCAGCAATACATACTGGTTTATCTCTCCCTTGAACCCACGTCCCTGAAAAATAGACACATGTATCTAAAAAGGAAAAAATACCTTAGAGTGTATGGGAAAGTGTAGATGTGTAGAAAAGCACTGATGTTATCTGTCCTTGTTGACAACAATCCCCATGATTTACTAACAGCAACGGGCAGCCAACTTGGTACATAACAAGGTCCTAGGCCTGCCCATAGAAGTGGGTAACCCAGTGGGAATTATGGCTTTAAGGTCTCTACAACTAATGTGATCTGAAAAACAAAGCAAGCAAACAGAAAAACCTGGGGAAAGTGCTCCAAATACAACCTCTTTGGCAACCAAAATTGAAACATATGACTCAGGTGGACGATGAGAATAAACTGCGCCGTTTTCTTTCACCAGCTCTATAAAGCCCATAAATTGTCTGGTCCAGAAAACCAGGAATTAGCACCTTCCCTTTCTACTTTTTAATTAATATTCAATACATTCAGCAGCAATTCTTACTCTATAGTCTTCATTCATTTATTGGGTAAACAAGATTCTGGGTGCCTCTAGGTCATCACTCTGGCCAAGTTGACCTCATATGACAGCAAATTGAAATGCCCCTCGGTGCAGAGGGTCGAGGCCACGAGGTAAGTCAACCAAAGGTGGACGCATCTTGCTTTTATTTACTTATTAGAGGGGCGGCGATGGCCGCGGTTTAACTAGGACGAAGCAAGAAGCGAAAGGGCGCGCGGGTTGTGAGCCACAGGCAAGAGTGGGAGTCCGAGGAAGAGGTGGGGGGGCAGCTGCCACGCTCCACCAGCTCGGCCCGCGGGACCCAGAAAAATTACCAGCCCCTCCCCCCATTGCACCCTTGACCCCTCCCCCTCTTTCCAGGCCTTTCATCCGCCCGCCCGCCCAACAGCCTGCGGCCCCCAGACCTTTCGCTGCCCTCGTCTTTCCTCAACCCGAGTGGGCGTCGCTTGCAGGCCTAGGGAGGCCAAGAAAAGCCCTGGGCTGGGCGAGGACCCCGACCCGATCCCTCCGGCCGCGCCCCTCCCCCTCGTATAACGCACCTGCAGCCCCGCCCCCGGCCAAAAGCTGAGGCGGCGGCAGGTTGGCGAGGCCGGGCAGCTCGGCCCTCGAGGTAGTCACCTTCCCTTCCCCCGCCATTCCTCCCACCCCCTCGCTCAGCCACGGAGCAGCCACCGCGCTCCTCAGCCGCCCCGAAGTCTAAAGGGGTCCGTCTCCGGCACCACAACCAAATGGCTGAGCCTCCCTGGCCGACTGCGCAGCCCGCCCATTGGTCCCTTCCCCCCCCGCTGCCACTGCCACTGGCTGTTGCCCGGAGACCCTCGGCGACGATTGGCTTAAGTTGCTGCCGCTCATCCACAAGGCCGCAGATCCCGCCTCCACGGTGATCAGGTTTGTGTGCGCCGCGGGTGCTGGGGGCTCGAGGACCGAGCGGAGCTGGTTGAGCCTTCAAAGTCCTAAAACGCGCGGCCGTGGGTTCGGGGTTTATTGATTGAATTCCGCCGGCGCGGGAGCCTCTGCAGAAAGAGAGCGCGAGAGATGGATATGGACAAACGGATTCATTTAGAGCTGCGGAACAGGACGCCCTCTGATGTGAGCATTTGCCAAAAATATCTCTGTCGGTCCATTCTCCTACTTTGTGTGTATGTGTATGTACGTTGCGGGGAGGCACTTTTTTTGAGGGGGGGGGCGCCGGGGAGGTATGGATTTGGGGGTCTGACTGCAAATGAATTGCAAGGTTGGGGGGTTGAAATGCCATCCGAGCATGTTCCGGCTGCCGCCGCCGCCGCTGCCCTTGGTGTGTGTGACTACCTGTGCGTGTGCTCCCGCGTGTGCGAGTGTGGGTGCGAGAGTGCGTGCGAGTGTGCACCCATCGGGGGCCAGCGGGCGCACGCGTTTGGGTCGGAGAGAATGAGGCAAAATCACCCTCTGAGCTCGCTGCTCCCATGACTCTGTCTAGGGGAAAGATTAACGAGAGAGGAGGAGGAAGGGGGCTGCCTCTCGGATTCAACAACAAAAAACGGGGGTTTATGTTTTATAAATGAATCTCCCCTTCCGCCCCCCTCCCGCGCCTTCCCCCTCCCTTTCTCTCGCTCGCGCACACACAATAAGTTTTGGGCTTTGCGAGTCCGCTTTAGTTTCTGATAAATGTGGGCCGAGGCCCCCGGGGAGAGCGCATGGGGAGGGGGCTGCAGTGGAGTTGAGAATGGCTCGAGTTTAAAGTGCGTCTTCATTTCTTTGCAGTGATGAGACGAGAGACGGGGGAGCCATATTTGTAACTTTGTAGTGTTCGTGAACGCGCCCTTTCTCTCCCTCCCTCCCTTTCTCTGCCTCCCTTCCTCTTCTCTTTCTCCCTCACTCTTTCCACCCCACCTTCAGGCCAGATGCTGATGTTTCTTCCTTTCCTTCCGAAGGGAAGATAAATTGGAAGGAGGGAGGAGAGATTTTCTAACGTGCAAAAAGGCACAGATAATCCCCGCGCCTCCCCACCTCGAGCGATCGCTGTTGCAAGTTACCCAAAGGCAACGTCCCGGTCCCCCCTCACCCCTGCTCCTTCCGGCCTCCTTAAGATGCCATCCTTCGAGCCCTGGCGTCCCCTCAGTCCGCACCCCCGGCCGGTTTTTCTCTGGGGTGTGCTCCTCGGCAGCCATTCGGCGCCTGGCTAATAATTGGGCACGGCAAACTTTGTCAGGACGCGAGCTGCCCGGAGCTGGTGCCTGTGGTGGGTATTGGCTAGGTCCAGATTGATGCGGGCATATAGAACACGCAGCTCGGGGATGGGAATTTGCCTTCTCGTCGCCGTTATTGATTGGGCAACGGCGCGAGTAGGGCCGGAGGAAACTTACACGGCTGGGAACTGGGATGCTCGGCGAAAGCCCACCTCCGAGGAGGGGGAAGGCCACGGTGGGATACTCGAACGCTCCTTTTTATTTCTGGCTCCCCTCGCTTTCAAACTGTTTTATGCGAGTTGGCGGCTCAGCGGAGGAGACCCTAGGTCTGGGGCGGAAACGTTGGCCGATTCCCCTGTGGTCCCTTGGGGGGACCAGGAGAGCGCGGGCGCGAGGGCTGCCGCTCGAGCCTCAGTGGCTAGGGTTCCAGAGTTGAGAGCACTGTGTGCCGACCTGTCGCCCCTCCAGCCGGTTAAAACCCGAATTCCCGGCGAAGACAGGCCTTGCTTCCTCTTTTCTCTAGTTCCTCCCCCAAACCTGAGTGAGACTTTTGAAAACAAGATCCTTTTTGTGCCTCCCCCTCATAACGCAGCTGTGGACTGAAGACGTGCAGTGCCTGATGGCGCGCAGGGCGGGGAGGGGTTGGCGAAGGGCGGGGAGAGGTGCTCCGCGGAGAAGGCAGAAGTTGCCGCGAACAATTTGCCCGCGGCTTGCTTTTCTCTGGCGGGTTTTATCCCGGCTGGGACCAGGAGCCTGAGGATTTGGGGGCTGGGTGTGGTGATGGGGGAGGGGACCGAGCCGCGGTCTTCCCGCGTACTTCCGGAAGCCCCCTGTACAGAGGGGGAAGGGCGCCAAGCAGGGGGCCGGGGTCGCGGTGGGTGTGGAGGCGAGGATGGCCGGGCCAACCCTATCCACACTACTGGCCAACTGGGAGCGAGCTCGAAAGCGGGTCGAACCGGCTCTTTAAACTTCCCGAGTGTGTGCTGGGGGAGGGGAGCGCGCAGAGCTGGGAGCTATTTCTCACGCTTCGCCCCCTTGCCGCCCAGGCTCTCTGCCCACATGCCCTTCCCCCGGCCTCGAGGCGGGGTGCGGCGCGGCAGGTCGAGGGGGCAATTTCTATATGTTTCGGGAGGAGAGAGAAAGCTAGCTAATGAGGGACAAAAGGGGTGGGGGAGGAGGAAGTATTTTTTTTTAACGTCCTTAAGACAAATAGCTCTTGAAGAGCGCCCCCTGCGCCCCTGCCCGCAGCGCTGCCCCCCTGAGCCCCCACACACCCACCTTCCGAGCCTCTCCCAACTCTGATCCGGGGGTTGGTGGCCACGCCGCGACGCCGAAATAGGACGAGCAGCCATGTTTCCCGGGTCTCGCGCGGCCCGCCCCGCCCCTCCCCCACGGCGCGGCTGGCGCTGAACGCCCGGCCGCAAATGCGGGCGCCGGGCTCCATGCGGGGCGCGGGCGGGCCAGCCGGCCGGCGCCAGGGAGGCCGAGCTTGGTGCGTGTGCGCTGGGGCGCGGGCGAGCTGGGATGGCCCCTGGGTGGGCCTTACGGCGTCCCGAGCTGTTTTGGAGCTCGAGGTGTTTTATTTATTATTTTTTAACGGTCAGGCGCTCCCGAGGCTGAGCCCGAAGGGCGCCGAGGCGTTTTTAGGGGACAGGGGCAGCCGCCAGGCCCTGCGCGCCTGTGGCACGACTGCCGGGCGCCGGGCTGCCATTTTGTCACCGCGGCTGTTGTCGCTGTGGGGGGTGGGGGAGTAGAGTCTTGCGCCATCACCCAAGCGGCCCCGGACGTGGAGGCAGCAGGGAGATCCGACTCTGGGGACCCCCCCACACTTGTTCTCTGGGCTCCGATGCGGGGTTCCCACCCGTGTCAACGTCCTGAGGCTTTGCTAGAGTGACGTGAAGGCCGTTGCACAGGGACGACCAAGATCCTCGGAACAAGTGCTTCCCCCACCCTCATCACGCTCTCTACCTCCTCCGGTCCCTTTTCTCTCCAGTATTTCGCCGTTCATCCTACAGGCGTTTTAGACGCCTTGCTGTTTGTTCTTTCCGCGGAACTGATAGGATGGTGTGGGAAGAAATTGTGCGTGAGGTTTCTATTTTTGGGGGGAGAGGGCGCACACGCGACCCTGGTGGCCCTGACTGAAGCCAAGGACAGCAGCCGCTACCCCGGGAGGGAAGAGTTGTCTAGGCGTGGGGGAAACGCCCTCGGGGCTGGGCTCTCCAAGAAGGTAGGTTGGCTCGGTGTTTCAGCTGGTGTTGCAGCACCCTGCAGGCTGCCAGGGGAGCCCCCCTTCCCTGCCCCTCTTTTTATTAATTTCCTAAGGAAAGGTAGCTACAAAGTATCCGTAAACCAAAAGGAGAAAGGAATAAGGTTTGCTTTTAAAAATAAGTGCTGTCTTTCTGTCGACTGCCTTTCTCTGGGTGTTGATTGCAGAGCCAGGCAAGGCATGGTCCGTGACATCTCTACGAGACTTTTGAAGCCTATACAGTGGTGGTTAGACGCCTCCTCGCTGGTAAAATTCTGGTGTCTGCATGGAGACTAGCTTTCATGGCAGTGCCCAGCAAAGGCTACCCGGGAAGCCAGGTTTTAATTTTGACCTTTGGAATACATCGCATGATGTTTTCCAGTCTGACTTACTGCCTAATTGGGTTCAAGTAGCCTGGTATTAACTCTAGTTTATGCAAGCCAACCAGGAATTCACAGGCAGAAAACTGGGCACAGGCTTCGGATAGTCACGGTTGGTTATATTTTTGTTACTGGACTGCTGATGATGATGGTAGTTTTGAGCCTGGGGGCTGAATCCACAGTGAACGTGGGTTCTGGAATCACACAGACCTGAATTTGAATTCCCCCTCCCACAAAGATGTGAGATAAGTTAACCTGCCCCTGTGATCTCAGGCAGGTTAACCTAACCTACTTTTTTGAATCTTGGTTTCCTTACCTGGAAAATGTGAATAGTAATCTCATTTAATGAGTTAAGTGACAAAACTGGCTTGATCTAGCCCTCAAGTGCTCAGCCTGTGATAATGTTATTCTCTTAGAGATATTGGGGTGCAATGAGGCACAATTTTGAGCTTCTTGGTTTAGAATAACAATAATAGTTAATGCTTACATAGCACCTTACATGCTGTGCTTGGCACAGTTCTAAGTGGATTATGCATATTAATTTAGTCCCCATAACAGCACTATGAGGTAGGTACTGTTATTATCCTTATGTTACACATAAGGAAATTGAACACAGGTTATTACAGCCAGTCTGTACTCGATGTCTACTTTCTATTGCCTACCCTAAAGCATGCTTTTCTGTAAAATACCTTGGGGAAGAGCTGTTTTGTTTTTCTGGCTTTTAAATGGTACCACCTTATTTTAGTGAGTTTTCTGTCCTTGAAGGTTTTATTTGAAGACTAGAGAGCTTCTTGGTTGAAGATGTTGAGGCGGGGTGGTCAGGGCCAGAAGCTCTATGGATTGTCATTTTAAGGGGGAAGCTATACTTTGAGTTTGGTTTAGCATGTCACCTCTGGTTAGGCTGAAATGAATCTGGCCTTTAGGTGTTGGGGCATGTGTTTTGGGTAATGAGAAAGTAATCAGGAGCCACTGTTAGGCAGTAGTTTGTATGGTATCTTGCATGTAACGCATTTTTCATTTTTATTAGTCTCTATCTGTAGCCAAAAATACTGGACAGAATTGTCATGTCCTTGATATCTAGGACTAGTATACTAATAACACCTCATATATCATCTCACTTAATCCTCTCAGCAACTCCTTCGGGGTAGGCCAAGCAATGTGACATCTTCACTGTTGTGAGAGTGAATCATTGAGGATGGGAGGGAAGGTCGAACAGCCAAGCCTGTATGCAGCAGAATTGGGTTCTCTTCCCACTGTAAAACCGGAGACCCTTTACTTGGACAGTAAGGACTTTGAAACTGGTAGTCTCTTTGGTCCCAAACATGGCCCATCACCAGAATCACCCAGGGAGCCTGTTTTTGTGCAGGTCATGAACAAAGAATAATTTATACATATAAGCACTGCAATCAATTTGATGATATGTAAGACAGCTTTGAATCCCAATTAAGTGAAATGTTTTCCCCACCATTGAATTCTACATTTATTACCAAAAATACATACATACATATATATACACATATATATATACATATACATATATTTTAAATTTTATCATTAAAAGAATTGTGAAAATTTGTTTTATCGAGTTATACAAGTGCCTGTGTAGTACTGTCAGTTTTACCTCTAGGTAAAGTTTACTATCTGACCCTTTCCAGAAGAGGGTAATCTCTGGTTTAGTAGATTAGGGGGAGGGACCCGGGGATCTGGCTTTTTAAGTTCTTAAAAATTTATTAAGCATGTGGCAAGACATTGATTTGGGTGGTGGTACTTTAGGGATCTTTCCAAGTCATTTTATGTGTGCCCTTTAACTAGCTGATACCTAATGGAAACTGGCCTCAATCCAAGAACCTACATCAGAAGAGAAATTGTCTTTATTACTAGTTTAAAATTGAATACTCCTCCTATCCAGAGGCACTGTGCAACCAACAGAACTTTTTTATCTTACATATTCAGAATATTTCAAAAGGCTTTTGCATATCTTTCAGTTAAATGATTACTCTTAAATTTTAGATTTCTTTTTAGAGCTATAGGGAAGACACTTTGAACTGTAGTGGTTCAAGCTCTGAGGCCTGTGGAAGTACAGCAGCTGTGTACCCAGTGGCTGACATCAGGTCCTCAACACATCATTGAAAACCACAAATCTTAGAATTTCTGATTTGGACCTGCTGCTTTTCCACCATGTATGTTTCCTGGGGAATGAACAGTGGCAAAGTGGCTTTCGATTTCAAAGCCCTTCTTTCTATCACTAGCCTCTTGTGCTTGAGCTAATAATGAGTTGAAGGAATGGATATAAGGTTGCCTAGGAGGAGAGGAGGAGTAGATAAATAAATGGGGACAGACCCAGTTTTCTGTCTTGGCCACTGCTGCACCACCAGCCTCTATAGACTTACACATCCTTGTTTGTAACACAGGCACCTAACTGAGTTTTGAGGGCTAGTCATCCCAGAGCTTTAGTCCAAATTAAACATGCTACATTGTAGTAGAAAGTTTGGAGCTGTTGGCGATCCTTTATGGAGAGAGTGTGGGATTCTCATCAGATGTCTCCCTACCGTTGTGCCTACCCTCTCTGCCTTGATATAGTCACTTAGGAAAGGATCAGAGAGCTTTTTGCTGAGTGGTGATGAACCCGGGTTAAATGAACTTGGTCGCATTTTCTTGGCCTGAAATCTGACTTGGTAAAGAGGAGGCTCATTACTCTGGTGTCCAGAGAGGGCACTTCCTTACACATGTTTGCTTGCTGCCATGCCCTCCCCTCTTTACCACTGCATTTTGATATGTCCAACCCCTGCTCTAGCTAGTGTTCTAGTCTCCTAGACACTACCTTTTACTAGTCCCCACCACTGCCTTCCACACACAAGTAGAGAAACATGGACCTGACTAAATAACATTACATTGAAATATAATTGTATGACAAATGATAAATACCCAACAATGATGTTTTCATTAAAGAGATGGAGTCTGGCAGGGATGGAGAATTGTGAAGGCATCTGTTGTTCAGAACTTCTCATTTAATAAAATTTGTTGAAATGAGATGAGCAAAGCACCCATGGCCCTGGGCCACCTGCCCAGACATGGAAACAGCCTCCTTGTATAGAACCAGTTGTCCTGATGATATTATTACAAAGTCTGTAAACAAGATAAAATGTCTTTGTTCTACTACACCAGGCCCTGTCCTGTGCCTATTGGACCACACCCCACAACCTCCATGTTTTCACTCAAATTTGTTTTAGCTCTACAGTCCCTGGTACATTCAACCTATGGTCTCCTTTACCAAAACTTGCTTCAGGCAGCAGATCTAAAAGATCAGTTTACTTAACTCCACTATCACTTACTCTAATGTGGATTAAAGTCAGGGCTGTCTTTCCCAGAGGTATTTGCATTAGAAGATTCCAGTTTGGTGAGGAAATTACCAGAGAACTATTAAAAGACTTGAGTGCTGTTTGCAGCTTTACTATTAACTAACTTGTGTGTGGGCTGCTTTGGGCCTCTATTTTCTCCACTCTAAAATGGGGGTGTTGTGTTATATCAGTGGCTTTTAAACTTTTTGATCCTAACAATAAGAAATATGTTTAATGATATTACCCTGTATATATGCACATATGTCGCATGAAAGACTGAGTGTGCTCCCTTATGTATAAAAACACTTTTTTGTTATTAAAAAAAAAGCTGACTTTAACCCTTTAATTAATTTCATTACTTATTAGAGTTTGTAAGATATAAAAGATGAATATGAAGATTCCTTTACACTCAAATATTGTGGTATGATTTGGGGGAATGAGGGGAATGCCTTTTGTAGCTTTGTGAAATCTGTCCCCTGAGGGTCAATAGTGGTTTCTCTGGCTTTTAAGCCTGCTTATCTCTGGGTCCCATGTTCTCAAGCTTCTAGCTCTTTCCCAACCCAGTTTCTCATGGCATTAGGGAATCATCCTAAATTCCTACCCCAGATGGATGCCTTCCAGGGTTCTTGATTGTGCCAGTGGCCCTCAGCCAAGCATGTTCCTCCACACCCTTCTCTCTACTCTCAGCACCCATTGCCCTCCATCTTTCAGTGTGCTGCATATACTATGCATGTTACCTGAGGGATCCCACTTTTACCAGCCTGGAGGAGAGAGAGTTTTAGAGGAACGTGCTCCTACCAGACTGCCTGGGTGTTCATTCATCATATAGTTCAATCCTGTGTTCACCCCCCACTCCCTACCCCCTTCAGTTGTGGCATTTGGTCAAGCCCCTTTACCTCACAGTGCCTTCCCTGGACTCTGCAAAATAATGACAGTGTGATAATATCTACCACATAGTCTGGCCCACCATAAGTACTCAATAAGCATTAGATGTTACTGTTACTGTGGTATGTTCTACTAGAACACCAGTTTGCATTCACTTAAAAAAAATTAGACAAATTTTACAAAAAAGAAACACTTGTTTCGATGGGAAAAGAGGTTAGACATAGAGATTCAAACTTGCCCAGTTATTTTTCTCCACAAGCACTTTAGTAGTAAATGTGTTGCTTCTAGATGTGAGTGTAGCTATAGCATGTAAGCATTGTGGAGCCTGTTGCCAAGTCCTTTCTGCTAAAGATAATGTCATGACTTGCCCCTCTTTTGGGCAGCTCCTTTTGTCACTGCTCTCAGCAACTAATTGTTTCAGACTCTTCTCAAACTGCCCACCCCACCCTCCCAGAACTGCCCTTTTTCACCTAGCTAGCGATCTTCTCCCTCATATAATTGAAACCTCCTGGTTTCCTAAGAAATTCCTAGACCAAATCCTTGCCCATCTCAGCCAGCTGTCCCTTGGGTCTTGGCCCTGCCTGCCCTCAGGTCCCCTTCCTGCCAGGCACCTAGCCACTCCTCTCATTTGGATGCTTCTTTAGCTTGGGATGTTGCTACCATCTTAAGGCAAATAAAACCTCCCTTGATTCTTCTGTCTCGTTTTATCTACTGCCCATCTCTTCCTTTTTACATGCAGTTTAGTGAATTGTCTGTAACCACCTCTGTTCCCTCACTTACCTCACACCTCAACCCTTTTCAGTCTGGTTTGCTTCCTAAACAACTCCAAAACCCCAACAGCCTTCATTGTCTTCTCTTAATGTGATTCCTCAGCAGCAGTGTTGACACCCTGCTCTTCATGAGATATGTTCCCCCTTGTCCCTTACTCTCTCTCGTCTTTCTCCTACAGTTCTGGTTGCTCCTCAATTTCTGTGGCCTTTTGCCTTCCAGATGCAGCTTGGAAGTACCGGACTCAGTCAAGCCTGAGCCTTGGGCCCTTTTCTGTATTCCCTACCTATGAAGTCTTGTCCTCTCACCAACAGCTGTAGGAACTGGCTAAGTTCAGGACCCACCCACCTGATGTCTTTACCTGAGTGTCCCCAAAATGTCCCACATTCAGCATGTTCGAAGGGAAACCATGACATTTGTAATCTCCATTCCCCCCAACATGCACACACATGATTTTTATATCCCTCAAAGTTCTGTCAATTCAAAATATCCTCTGTTGTTTTTCAGCTAATCTCCCTGCATCACAGCCCTCTTAAAACCATGTTTCCAACTTCAGCCAGCTCTTAGCAAGAAATTGTGTTACCCTTTACTTAAAATACACCATTGTTCTTAGGATAAAGTCCAGGCTCCTTAGTAAGACCAACAAGGTCCTGCATGGACTGACCACTGCTGGCCCTCTGCTTCTCATCTTTTCCCTTGCCCCACTTTCCACTGCACTGGCCACACCACCTTTTATTCCCTCAAATCTACTGCACTGCTACCATCACCTACTAGCATGTAATCAATCCTTTTTACCATCTCCATCTCCCACCCTTCAGTTCTAGGTCTGTTTTTTTGTTTGTTTTGTTATAAAACTTACAGAAATTTCCTTAGAAGTGCTTGAGTTTGTAATTATACATTCCTGAATGTGAATGTTTTAATTAGCATATTTCCTGCTTAGTGGTAAGTTGCTTGATTTAAAGGTCCTGTTTCTGCTCATCACTGTATCTTCAGCTCAGCACTGCACTTGATACATGATGGGCATTCTGGAAGTGTTAGTTGGATGAAGGAACCATTATACTTGCATGTTCTTGTCATTTTCATCACCTCTCTCTGGTAAGCCAAGCACAAAGCCACAGAAACAAAGCATCGGAAATAGCTATCAGTTTGGTGCCCTCAGCTTCTCCCTGGGTGGGTGTGAGCTTCTGCCTCTAGGTAGATGTTTCATACTTTCTCAGCCCAGCGGTCCTCAACTTTTTTGGTTTTTACATCCTATATCAGTAAAAAATTTGAACCTGAGCCCCCAGTATGTTTACCTTTTATTTATGGCTTATTCACATATACTACCTAAAAAAATGTGTTGTAAAACATAACACTAAAAATTAAGGATAAGTTAAAAGATATTAAAATAAAAGTTCAGTGGATTGTCTAGGGTGATCCACTTAGGAGACCACTGCTCTAATTAGTTGTTTATTTATTTTTAGTTCAATTATGAAGGTTCATGCTATATGAGAAATGCCTGTACCTCACCAAGTGTTCTTTACTTATTAAGATTTTAGGTGTGTTATGGGTGGAGTGGAGGCAATTCCTAACCCTTTTTTGATAAATGAAGAAAATCCAGTGGTCTGCCTGAGATCCCAAGTAAATCAAGTGTCCGTTTCTGCCTATCAGCTCAGCGCTGTCCATTAAGGCTGTTTGCACAGACCCACCAAAGCTGCTCAGGTCATGTCATCCCTTAGGGCCCATCAAAGGCCAGCCCCTGGGCTGTTCTTGCAGATGTCTAGAGAGGGTGAGAGAATTCTATCAGTAGACCTAGGCTGGTCAATGGAGAAGGAAGAGGCTTTCTCCTACTTATTGTCAGACTAGGAATAAGTCAAGACAGGATGAGCTGCAGGCTGGAAGAGCAGAGATGGAGAGCCAGAGTGAAACTGGAGGAGAGTTGTACTGGGACCTGACAGTCACAGTGTCTAGAAGGGCTGGATTGCCATATTCTACTGCCTCCTGCAGAAGTAATGCGACGGGGAGAGAGTGAGTGTGTGTGTTTTGGCAAGGGTGAGGGGGTAGGTTTGAGGCAAGATTCTGTAATAGTAAATTTAAAGGGATTACTACTTTTCAGGGGCAGGCATCCCAGGGAGGGACTCATTACACACTTTTCACATTAGCTATGTATAGGCCTTACTAGTATGCCCAAATGATGTGACTGGAGAGGGGGTGAAGGGAGCCCACTTCCACTTACAGGGCCTGTATGTCCAGCATCCAGAGTGATGCAGGGAGTTATATGAATCTATATAGCAGGTTGAATTTGTTGAATCCAGTTCCTGTGTCCTGGGCATGGGGAGTGTGTGACAGAAAGGTAGTGTGGAGTGGGTTTCTGTGGGGATTGAGGTTGGGGGGTGGAAAACTCAGCACAGGAGAAAAGAAGGTACATTGTTAGGGAGGCCGATTGCAACCCCAGCTCTGTGTAGAACTACCAGGGGAAGGAGCATTTTAAGAAATTCCCAGGCTCTACCCAACTAAGGAATCCCCTCCAAGGATGGTCCCCAGTTTGTTTTTAGAAGGCTCTGAAGGGAGCTCTGAAGCACAGTTGGAAGCCACCATCCTGAGGCAGGTGCAGAACTTCACAGCAGGTAAGAAGTAAACTAAGTGGAGGTAAAAGGAGAGAAAAATGAAGCAAGGAAAACAGAAAATAGGAAAGAAAGGTATAGGACCTAACTTGCTAGGGAACAGGGACAAGGTCTTCAGCCAAGCTGCTGCACACACTACATTCCTGCTTATCCCATATAATTTTTCATTTACCTGTATTTCATGAGGTGCTGCTGGAGTTTTGAGTGGACTTATTGAGCAAGGCTAGATTTGGCCTGTTGCCCTGTCCTCAGTCTCCAGGGGATCGAGAGGCAAGCGGTGGGCATTTTGTAAGAAGGAGGGGACCTCAAGGCCAGTCAGGTGTAGTGGGCAGTGCCCAGCACTACAGAGCTCTACTACCTGAAGATACCTGGCAGGTGCCTCATTTGTAAAATGATCACTAACAGTGACACTGCTTCTCTGGGATTGTTGTCAGGACTGAATAAATAAGGTTTGTTCCAGGTGTGTGTTGTGGACAGCCCCTGAAAGTTAGTAGCGTCTAACTAGCCCGGACTTGAACAAACTATTTAAAAATAGGGAAGGCCCGCCTGCCTAAAGGAGGCCTCTTGCTTGGTGTCTAAGCTTGTAATGGTGGAAGCAATTCTTGGGAGAGTTGTCTTTGCTTGCCCCAGAAGGAGGCCTTGGAGCTGCTAAAACGGGTAGGAGGGGGCAGGAGGGGCCCCAGGCAGAGGACAGAGCCCTCCCTATTTTGTTGAGGTGAGACTGGGGCAACATTAGTTATGCTGTGGACTTCCCCTGCCCCAGGGCGTCCCTTTCCGGTCGTAGGGTAGGAGTTTGGGGCTCTTTGCATGGCTAGCCTTTTCTGGAGCAGTTGCTCTATGTCAATGGTCCTTTCTGCTTCTTAGCTCACTGCTTGACTACAGAAATCAGTTTGCTCCTTCTAGGCCTTTTCAGTGCTTTCATAAAGCTCTGAGTCTTCCTTGACTCACTGGAAGAAAGGGAGCAGATTGTGTCCTTCCCAGGTGTCATAAAGATATAGAAGTCTCCAGAACTTCCAGGTAATGTGGCAGCATTCTGTCTGCTAATTCTGGTAGCAACTCACTGGTGTGCATTGTGGCTCCCTCTGTTCCCCCTATTGGATTGGTCAGTGTCTCTTTATTCCCCACTCCAGAGGGCAGCAGAGAGGGCTTGCAGGGCCCAGCACAACTCCCCTGCAGCTGGGTGCATCGGGAAGGCTTTGTGGTGATGTCATGTGATCTCCAGCCTGGCTGCCTCTGCGAAGGATCTGTCTGTTCTGGCACAGGGGCCTGTTCCATATGGAGGGCCAGGAACTAGCCATCACAGTCACCCAGGGCGTTCCTTTCACTTCTGCATGTCTCTCCTTACCCATGGAGATTTGGGTATACTCAGGGTGTGGCTTGGGGAGAGTGGGCAGGCATGTACTTTAGCAAAACTCCCCAGCTGTCTCTGGTAGGCCTGAAGAGGCCTATCTGCAGAGGTTGGCTTGCTGCCATAACGAGTGGTTCTTTTCCTTTTAGCTCCTGTCCAGTTTGCAGCTCTATTGCAGACATGCCTTTATGTGTCTTGGTTAAGAGAGCTGGTGTGACTCTTTAAGTGTGGTCTGTGTGTCTAAGGAGACTTCTCTTAGATTAGGGCCCTCCAGAGCTGTTATTAGGGGTGGAGGTAGAGGAGTAGGCTTGGGAGCTGAAATGGAATGCTGTCCTCTTAAAAGCAAAGGAGTACTTAAGTTAGTTCAGGGCAGGCAGCTGACCTCTGTAGTTGCTCAGGAGCCTTCCATCATTTCCAGTGGCCAGTATGGTCATTGCCAGGAGCTGCCACAAGGAAGAGTTGGATGTGGAAGTGAAAATGCACCTCTGAGTTAGGCCAGTGGCTGTAGACTCCAGCAAGGTCCAGATCTGGACTGAAAGGTGCCCACTGGGCCGGAAACCAAGCTGGTGTGGGCAAATGCCTTGCCAGCCCCAGGGCTTATTACAGCCACAGGTGTCCCTGATCATGAGCAGCATGGCCAGCTAATGTCTGATGTTGACCGGGGTTAGGAGGGTGATTTCTGCAAATAAATACTGTGGAGGGGCCATTCATTTTCACATAAGATGTACCTCGCTTTATTGCACTTCACGTTTTTTACAAATTGAAGGTTTGTGGCAACTCTGTGTAGAGAAGTTTTATCAGTGCTATTTTTCTAGCAGTTTCAGGTGATAGCATTTTTTAGCAATAAAAGATAGTTATTTTTAGCAAGAGTGTTTTATTTAAGGTATGTACTTTTTTTAGACATAATGATATTTGCATACTTAATAGAATACAGTATAATGTAAACATAACTTTTATATGCACTGGGAGACCAAAAATTCATGTAACTCATTTGGTTGCAATATTTGCTTTATTGCAGTGGTCTGGAACTGAACCTGCAATATCTCCGTGGTATGGCTGTATTGATTAAATGCTCGCTGTGTGCCGTGTTCTGTTCTCCAGATTCTTCATACAGACGAGCATGTCATCTGTTCTGAGGCTAATATGACTTTGAAAGGGAAATGGTCAGTAAGCCAAGCAAAGGCATGATGGCTGATGTGAGAGGTCTCATGAAGACAAAGCTGTGTTAAAGGGGGTGGGTGATTCAGGAAGGCCTCTCTGAGGGGGTGACATTTGAGCAGAGACTCAAGTAACCTACAGTGGACTTCTGGCCCCCATGAGCCAGAACCTTAGCTGATCTGTAAGTACCTAGAAATCATCTGCTGATGAGCAAGCTGAGGCCCAGCATGATTAAGATGCAAATTTATGAAGCGATTAGTAGGAAGGATACAAAAGCGAGACAAACTATAACTAGCAAGTACTTTGCTCCCAACCTTAGGCTCTTTCCCAACCTTAGGCTCTTCCCCTGGCCAGCTGACTCTCTGCGTTTTTGTCCCAGAATGTTTTTTATTATCCTCTTGAGACTGACACTTTGAAAAATTTATAATTCCAGATTGCATTTATTAACAATAATAGATTTATTTTCTCATTTACGGCTGGGTGTGTTGGGGGTGGGGGACAGAAATGTTTAAACACATCTGTAACTGCCAGTAAGCCCTCCAGGCAAGGGCTAACCACCTGGAGTTGCTCTTTTTCCTGCCTAAGCAGAGATATGGCCCAATTTTGATAACCACAGGCACTTGCCTCCTGTCACAGTGGGATTTCCATTGGTCTTTCTGAAATGGCAGTTTCTTGGAGGGCCCAATTGCTCCTTTGGAATCCATCTGGACCTTTCAGGCCCTTCCATCTAGTGTGGGGGGTCCATGTGCCTTTGGGTAGTCTGGGGAGACCTTATCAATGCCTTTGATCAAAAACAATGAGGCAGGACTCAGAGGGCCCCCGGGGTTTATTTGAGGGAGAGAAGCCCACAGTTAAGTCAGGTTACAAATCCAGGCCTGACTCACCTCTCCAAGGACAAAGATGAGTCTTAATTGGCTGATAGTTTTCATCTAAAAGGAGCTTCTGGTGAAGTAAGACTTTGTTAATTAACCTGTGAGGGAACTGGCTTCCTGGTATTATGGGAGCTAAGATAATTCAATGCCTGTTCTTCTGCTTTGAGATTCTGAAAGGAAAGCACTAGATTTTCATCTTTTTGATAAATGTTGAGAAAAAAATATCTTTTGTTTATTTTTAATTGTCGAGTATCTATGTCTCAGACACCCTATTTATTCTTATGTAATCTATACAGAAACAATACAAAATGAGTAGGATTATTCCCACTTTAACAGATGAGGGATCTGAGGCTCAGAAAGCTAGTTAAGTAATCCTCAAGGTCAAATACTACTGAGGATCTGTGCTTGGGTGCAGAACCAGGTATTGTCTTCAGAGCTATGCATGGAACCTTGAATCTTCACTTTAACTCATCTCTTTCCAGCCACTTGGGGGCTTCTGATAAGACGGAAATATTCTAGACTCCTGACTTCCATTTATTTTCTCTATCAATGAAATCTGCATTTGTTTCCCTAGGAAAGTGAAACAGATGATGCCAAAATTTCTGATTTTTCAAAATGTTTTATTCTGAAATAGAACACGTATTAAAGTAAACCAAAAAAAATGTAAGATTTAGTAATTTTTACTCTGCAGTGTTGGGGAAACTCCAGTGAAATCAACTTTCCCTGTGCCTGCCCTTGTCTTTCTATGCCAGGGTCTATGTCTGGGTTTCTCTTAGGCTTTGGCATGCTTCACACGTGAGGGCTTGTGCACGCAGATGAGAAGCATGCCCAGGGTGCCTCAGTGGATACTAAGGAGGGTCTGGAAAGTGGGAGAAGGCCAAATCATTTTTCAATAAAAGTAGGCTAAGACATATTTAGGGGCTTAGGTGTTGCCTCAAAACCAACAGCAGTATAATTCTGACCTTCTGTGAGAAAAGGGTAGTGGTGGTTGTGGAGCAGACATGATGAGGATGTGTGTTTTGCCTGGAATACCTTGCTGCACTTGCCATAAGCCAGGACCCTTCTGAGACAGGAGTTAGGCTTACCCCTTATTGAGTACCTGTTATGAGCCTTGTATCATGGTATGTACTTGGCAAGCATTACTTTTCTTGATCCTTGAGAACACCCCTAAGGTGTTGGTATGGCCACCCATTTCTAGACAGGTTGAATCAGATGGCCTTCAAGGCACACTGAACTGTCCCTTTGTATTGTAGTCCCTTCTGCTTGTGCCTCCCAGACTAGACACTGGGGGCAGAAGGCAAGGATGCTTTTATCATTGGACCATCTGGTGCACTGGCATTTAGTAGGTTCGGAGTGGAATGCACTGGATGAATGGGGGTGAAGTAAACTTGCCCACATAGGTACCATAGTGAGCCCCTTAGATTGTAGGACTCCAAGGTTTATGTCTGCTTCCTTTGTAGGTCAGAAGCGAGATCTGATTCCAGCTCTTCGGTTAATAAGCTGGGCAAATGCAAAATGACATAAGCGCTAGCTTATCTGTATTGCAGAATTATTATAGCAGAAGATTGAAAACAACCCAGATACTCATCAATATCAAACTGGTTAAGAAAAACGATGGTGCATCCACACAATGGAATACAATGCGGATAAGAAACAAGAATGGTTTTTATGTCCGATACTACACGAACTCCAGGAAAGAAGGCAAGGCAAAGATCAATACATAATACTGTAGTGTGGGGAAAAAGGAGGAAAATAAGACTCTAAATTTGTTTTTATATGTGTAAACCCTGGTGGGATGGTTAACTAGATGGGATGGAGAATTAACTTTATCTTATACTTTTTGGTTTTGAAACCACAAGAATGAATGTTATTTTTTTTAAACAAAATTTTTCTAAATAACAAGTGACTTTGCACCAGGTCTGCTACTTACCTGGGCTTCAGTCTCCCTGTCTGTACATTGAGGCAGTTGGATATATTGTGTATCTCCCTGGCTTTTCTAGGCTTTTCCATGAGGCCCTGACCCTGTTCTAGAATGTTCTGTAGTCCCTTCCAGTGGTGGCCTGGACCTGGATTAACTTAGGCTGTTTTAGAAAGGCTGTGGTGACACAGAGAGCAACAGACCTGCAGAGATGTCAGACCTTATTACTGTCCCCATTCCTGGGAGTTTACCCTCTGAACATCCTGCCCTGTTGTGACTTGGTTCTTCTCCCAAAGTGAAAGATTATAGTGAAGAAAGACTGTTCTGGAGGCTTCTGGCAAAGTGCTGCAATTCATAGGGGGAAAAAAATGGCAGAATGTTGTCTCAGTTTATTTTTAATGCTCTTCAGTTCAGCAAACATTTATTGAGAGCTATGTGCAAGTGTGGGGGAATCAGAGCTGTATAACACCTTGTCTCTGCTCTCTGGAGTGCAAAGTCTTGGGGTGATAAAGTTACTTACAAAATTTCTCTCCTCCACGACAGCAGTTTACCTCCTCTGGTCCCATGGTAACCATGAGATTGGTAGGGATTCTCTCCATTTTATAGATGAGGAAACAGTCTCTGAAGTCTTAGCCACGGCCACACAGTTCTCATGTGCCCAAACAGTCATTATCAACACATTCTGCCATAGGATAGCCTGTTTCTGTCTGGACACATTGTGAGCACAATCCTGAGTAAAGCTCCTTTTTTCCTTTAAAGGACAGGGAAGGGAAATCTCGGGCTTATGTCAGGGCTTGGGTCTTACTCCCTTTGCTGTGGTCCAAATAATGCTGATGACACTGCCTGAGAAACCAACCACCCTACCAGCAGTTACTTGTGACAGCTGCTTTAAAGAGGAAAGAATCAAACCATAGCACTATCAGAGAAGAAAAGACCCAAGGCTCATCTCTTTACAGCACTTCATCATTCGATATTATTCATTTAATAATCATTTATCACTTGTTTATGTGTAGAGTTCTTTGCAAACCCTGAGCAGCCTCCGATTCATATGCTTACAGGGATAGGGAGCTCACTGATTTTTTTTTTTTTTCCAGAGCAGCCTATTCTTTTGGGGACAGCCTTAATGATTTAAACACCCTTTTATGTTTTATACTGGGTTGAAAACTGCCTCTTTATAATTTTTGCTCACTAATATTAGTTTTTGGACTATTGAAATATGCAGAATAAATGTACTTCTATTTGCATATGACACTCCTTCAAATAATTGGAAAGACAGCTATCATGAGTCTTCCTTACCCTCGGCCTAAACATCACTAGTTCTTTCTATTGTTTTTCCAGTGTCAGTTTTCAGATGTCTTCCCACCCTGGTTGCCATCAAGTTCTGCCTCAAGGTTCAGAATTTGAAGTTTGTTCCCGTCGGAGCAGAATGTTTTAGGACCCTGACCAAAGAACCTTGGTTCATCCCACTTGTTTCTGTCGACACAGCCCAGGATGACCTTGTCTGTGTTGGCCACCTTGGCAGGGACCTACCTCCTTCACAAGTTTCTGGTGAAGACTAACATCACTGCGTTCTTTTTCACATAGTCTCTAGTTGTCTAGCCCCCCTTCCTGATTTTTTCAAGAATTAAAAAGATTATAAGATTCTTGTTTTTGTTTTGTTTTTTAGCATTTTGAGATTAAAGCAGCTGTAGATCTGTAAATGACAATGAACTCAACTTCTATTTTAAAGAACAGTAAATATAGGTAAAGTTCTATCACCAAAATTCAGGTGAAGAGGGTGGAACTCTAGAAGTAAGGTAAAATTTATAAACACTGTAACTTCTTCCTTTCTTTTTGACTGCCTGTGTCCTTTTCTCAGGCGGTCTGTCTCTCCCAGGTTCCATCCTTTTCTCCTTCCTTCCTATAGTCCCTTGCTTCCCCATTCCTTCCTTGCTCTCATTCTATCGCTTCCCATTTCCCCCCTTCTACTTATTAGGTAGAATTAACATTTACTTCTTAGCATTTCTTATATTTCTACCCCTAGTACTTTTACTGTAAGTATTTAATTTTCCAACTTAGGCAAGTTGCACGTGTCTAATTTCTCCAAGAGAGGAAGAACTAAGGTTAAATTGCTTCTTATGTGTGACTTGTGGCTGATTAGTTTTGTGGCCTTGGATAGGATAAACTTTCAGTCCCCAGTCTTAGGTTCTTCTGCATGCTTGTTTCCCGTTTCTGCCCAAATCAGCGGTTTCTGATTGGTGATTGGACACTAGAACTTCAGTGCGGTGGTGTTTGCTTCCATCATTGCCAGTGCTGCTGTCATTTTGGATAGAGGTTGCGGAGAAGGAGGGTTTCTTCTCAGACCACTTAGCCTTTCCTGTCTCTTCTCCATTCTGGCCCTGCTGGGGTGAGTGTGGAGGTAGGGAGGGAGGGTGGAGGGCCAGGTGCAGGCTGGGGGCTCTTTTCCTAACAGCTATTTCCTACCCCACACCCCGTTTCCGCTGGCTTGAAAGAGTTAACCATGGAGAGGCCTATGACTTTGGGGTATGGGTCCTAATTTAAGGGAATTGAGATCAGCCCAAGGTTTGATTCCACAATGGGCTGAGTCACTAGGTTGGTTGAGTTTTCTAAGAAGCTGGATTGGATCCTCTGGTTCCCTGGAGTTGGTAATGATGGGGGGTCCCTTAATTCTCTGAAGCATTTTTTGAAAGCCAATGGGGAATTCAGTAGGGGCCCATATTAGGGCTATGGAAAGTGTCTTGACCTCCGAGGCTGAATGCATGGTGTCTTTAGATGGGTTATAACGCTGGTAGGCTGGGCAGGACAGAGGCTTTGAATTGCTGGTTCATAGGTCTCGAGTAGTAAAACTTAGGAATTGAATTCACTTTTGTTTTTCAGGCCATTCTTCCACTTGAGGGAATGGGTAGCCGTCAAGAGCCACAGTACACCCATGGCACAGACCCTGGGCTCTGCTCCCTTTTCAGACCCTGCTGACTCAAGGACTCTGGTGGGATTTCTGCAGTAGACAGCCCCAGTTGTCCACAAGTGGTCCCAGCCCATCCAGGCGTAAATCTTTGAGTCTGATTTCAGGAGCCAGATCAATCATCTGGGACAGAGGACCCAGGAAGCCATTTTTGTTGAGTTGCCCAAGAGTGGAGTTAGTGGGGCACTTTGTTTCTGAAAGTGAATAAGGGGTTAGCCTTTTTAGAATCTAGATGATTCTGCAGACCCCACCCCCATTTCTTTCCCTCCTGTAGCTTGAGTGATCTGTGTCCACTGAAAGCCAGCCTCTCTGAGCAGGGCACCGGGGGACACTGAGACCTCAGACCTTAGCAAGACTGTGTTTAGAGGAGAGACAGCAGGAAAAAAAGACTACCAGATGTCCTGTGGTCATACTGGAGCTCTCAGAGGGCCCTGGTGGAAAGGACAGTTTTCCCTGTGACGGGTAGAATGGGTAGAATTCCAGTTGTCTGCAGGAGGAGTCAGTGAGCTGATACCTGGGGAAGAAATGCCAGGTTGGTGTCACCGTGTTTGCTGTAGGTCAGGGAGGCTGTCAGAGGTTTGAAGGGGTGGAGACAAACTGCCTTGGGAGGAGTCACAGCGGGTTTGGTCAGGGAGCACTGATCATTGGAGGGCTGGAAATCCTTCTGGATTTGGACTTGATTCCCATGGCCATTAAAGGCTTTGGGATGAAGAGTGGTGAGACACGACATGACATGATCAAAGCAATGTTTTAGAATGATCGACCAGGATTTATCCCGTGCTCTCTAGGCCTTCCTCTTCAGTTTCCTCGTGGCTTTTCTGTTGCATGGGGCCAGCGCTGTGGCTCTCTAATGACATCATTGTGGACGATGTGGATTTTTTATGAACCGCAGAGTTGTTGAGCAGGGAATAGGACTGACCCGTGAGTTGAGGTGCCCCCTCCGCCCTGTGAGATGGCAGGCATCATAAGGGACGATACCAGACTTGGGTTCGGAACCCAATAGCCCAGAGCTCTGTGGGCTTTTTTTGTGATCCTAGTGTGTTTTAAGAGACTATATGATTGATTTTCACATTTTAGTAAGTACTGGGATAATTGCCCAGTGTCCTGAATTTCCTTTCTGACATCCCTTAGAGGTGAATATTGGGCTTATTTGACCCATGAAATTTCCCACCTACTTTTGGGGAACAGTGACTGAGTTTGGATATGGGTGGGACTGAAAGTGTGTGGACCACAGAATTTTGGAACCAGAAGGAATCATATTTCTGTACTCAGGCTCCATTGTCTAGATTTTGGATTAGGGCAGCAGTCCCTAACCTTTTTGGCACCAGAGACCAGTGCTCCTATGAGAATCCAATGCCTGATCAGAGGTGGAGACGAGGCAGTGATACTAGTGCTGGGAAGCCACTGCAAATACAAATGAAGCTTCACTTACTCACCCTCCACTCACGTCCTACTGTGGGGCCAGTTTCCTAACAGGCCACAGATTGGTTCAGGTTGGTGGCCCAGAGATTGGGGACCGGCAGAGTATACATGACTTCTCTCAGGGCACACAGCAAGTTAGTGGTGAAGTGGCACCAGAGTCCAGATTCTCAGACTGCCCAACAAGCACCCTTAGCACTGTACCTCTATCCTTCTCCCTTTCTTTCTCCCAGCGCCATTTATTGGGACCAGTGTCTTCACTGGACTCTGCTTCAACTCCTCCAGACCTTCCAGCACCTACTGAAGATCTCTCCTTTTCTGAACTGTTCCTCATTCCCTGGGTCCCAGACAGCCTTCTGGACCTATTTTCTGCTGCTCTGGGAATATTTTCCTTCACATGCTCTTAAATTAGGCAGGGCTGGGCAATCAGGGAAGGCTTCCCGCAGGAGGTGGAACTGACATGTCCTTGAAGCACAATAAATGGCCGGAGGGGAGGAATGAGGTTTAAGGGGAAGAAGGCAAAGGTACAACATCAGGGAGGGACCTCAGGCTTGTTAGGACTCACTAGCTAAATAGGCACAAAACCCAGGCCCTATACCCACCCAGGCCAGTCCTGGGGTTACTGCCCTTAGTCTGTTCTTCTGGCTGGAATAAGCATCTGCAGTGGAACCAGCTTCTCTGTCTTGGTGAGGCAGAAACCCTGTAGGAAGCTGGTTCCAGGCAGCGCAGGAGCCAGTCACAGGGTTTATGTTAATGTGGGCCCTCCCACAGCCTGTGTAGCCTATTACCCTGGCCAGCCCGACAGCTTAATTACTGCTGCTGCAGCCTGCTTGCGTTCCATGGTTCCCTAAAATAATAAGGATGGCGTCACTGACTTCCCGTGGCCATGTGCTCCCACCCGTGCCTTCAGAGCTCTATTGTAAGAAACAAACAAAATCCAGACACTCAGATGCTTTATTTTATTGGAGAAATTTTCTTATTAAAGTAATGCAGGACCCTGCCCCTTAGTTAAGATTTTTAAAGATCTTTAAAAGGTGTAGAAACCCTGAGACTTAAGCTACTACCATCGAGGCTGCAGAATAGCCTCCTGTTAGCAGAAACAAAGCTACATGGATGATTCCAGGATCTTCACAGGGACTGTAATTTTGTCAGAGCAGTGGGGTGGTGTACACAGTGTGGCAGAATAATCACCCAAGTTTGGGGTTCCTTGGCTCTAGGCCAACACTAGACCTTGGTGCTGCTGCTTCTGCAGAAAGGGTTAAATTAGACCAGCGTTTTTGCAAACTGTGACATTTAAAAACATAGAAAAGAATAATTTTAACGGTAAGTTTCGTTTCAGTGTGTATGCCTACATGTACACAAAAACGTGTGCACTGAGCTAGGTTGTAAATGTATTTTCTGCTGTGGTTGTGGTCAGATAGCCACTGACCTAGATGATCCTGAAGGCATTTATAGCTTTTGAAATGTCTGACTTTTATTCTAGAGCCTGACTTTTCCCCCATGGAACCTCACTGATTTTCACAGGTTATGCCACAGTGACTGTTAAGCAAAACTAGATTTTGTGGTTAAAATAACAAAATCACAAGCATTTATCCCTCTAATCAAACACCTTTGGGAAGCAGCCCATTTCCCCTCTACTTTGGTGTCTCAAACAGTCTGGCCTTCTAGCTAGAAACCTGCAACAAGGGATGGCCCATTTAAAAGCTGACCTATTTAAAACCCATGAGCACTAAAAAAACACGAGGTAAATTTGATTTGAGTCTTCTTTTTCAGTGCAAGGCTGGAGCCTGAAAACTGAATTGGTCAGGGACTGACAAGGTTGAAACCAAAACTACAAATATTTATTGAATTCTTGCTCAGTGAAAAAGAAAATCAAGACTCGAAGTTAATGGAAAAAAAGAAAACAAGATATGGATGTAAAATCAAGAGGGGTATATTTTGGACACACCATCATAATTCTTCAAAATGTTAAGAGGACTCCTCGTGTATTCCATGAGGGAGCTTTGCAAACAGCTTAGGTAATTCAGAGCTGTTGGCCTGTTCCCATTCTTGATAGTAGACACAGCTGTAAAGGTGACTATGGATCTAGGAGAAGACAAGCAAGTGGCTTTTTCCAAGCAGGGGATGCTCTACATGCATTATTTCATTTAATCCAACTCTAGGTAATGGGCATTCTTGTCATTAGAAAAAATGGAAGCTCAAGAGAGGTGAAATGAAATGAGCTAGCCAAGTGGAGAATGTGGACTTGAGCCAGGTCTGTCAGACTTCAGAGTCTGTCTTCTGTCTACCTTTCCATGTTGTCTCAGGAAGTGTTGGGAAAATAAGGAGCTGTTCTCACTCCAGCTTCCTTCTCTCTGGTTCTGGACTTCTGAGGACTGTTTGAGGCCCAAGCTGTCCATTTAAATTAAGGCCAGCTTCACAGCCTGTGCAGTCACACAGAGCCCCATGCTTAGAAGGGCCTTGTCTTGCTCTTGGGTTTCATGCACTGCTGTCACTGTCTTGGAATCCTTGATAATTTTCGAGTAAGGGGACCAGTCCTGTTTTGAAATAGTATGTCTCTTTCTTGGTCTTTCTGAGTTCCTCTTGTCTGCCTTTGGTATGCCTGTCCTCTCTGGGGTGGAAGCATTTGAAAAATGTACTCTGTCTCAGCCACAGGACTGCTAACTATCTGGAACACAGAACTGTAGTTGTTTACCAGCCATCTGTCTCCTAGCTGGCCACTGCACCTCCTGCTCACTGTCACCTCCATGTCCTCTCAGCATTTGCCCAGGTGAACAGTGTCACAAGAGTACCCAGTATGGAGAGAGGGGTTTCTTACAGAGAGTACTAGGTTTGGTCAGGAAGAGTGTGCACAGTTGGCCTGCTTCTTAGGGAGGGGCTTATGCTTGTCTTGGGGACGCCAGACACAGAAAAATGCTGTTTATAAAAGGTGGGGTTCATTCAACTTGTATTGGATCAGTTACACCATAAGTTTGACTCACTCTGTATGCCTGGCACAATAAACAGGACATTTGTTAAGCAGTTGCTCTGGTGTCGGCTCCCTACTAGGCTGATTATAGAGAAGGACAGTCCCTGACCTCTAGGAGGATCGGATGCTTAATACACGATTAAATGATTCATGCGGCAGCTGCCCTTGGTGCCCTGGGATGGATGCTCAGGGCTGGGTGCAGGGACGGCCTGAGGGAGCTGTAACTGTATTTGTAGTGTAAGGGTGAGAGGTGGGGAGCATGAGATTGGAGGAAGTGGGTGGAGGTTGAGAGTGGAGGGCCTCTTCGGGTCAGTTTAGGAACTTGAATTCTCTTCCCCTCCCCCAATCCCACTCCCAAGCTGCAGGAAGCTAGGAATGTTTTCTAGGCTGGAGCTTGCTCTTTATAGGTTAAACAGATATCATCCCCTTCCTGCAGAGGTGGAGCCTGAGACCTCGGGGGTTGCGTCTGGGATCATTCAGCCAGCCGGGCTCTTGGCCTCCGGGTCAGGCCTATTCCCAGTAGTCCACCGACATCGCTGTCACAGAGACCCAGTGGGAAACAGAAGCAGGCTTAGAGTGACTTAGATGACTGTGACCAGGACTACAGTGTTTAGAATCAAGAGAAATGATCAAATTGGAGCAATCTGTGGAGAGAGGATTTCACAGTTTTGAAACAAGCAATGGGGTTATTCCTTAGAGATTTGTGTTCTTGTGGGTCATGGATGTTTCAGCTCTTGTTGATGAAAAAAGACTATTGCGACCTTGTTTTGGGGACAAGTGTTTTAGAATATGCCAGAGTGTGGAGCAGACTGATTTCTAGGGAACTTTTCGGTGCCACCCTACTCACATCTCTTTAGGGGTGAGTATGAATAATTCCGGCTTCTCTGGGGTATTGACATTTGAGGTGAGATTTGAAGCATGAGATCCTGTGAAGGTTTGGTGTTGGGCTGTTTCAAGAGCTCCTGACACAACCAGTTGTTGGACTAGAGAGAGCGTAACCACATTTGGATATTTTTAAATGGCTAGTGGAATTGGGAGAGAGTCGAAACCCAAAGTACAAATTTTCAGTTTAATTTTAACTTTGCACTTAGCTCACGCCCAGGATTTGGCAGGGGGAAATGGGCCTTAAATTTCTTTTTTTTTTTTTTTTTTTTTTTTTTTTTTTTTTTTTTTTTTTTTAAGCAGAACACGCCCTGGATGTCAAAGGGATGTTCTAGCATGGAAGGGATTAGAGTATGGCCATTGAGTAGAGAGTGGGGAGGAAGTAGTAGGTTGGAATTGCAGTTGAGAGTGATTTAAGGAACTTTGGAGTGTGGTAGAACTTTTGAAACACGGGAGCCTGTCCTGGAGCTCTAAGAAAGTATGGCCCTTGGTGGAGGCTGGTGGAGGCAGGAGGTGGGCGGAATGACTTCCACGGGTTGGCTGTTGGGCTGAAATTTTTTCTTTTCCTTCCCTATTTGGTCTGTTTCAGACACATCACAGGCAATTTACCTGCTGCCCCCAAAGTGCCACATCAACCCACAAAGAAGCAGTAGGTTTCCCCCAATGTGGTTTGAGCTTTTTAGTAATAATCAGCAACTTTGGGGGCTAAACATGGGCATTTCCCCTCCTCTTTGATCTCATCCCAAAGAATGCTGAAACCCCTGCCAGGAAGGAAGTGTAGATACCCTGGGGATCCCCAGAGGCCCCACAGACATGGCCTATCACCGCCACAGCCCTCCAAACACCACATGCTTCCCAGTGACCGGAAGCAGCCTCTCCCCACATCCATGTTCCCTGACTACAGTGTCATCTGAGCGAGGGCTGAATCGGATTGTGTGTTTTGGTTACGGAGGAAGTATAACCAGGTGGGGACTGCTGGGAGTTGACTCCCACCTGGCTGGTGGAACAGTTAGAAGCGGGACTAAAGGGGAGCAGGTACTTTCAGGGTCACTTGTTGGATTCATTTGGGGGGTTTGCGAGAGCTTGTGCCCTACATCTGGGAACATTAGAAAAAACACCAAGAGCCATTGCTGACCACCTGGGTCCAGTAAACACCCTCCTATGACCATTCCTGGCACTTTAGGATGGGTAGGTGCTTCTGTTGAGGCTGTGAAATGGGAGAATACCCCCATGGAGCCATTGTGAGGATTATATGAGCCAGTGCAGGTGTGCGCTTATGGGGTGCCTGGTGAGGGCTCAGGAAAGGTCCCATTATAATTATTAATGAAAACAATAGTAATAGTGAATTGCCTATTGTCCCTGAGAGGAGTGGCCACCAGTTTGGGTGTGGTGGTGCTGGGACTAGAACCTCTGTTTATAGAATTCCCAGGCAGCATTGTGCTTCTCTAAGAAAGAGGCCGACTTCCAGAAGGAATTCCCTCGACTCCCCAGCACTGCCTCCTCTCATCTGTGTGGCCTTCTCCTTGGCTAATAGCAGAGGTGAAGAAAGCCCTTGACCCGTCTAGAAAAACCATGTCTGAAATCATTGAGGGTGGACTGGAATCCCTTCTCATATTTGTCTTTCTTTGGTGGAGCTTAAAGAATTCCCAGGGCCTTCTAAGGAAACGAGTAACTAAAGAAGACTGGACCTTGTGACTCCAGAGTTTCTGCAGATGGAGGTGGTGGTCCTCCCTCCCCCAGTACAGTTGATCTCCCTCAGTCTGCTCTGTTCCCCCTGAGGTTTGGCTTTCTGGCTCTACCCTGATTTCCTGCCCTAGGGCAGGAGGCCTCACAGGATTTATTCCCAGGCACTGTTGCTCCTCTGACCTTGAGAAGGTCATTTGACCCGGACATTTGGCCTCCCCTGGGGAATAAGAGAGTGGGCAAGGACAGGAAAGTTCCAGGGGGTGGTGGGCCTTTGAGCCAATGCCTAAGCCCAGAGTTTCCTAGATCTGAGAGAGCTGCCACGCCTGGCTCTGCCCCTCTTTGCATATTGCCACTGTCCTGTGCTGAGCTGTGTTGAGCTGTGTCCCAGGTGTGCCCCGAGCTGCCTGGCCTGCCCACTGGCAAGGGTGGACTGAAGAGACAGCTGGCCTCCTGTGGATTCTTTTCTTTCAGATTGGCATTTGGCCCATAGGTTCCTGACTAAGAGGGACACCTGAATAGCAAGTTGGTCATCCTGGGCCCTACAGAAAGAAGCTAGGCAAATCAGCCTGCTTTGGGTAGCAGGAAAGGGGGCAGCCCTCCACTGTGTCTGGATAGAAGGCCCGTCTGCTTACCCCTGAGAGAAAAAAGGGTTATGAGGGGGCAGGAATGACTCTTCAGACAATGTCAGGCAATGTGTGAACCATGAGTGAGAAATCAGAACCTGTGGCCAGAAATCCCAGGGATCAGCATATCCAGAGAACAGCAATACATGTTTCTTGGAGGCTGCAGGGAGTTGGCAGAGGATGCTGTGTCAAGCACCAGGTTCAGACAGGAGGATTACCTTTAAGGTTCCTGCCAGCCCTAGGAGGCCAAGGAGCAGGCAGACTATTCGGGGACATGGGTGGGTAGCTCTGGGCATCTGCCTGGAAGATGGCCTCCCTGGCTGACTTCCCTGGGTCATTTCAGGCTTGAGACATGATTACTCTTCCTCAGCCCATCTCCTTGCCATCTGTACCAGAGCCTGGCATCTCACCTTCAGCCAAGTTTACCTTCTAACAACCTAATGAGAGGGTAGCTTTTGGTCAGTTCTTTCTATTTCCTGAGCAATAAAGGATTTGGGGTCCAAATTGTGAGTAAGAAGAGAAGAGAGAAGAATCTAAGAACTCTTAACAGAACAAATGGAACTGCCTCCCAAGAGTTGGGCGAGGGACAGACAGACAAGGCCAAGAAGTGCCTCCAAAGACCAGCGTTTGGACTTTGCAACCTCATTTTTTCATTCTGGGTTTGTCCTGGGTTTGTGAATTTCCATTATCTCTTGCATCTACTCAGGAACCTGAAAGACAAAGTTGAGAGCTGTGATATCTGATACAGTAGTTTACATGTCTCTGTACACTTAATTAAAAGTAAATAAAACTTAAAACTGAGTTCCCCAGTCTCACCAGCCATACTGCAGGTGTCAGTGGCCACATGTGGCTAGTGTCTTCTCTCTTGGACAGTGCAGAGATTTCCATTGTCTCAGGAAGTTCTATGGACGGCATTGGTCTAGCAAATGGAGAGTTGGAGGAGCCCCTGGTTGGCTCTCTCTACTATGAGACAGGCCAAGCAGTGACCATGGTGATAAATTCCAGGCCTGTGAGCAGGCTTTGACTTTGGTGGTGAGAGCAGGCAAGGGGGTGTGTCAGCAGGAAGAGGGTCACAGACACATGACAGTGAAGGGAGCTTAAGGGCCGAGCATGGACAGTAGGGAGCTAGTCTCAGGAGGTGGGTCAGCCTGGGGCCATGATGGGCTTCGAGTGAGGCTCAGAGGTCCCCTAACAATGTTAGAGCTGTGGGCTATGCTTTTTGTGATGGAGTTTTAGGATAATGTGGCAGTTGGGTTGGGATGAGACCACCAACCTTGCCAGTGGTAGCAGGGCTTACTGAGTTTGTTGTCTCCAATTCAGCCAAGGCTCCTGTCCGGTGTGGGCCCTGGTTCTGCAGCTCTGCTCACCACTACCGCCTCCCTTCTCCATGCCCCCTGAAAGACCAGGGAAGGCATGTGTAGTGTGATGCTCCAAAAGTGATAGAAAAAGTACTGCTTTCATTATATGATGAACTGCTTCCTGGGTCTGTCTCCCGGTCCTCTTTACGAGGCCTGACACCCTTCTCCTGCCTCAGCCCCATTCCTTACCTCCACTTATATGGTCCTTCCCTTTCCAGGTGAAAGAGCTTGTCCTGGACAACTGTCGGTCAAATGAAGGCAAAATCGAAGGCCTCACAGATGAATTTGAAGAACTGGAGTTCTTAAGTACAATCAACGTAGGCCTCACCTCAGTCGCAAACTTACCAAAGTTAAACAAACTTAAGAAGGTAAATAGAGTGTAGGAGTGTGGACGTGGGGAGGCTGGGGTATGGAGGAGGAAGGATCATTACTTTGTGTTGAGGGAGCATGATTGAAGGTGAAGCCAGATGCCTGCACCAACATGCCTGAAGATTCTGAGACGGTTTGCCCTTCCCCGCCTGTCTGTGGAGAGCTAGGCTTCCCTGAGCCTAAAACCTTTATTTTAAGAGTTGTTTCTTTTTTTCCTCCCTGCCTTGTTTAGCTTGAACTAAGCGATAACAGAATCTCAGGGGGCCTGGAAGTATTGGCAGAAAAGTGTCCGAACCTCACACATCTAAATTTAAGTGGCAACAAAATTAAAGACCTCAGCACAATAGAGCCACTGGTGAGTCATTTGGGTCCTCCCCTCTCTCCATGGGGCGGGAGGTGGGAGGGATTGATATCAGGGAATACTACTTTTACATTTGTATAACATCCTTTTTTTTTTCCACTTCTTTTTTTTTATTTTATTTAACTCTCATTATGTGCTATGAGATAGAGTCTGAGCAACTGTTTTCTGCTTCATCCATAGAGAAATTTAGGCCTAGAGAAGTTAAGTAACTTGGCCAAGGTCACATGGCCAGACTGGGCAGTAGGGGGTTGGAGATTGGACCTTGGTCTGAATTTTGTCTATTGCTTTTCCTCGTGCAGTTTCTGCTCCACGTTGGAAACTAGAGCTGTCATTTCTTCAGGCTTACAGCATGGCTCCTTGTCTGTCTTTGGGAAGTGAGTAGCCATCCAGGAATTAAGCTGACCCTGGAGGTGGCCAGCCTGTTTTCTCCTTGGGTCTCTGGCCTGAGGCCGGTACCTCTGAAGGGTGAGATGTGTTATCCCTAACATAGGCACCCTGGGATGGCAGAGAGATGTGCGATCTGGGAGCTCCATGCAGGCTTTCCCCTGCTGTTCTCATGGATTTATTAGCCAGAAAGGGGCAAGTCATAGTCAGAATAATGATTTCTCCATAAGCTGGATTCAAATGAATATATTGTCTTGATTTTTAAGGAAATCAGCTGACTATAAGATGTATCATTGATTCAGTAGTAGCTTTTTTTAAAATATAGAAATACTACATGAAATAAACACATGTTAAATATACACACAAAAGAGTCATTTCATTAGCCATACATCTTAGAATCAGGGAAAAGCCCTGAGGATATTTTGCCAAATTTTGCTATGTTTCCCTTTTCTGGGTTTATAGGGTAAAAATTGGGCATCCCTCAGTTTGGGTATGCAGGGTTCTTGTCCAAAAAGCACACTGCCCTCCATGGACACTTGAGGAGGGGATGGTTGATGGACCAGGGTTCCAAACTTTACTTGTTTATATGTGGCCCAGGTTCAGCTACTAGAATATGCTTCCCATAGAACTTTTTAAAGTCTTCCACTTACCTTCTAGGGGAAAGCAAGACTATTTTGATATACTTGAAAGTCTTGATTTCATAATTTCATTACAAAAGAAAAAAATCTTTGAAGTTCTATCTGTGTATGTTTTGGGAGGCACAAGGAATGGGGACTGAATATGTAAAACATTGTGATTCAGTCACCATTAGAGATAAGTTATATAGACACATACACCCTACCCTCTCTGAACCCCACACACATACCACAACCACCGTCACCACCACATGTTTTTGTAGCTTCCATTTTCCGAGCTATCAGATTGATGCATTAGGTTCATTCACCCAGACAACAGCCCAGACTCCCTCCCTACCCTTGATCCTCTGCTGAAAATGACCAGATCTAATCATGAGCTCTTTCTTGAGAGCAACATAGTTCATGACATTGACCCTGAGGGACAGTGGCTTTAGTCACCAGTTAGGCCTGGCCCTATTGGAACAGACAGGGACTAAGCCTGGGATAGGGTGTTCTTGTGCCTGTGCCTTGAAGACACAGATCAGAAGTCCAGGTGTAGCTCTCTTCCTTGCTAGCTATGTGACCCTTTCACTTCCTGAACCTGTTTTCCTTAGCCACCAAACAGACATAATATGGACAAGAACCCATCTGGGATAAAGATTTGACAAAGCAAACCTTTGAGTGGCCATCCAGGAATTAAGCTGACCCTGATCCAATCTGGTTCTTCCATTAGTTTTTTTCTCTTGTCCTTTTTGACAGGCAGTATCGCAAGAGTAAGCTCACAGGTCTGAAGCTGGGTGGCCCAACCAAACCCCAATTCTCTGTCCTCCACTTCCTCATCTGTATAATGAACTAATAATTATTTACACTTTATCAGGATTCTAAGGACACATTGAGTTACTACACAAAGTGCTACTTTAACTCCCATAATAATTATTTACACTTTATCAGGATTCTAAGGACACATTGAGTTACTACACAAAGTGCTACTTTAACTCCCATTATCATTGTTATCATTATGATTATACACAGAAGGAGTTAGTTTGTTAACCTTGTCGCCTTTGTAGTTCCCCTCTGGCCTCTTAGTCACAGGGTCAGGTAGCAGAGCTCTTTGATTTGCCCACGAAGTAAGCCCCGGCTTAATTTCGCAGTATTTGCTGTTAAGGCCAAAGCTAAAATTGCAGAACAAGTGTTGGCATTAAATAGGCTTTTAAAGATCATCAAATCCAAACTCTTCCTGCCTCCCCATTTTCCAGATGAAGAAACTGAGGCCCACTAGCCAGCAGTGATGGATCTGGGTGGACATTGTGGCTGGGCATTGCCAAATGGTTTCTTTACCACATGCACCCTTGAGCTCTTCTCACTGTCTCCATCACTACCTGTTTCCTAGGTGGTTTCCCATCTCCCCTCCCACCTCTCCTCTCACCTCCCACAAATCCCTCACTGTTGACTTCATTTTTCTGTTTGCAGAAAAAGTTAGAAAACCTCAAGAGCTTAGATCTTTTCAATTGTGAGGTAACCAACCTGAATGACTACCGAGAAAACGTGTTCAAGCTCCTCCCGCAACTCACATATCTCGATGGCTACGACCGGGATGACAAAGAGGCCCCTGACTCGGACGCCGAGGGCTATGTGGAGGGCCTGGATGATGACGAGGAGGACGAGGATGGTGGGTGGCAAAGTGAAAGGGCTGGGCTGGGGGTCCTTCCTGCATTGCAGAGGGGTTGCCTGGGTGTTGGGAGGTGTCTACCAGCTGCCTAAAGCTAGCTGGCTGTTGACCCTTCTTCAGGAGGGGAGTGGGGCTGTCTGCTTTGTTTACTGTTGTCTCTAATCTATCTCATTGATTGACTCCCATAAAAGAACAAGGTGCGAGCCCCCAGAGAAACATTTTGAGACTCTCCAATTATATAGTGACTCCTTAAAAACCATCTAGCTTAATCCTCACTTCAGTTTTTTCCCTTTTCCAAAGGCCCCCCAAGGAATGAGATTCTAGTGTCTCTCTGGTGTGACCCTAGACTCAAACACTCCTAGAGAGGGGGTTAGCAGATAGAGGAAGATGGACTATGGCCTGAGGGTCCTGTTTACCTATCTAGGTGTCCAGTTAAGGAGCTGGAGAGGTTGTGGGGCCCCCTGGTGGCTGCAGCCCACAGGACTTCGGGGGTGTGGACTGCAGGTAGTAGCATGTTAGGCTCCCTGGCAGTGTGGTGAGCAGCCAGGGCTGCAGGAAGGGAAAGAGGGAAAAGAAAGGGGCCCCCCCTCATATCCCCATCTTACCTTTCCACACAGCCAGCACAATGTGGCTTCTCTTCACGTATTCAGGCCAGAATTAAGTTTAGATTGGAGACACTTGCCCAACTAATTTAAACATAAGATTTTGTTTTTCCTTGTTAGAGGAGAGTATTTTGCAGGATATTCAGATATCTCATTTGCGTTAGTTTGTCACTCTTGTGATGCAGCATAGGGCCAGGACTTCAGTCCAGGTGTCTAGGCCTAGACTAACTTGAGCTGTGACCTTGAACAAGTCACTTCTCCATTTGTGCCTCAAATTTCTCAGTACAGCAAGGAGTTTGGCTAGATGCTTTTTCTTAATAAATTGACTTCTCAGCTTTCCCAGGCCCTGTAACTTGTTCCTCTGATCCAGCAATTTCTCTGCACTCTCAACCTTCACAGAGGATCTCTCATATTTGTAAAACTTGGGGAGGAGGGCTTATCTTTTGGACCACTTTAGGGTCCTTATCTTTTAGATCACTTTAGGGTGTGTTCAGTTACATTAGAGCATCCAGGCTTGGAGCCTGGGTGAGGATGGGAGGGTCATGGGCCCCACACCGAGGACCCCCCCCACCCCACCAGGCCTCTCAGCCTGGGGCCTGTTCTGTGTGAGGGAGGAGCTAGCTCACCACCAGTTCCTTTCTTGTCCCCGTTTCTACTGCACAGAGGAAGAATATGATGAAGATGCTCAGGTAGTGGAGGATGAAGAGGATGAGGAGGAAGAGGAGGAAGGTGAAGAGGAGGATGTGAGTGCGGAGGATGAGGTAAGTAGCTGGGCAAGGTGGGGCACCATTTCCCTGAGTCCCCCTTATTTGCTGCCTCTGCAGCAGCCCCACTAAATGCTACAGTGACCCACCTTTGGCATCTTGGGAGCCCTGGTTAAGGAACTGAATCCATTTCAGGACCTTGTATTGGCCTGGTTTGGGAGAGGCCAGATTTCCAGGAAGCCCTGAGAGGCTGGAGTAGGAGTGGGTAAGGGGGTTCTGCGGGCAGGTAAAGAGGGGACTTAACAGCTGGGGTAAGCCTGGCCCTTGTTTCTGTGTGAAAATTAGTTCTTACTGGATTCATGTCCCTATTTTCTGCCTTTTTGCATTCATTTGTTAATTCAAATATTCACTGAACACTTAGAGTATTAGAGAAATCAAACACTGCCTTGACTGAAGTATATTAGAAGACACTGCTGGATCCCAAATCAGAGTGACAAGGGTCTCCTGCACACAATGGAAGTAGTGCCATTTTCTGAATACCTTGGCTCGTTTCCAGTTTGTTTTTTTTTTTTTTTTTAAAGATCTCTGAGTAGTAATATATAGAACAGAGATTTACCTGTGTGTCCCTGGATAAAATCCTCAGCCTTTTCTGATCCTATTTCTTCATCTGTGAAATAAGCATCATTTTATAACTAGGTTATAAATAGGGATCAACTCGCTGATGTCAAGAAGATAAATTAACTTGTAAAGTAAGATGCTTAAGGATAATGTCTGACAAAGGGTGTTTGACCACTTACTATTTTAGGCTTTCACACCCTTCTCCAAGGTGCTGGCTCAGTACACTGGGTTTTGTGTTTCTGTGTTGAATCTCTATAGCAGAGTCATTTTCCATGATTTGTTCAGATTTCTAAATCAACTTTTTTGCTAATTGCAGAAGTTAGACCTGGAGAGGCTTAAAATGACAATTGCATGGACAAGGCACCTGCCTTCTGTTTCCTGTCTCTCTTGGTCAGGCATGCAGGTCCCTGCACAGAGCCACTTGGGCAGGATCTGCTAGCCTGACCAGCCCAGGCTCGGGAAAGGCAGGCCCAGGCGAAGAGAAGAGCTGAGGAGACAGGCTTGGTTCCTGCACTGTCTTCAGCAGGGCTTTTCTTCTCCCATCGGTGCAGGCTGCTAGGCTCACCTCTGAAGACTACTGCGAGTATTTTACAAATAAAGACTTAGGAAAAACAGTTCCCCCTAGGACAGGGCAGTAAGTCCTGTTGGCTAATGGATATTTTAGTTTTGTTCTTCCTGTCACCGGAGCTGCCCCATGTTGTTTTTTGTGTGTGTGTGTGTGTGTTTTTTAATCTCATTGACCATCTGCAGACATACAGCTTCCAGTCCAAGAGAGCTTATACACACACAAGAAAAGCAAGAGTCTCAGCAAACAGACTGATTAAGAAACTATTTGGTGACATTATAAAAGGATATTTTTCTTGACAAAAAGAAGTCTAGCACCAGTTCTTTTTAAGCAATGGGCTTGCCTGATGCTTTAGAAACGGTGTTCAACATACAGAGATTTAACTAGCATGTTATTTCAGGAGCAGATAAAGCAAGAGTCCTGTGTTAAGAATGAAGTCACACACTTGGCTGGATCTCTAGGGTAGAGATGATGTCCTCAGGGGGCCTCAAATTTATCCTCCCTTCTCCAAGGGATCTAAGTTTGCAAGATGGTGAAGGGCTGGGTAGGGCGAGGTTGGACTTACCACAGAATCTGGATTTGCTGAAATTAGGGTCTGCCCTTGAAGCCCAAACTAGATTGAGGACAGATGATAGAATAGCCTACTTTATATGACAGGTTAGGTTTGAGAATTCGTTCTCCAAGAGAGCAGCAGATTGGAAAGCTGCCTGAGTTATAGAGACTTCAGCTCAGGAGTCTTTCTCCTGGTGGTAGAGTCCACAACTCCCAAACATTGTTTCCAGATATTGTCTTTGATAGATGTATTTTCTGGGGAAGGGTTTCAAAACTGTTTAAAGATTCTTAAAGGGGTCCAGGATGCAAAAGAACCTCTGGTTTAGATTCATTCTGAGATAGTAGGTCCTTGTGTGGGACTCTTGAGAGGCTGGAGATGATCCCTACCTTTATGAGGTCAGTGTCAGGGAAAGTGGCTTCCTCAGCAAGTTCCTAGCCCTGGTTGCACGCCTAATGCTTGATGTGCATTTTCTCTTCTAGGAGGATGAAGAAGGTTATAACGACGGGGAAGTAGACGATGAGGAAGATGAAGAAGACCTTGGTGGTATGGCAGTCTTTTTACTCTCAGCTCATGGCAGGCTGGTTCCTTCAGTTGATAGATTGTGTAGGCCCTGAAGACCTGGCAATGGGCAGAACAAGAACATGCCCATTTGAGGCCGTAGGTGCCTCCCTGCCTTTGCAAATCTCCTGCCTCAGTTTGCCAGGATGGCAAAGCTTCCTAGATATATGATCCCATGATTTTTCTAAATGTCTAATCTAAATGCCTTTTCCTTATTCTTTCAGAAGAAGAGAGAGGTCAGAAGCGAAAACGAGAACCTGAAGATGAGGGAGAAGATGATGACTAAGTGGAATAACCTATTTTGAAAAATTCCTATTGTGATTTGACTGTTTTTACCCGTACCCCCCCCCCAAATCCCGCCCCCCGAAACTTATTTTTTTCTGATTGTAATGTTGCTGTGGGAACGAGAGGGGAAAAGTGTACTGCGGATTGGGGGGGAGGGAGGGTGGGAGGGGGTGGAATAAAATACTATTTTTACTGCCACTCTTTATTTTTTTCCCCTACTTTTTTTTTTGTGTGTCTGTTTTTGTCCCTGTAAATGCAATAGCTGAGTACACACCAAATGAGAGAGAGCATTTGTTCTTTACTCTCAAAGAAAATGGTTTGGAGGTCTCTTACATTTCCTGGTATTTCCTAAGTCTCCTGAGTTGGTTGGAAGGCCGTGGCTGGCCTAACTTTGGTTTCTCAAAGCCCAGGAGCGGCTGAGCACTAGCCACATTTTACCTCTTGTTCTGATTCACGCAATTTCTGCATTTCTTGGGCCTGCTAGAGGCATCCAACGCCCTGGTTTTAAATAGCAACCTTAAAGGCGTATGTTGGCACTGGTTGGGGGACAGTCCCAGTCTCTCATTCCCTTTCCCTCTTCACAGATGGTGGTGGGCTTCGTTCTACGAAGAAGACTCTGATGTCACTCTTAAGAGCTATGGACTATAGAGCTGAAAGCAGCAGGCTTGTGAATTATGAGTAAAATGGATTTGGTGATTACAATTAGAAGAAACAAATCCTCAGACATCAAACTCCTTAAAAGATTTTTTTTTAACTGTCCTGCATTGTTCTGTAAAATAATAGAACGCTTTGTTTTACAAATGACAAGAGAATTCTTCCACATGTACTTCTGTGCTTTAGACCATTTTTACAAACCTAAGCACAGGAGACATTGCTGCATGTCGGCTGGTTTTTGTTTTTGGTTTTTTGGTTTTTTTTCATACACCCGCGCACGGAAAAACTAACACAAAATTGTATTTTCTTACCTAGTGGAAATCTGAAATGACTGCAAACTCCTAGTGAATGTACAGGTTTGCTTTCATGTCCCTCTTCTGGATTGCTTTAGAAGTGACGTGTTGTTTCCTAGAACTGTTTCATCTGTACAAAAGAACATCTGCACCGGTTTTTCTCCTCCCCTCAGAAGAGCCAAACTTTTGAGTTTTATGTCTGTTTGTCATTGATAAATTTCAATAAATCTTTTTATACAATTTTTTGGGGGATGGCTTTTTTGAGTCCAACAGGCCATTGATCTTTCCAAGATGCATTCCAGATAACCTGTTAGCTGACAGGGGCTTACCTGATAAAATAGCTTTTCTTATAGGAGATGTAACTTGATACTAAGTTTGGATACTTTAGGTCTCAAAGCAAAACTCAGTGTGCTGTCTTCATTAAAAGTTTCATCTGGGGGGCAGGGATGTAAAGAGATAAACATATAATAGTTACTTAAAAAACAGTCATCAATAAGCCAAACTTGGGGCCTTATTCTGAATATCTTCATTGCTTTCAGGCTATAAAAAGAATATATGCTTTAAAACCTCAGGAATGTGTAAAACAAATATATTCCCTTTTTAACCATTGATAATTTCTACCTCTAAAATGTCTTCAAAAGCATGTATCTTAAATGACTGTGTAGCAGTCCATTAACTTCTGATTTGCTTAATCCTAATCAAACAGATGTTTGGATTATTTCCAATTTACCACTATAGCAGACATTCTTTTACTTTTAGTGGATTTTTGAGTACAAATGCTTAGAAGTAGCATCAGTGGACCAAAAGTTGACATTTAAGGAATGTGTGCAAGGTTCTGTGTTTTCCAGAAGGGTTATACCAGTGTCCTTTGGTAGTTTGTACATATGCATATGTATTCATTCTCAGCCTTATAGTCATGAACCTCACAGTGAGCCCTCATTCCTGTGTAGTTCTGGCAGATGAGGTGCTTCTCAGGAGAGACCAACCTACCTCACCCTCTGGTTGGTACCCTGGCACTCTACTCTTTGGAGCAGATAGACATCCTCTGACTCCATGTGTAGGACAGGGAAGGAGGGGGCCTCTCAGAGGTCAGTGGCTTTGTTAAGCACAGAAGCTGTACAGATGAACTAGGCAGGTGTGCTCTTCCAGAGCTAAAGGCATGGGAGTGGAGGGGAGAGGCGGATCCAGGTCTATTTGGCCTGGTCTCAGGTGTTGTGGTCGTGACTCTCTGTGGAAGAATTAAGATTGGTTGATTCAATTAGATATGAAAATAAATGCTATAAAAGGTAAGGTAAAATGAATGATATTGAGTGGGTTAATGCTGATGGGACTAGGAGGAAAGCCCTATATTATACCAAACGTTCATATCATCCCTCTTATTGTACCCATTTTGTAAATGAAAACAGGTCCAGTGACTTGGAAGTAGGAAGAGGTGGAGTCAGGGTGAATCCCAGGTCTGTTTTGAACTGTTCTCATCAAACCTAGTCAGGAATGGCAAGGAGTAAGAGGAAGCTCGGCCAGATGGGGATAGGCACTAAGAGCTGACTTTTATTGAGCTCTTGCTGTGTGCCAGGTACTGTTCTTAGCGTGAAGCATCTCCTTCAATCTTCACAGCCACTTTAGGCAGGTGCTATTACTCTGTATGCAGGTTTGTCAGGTCGTGCAGCCAGAAAAGAGCATGAGGAATAAGCCAGGCTGTGTGGTTCCTGAGCCACCTGTGTTGAAGCAGTTGTTCAACTTTTCCCATCACACCTCTGATGAGCGAGGTTTCCTCCCTGAGTGCTAGCGAATGCCATAGGATGGACCCTTGAGAAGCAAAGGCCCTTAGAAATCAATCAGTCTTCATTTGATGAAAAAGGAAACCAAAACTCAGGGTAAGTGATGTGTATACTGTCACACTGCAAGGCAGTTGCAGAGCCCAGCCTGGACCCCAGGACTCCCATTCTTGGGCTTAGGCACCATATCTGACATGGCTCACTTATTGCAGGGAGGCCAGTTGTGAGGAGCACCAGATAACACAGTGCAGTGTCTTCCAGGAAGAACACAGCCAAGCCTTGGGTGGACAGGATAGAGCAAGCACTACAGCATAGCTGTGTCTTATGTGGCTTTGGAGTACATCCTATGATTTTAAATATTCATAGTGGGTTTGGCTTCCAGATAGTGTCAGGTTGATCCCTGGAAGAGCTATGCATTTCTTGATGCAAACCAGTCCCTGAAGGGAAATTAATGATGACGATTCTAGATTATGAGCTCCTACTCTGTCATAATTTATATCCATTGTCTCCTTTAATCCTCACAGATTTCACAGACAAAACTCAGACTCTGACAAGAGAGACAACTAGCCCAACTAGTAAGTGGCAGTTAAGCCTCAAATCTGTGTCTTTCTGACACTGAAGACTTTGTTCTTACCCACTGCATTAAAAGAGCCAGGCAGACAAGGGAAAGAGAATGAGCAATTCAGTTTGTCTCATTTGCTGACTTGCAAAGGCTGTTTTTATCCTGGTTCAGAAACTCATTGTTCGTGGTTGGAAGAATTCCCACAGTGGATCCCTAATAAGCAGCTTTGGACAATGGCGGCCCTGAGTCCCTGCACTAACCCTTGGATAGGCCCCTGTGCCAGGCTGGGCCCAGGGGTGAGCAGGGCCAAGGAGAGGGCTGAAGATGCTTGGAGAGAGAAGGGCAGGACGGCAGGCCCCTAATGTGCCAGCAGGGGAGAGACTGAAGAAAGATTTCAACCTGATTGGGTGTCCTCAGGCAACTGTGACAAAATGATGCAGGGATCATCTGGAGTCCCCTGCCAAACATCACTTCTTTTTGGTCTGGCAACAGTACTACGGAAAATCACTGCAAGAACTCATGGATATGGCCCATCCCCATTCCTGAAGTTCAGATGGGGACACCCCCTACCTACCTGGTTCCTGGGGATGTTAAGTGACCCAGTCCCGGCCAATCATCGTATTCTAAACTTTGACCATAGTAACTGGTACAAGAAAAGGCCTGGAACACACATAGGTTAAAAGGCTTGATTCCTGGAATTTGGGAAATGAGAAACTTTCTGTTTGAGGTGCTGAGCTGAGAGGGTGGAAGCCTGGAGTTGTGGAGGCATATCCCTTGGAGAGACCCTCTGGATGATCCCATTTCAGCCTCAAAGAGTCCTAACCAATACAACGAAGTGAGCACATCAACATAGATTTAGAATTTACTGTTTGCTGGGCAGTCCACATTATTTTGCTTGTTTTTCATAATAACAACTGATACTTGTTGTTATCCCAATTTCAAAGATTGAACACATATAAGTGCTCAATAAATATTTGCTTCTTGGTGCCAGATACAACAATAAATGCTTTATAGAAATCAACCTAGTGTTCCCCAAATTTCCCTGATAAGAATCTCGGGGGCTTGTCAGACTGCCAAGCCTCACCCCTGGGAATTCTGGTTCTATGGTTCTGGACTGAGTCCTGGGAATCTGTTTTAACAAGTACCCAGAAGATTCTCATCCTCAGGGACATTTGGGAAATGGTACATAAAATTTAATACCTAAATCCATAACAACAACAAGAACAAAATCAATAACCTAGTGAAGGTATTACTACCATACTTAGAGTTGAGGAAAGCAAGGCTTAGAGAAGTTAAGTAATTTGCCCATGCTAACATAGGTGGAAAGTGACGGAGCTGAGATTTGAACTTGGATCTATATGACTTCCACGCTTCTTGTAGAAAGGAATAACTACCTATGTCTTATAGATATGTGAGACTGGAAAAGATAAGAAAGAACATTACAAAATAGAAAGCGAAAACTTCTATTTATAAAGATAAAGGGGGAGAAATGCCAGTTTTATGAAAAAGAAGCCCAAATATTTTCTATAAGAAGAGGAAAAAAGAATCCTAAAAAACACTTGATAATTAAGATAACCTACATAAAGTATCTTTTTTATCCCTTTAAGATTTATGTATAATAAACCCTCTCTATCAACCATCATGATACAATTTGTGAAAGATCTTAGTCATAAAAAAAGAAATGCATTTGCACTAAATCTTGCTGATGGCCTTCTGAAAGTGTTAAAAGTCTTAGCCAGGGCTCAGGAGTCAGGAGACCTGGATTCTCACTCTGACTCAGAGACTGACTGACTAGGTGATTGCAGATAAATCACCTTTTTGTTCTATAAGAAGAACCTAGACTAGATGACTTCTGACAGCCTTCGTTGATAGTTTGTTGTTATATTCTTTCCCTCATTGCTCTGACTCCTCCAGTTAGGTCTATAATGAAAGTGAAGTTTAGTATAGGCACTCCCTGCCAAACCTTACAGGTGGCAGGAGGAAGGGTCAATGCAGAAGCAACAGACTTTCTGCAGAGGCAGGAGCACTCCAATGAGGAATTAGCAAAATGACTGTGAGGTCTCAACATGTAGATAACCTGGTTCTTACATTCCCACAAGTGTCTGGGTAATCCAGCTGGGCCAATAAGGAAGCAGAAATAAAACTCATCTGCACCAAGTACTTGATGCATGTGAACTTATTTCATTCTCACAGCAGGATTCTCTTGGGGATAGTTATTGTTCTCCCTCATTTTCCAGATGAAGAAACTGAGGTTCAGAGATATTATGTAACTCACTCAAGATCACACAGCCAGGAAGGCACAAGCCGGTATCAGTAACCATAGCTTCCTGGCCTGAAGTATGGAGGTGTTTCCTCAATCCTCAGGTCCTGTGCAGCCTATAGCTAACTGCAGCATGATTTATCTTCTCCAAATCTTGGTTTGACTAATTTCACACATTTTCTCAAGAATCTAGCTCTCAGGCCCAGCACGGTCCTCCCACTCATCTCTGCAGTTCTCCAGACTGTGACAAAACCAGTCTCCCCATAGTCCCTGGGAACAGATGTCTTGCAGCAAAAATTACTTGAACCTCAGAAACAAGGAGAACCGATTTTTACCTCTGGAGAGAGGGACATTAGATGTTTTGAAAGATCATCAGCAGCTCAATGCTTGAAATATAGGGAGGGGCACCATAGATGATGGTATGGTCCTGGGCTAGAGCCAAGATAACTGTGTGATCCGGGATGAGCCACCTCTCTGTAGTGTCTGCCTCCTAGAAATGTAGGGAGATTGCACGCTTGTGTGCTGATAGGAATGATCCAGTAGAGAGGGAGGCATCGATGATGTAGAAGAAACGGAGAGAAACTTGCAGGAAATCAGAGGCCTCGGGTCTTGTAACTAAATAGAAGTTTAGTCTTTGATAGAGAGAAAAAGGACACTTCATCCTTCATAACAGGAAAGAAAGGAGAGAAAGGCTATATAGATCCAGGTAGGTGGGCAGGTTTGGTGAAAGGAAGATGGCAGAGTTCCTTATCTGCTTTCGAAGGAAATAAGACACAAGGTCGTCAATGGGGGTGGGGGCAGAGGGACAGAATGGGAGTAGGGGTTCACCATGGGAACCCTGGGTGTGAGGGGCGGGGCAAATACTCATTTACCTTCTACTGGTGACCACAACTTTAAAGGGGGACCTGTCAGCGAGGCTCTGATGCTTGAGTACAGGATCATCGAGGTGGCAGACAGTTGGAATTAACTAGTCATATTATTATAATGCATGAAGAGGGGGGCAGGGAAGGTGGGGTGTTTAGAAGAGTGGCCTCTGGAAGTCTCTTTGACCTTCAGAACTTAGGTTCCTGACACAGTCCTACTCCTGACCAGCTCCAAGCTGTTGCCATTCAATGCCTTAGCAGGCAAAGGAGAGCAGAAATAGAGTCCTCCTCACAGCAAGGAGACTTACATAGGAGGGTAAAGTGATAGATAGTTCTGTTGACACTATGGAGTCAATTTCTCCCCCAAAAGATTGGTATTTAGTGAAATGGACCACACTACAGAAAATATTAAACAAGCAGTTACTGACAATCGTGCCAGCCGCAGTAGGCAGTATTGAGTGGGACTACAAAGTTTAGGTAAGCTTATCTTCTACCTTATCTCAAGATGATAGATGGAAGCACAAGTTGGACTTAAGATGTTCTCTGAGATTTTAGAGTAATAAATTAAATTTTGCCAAATTTGATCAGTGGCTACCCAAACTGTTAATTAGTAAAACTATCAGAATGGAAAAGGCTTATGACACTTTAAAATGGACCAAGTTTCCAGGAGGGAAAACAAGGGGGAAATGTTATGATACAATATTTATTGAAAAGAACAGAGAACAAATTAACATGCAGACAAATAAGAACTACATGTAAAATTTTTTGACATATGAAAAGGTTAAATGCTCTATAATTCAATAAGAACAAAAATCACAATAAAAAAATGAGCAAATAAATATTTGTAAAGACAGCTTCACAAAGGAAGATACAAATGGACAATAAGTATGTTAAAAAGTTCCCCACATCATTGGCCATCAGAGAAATGCCAATTAAACCCACCATGAGTTATCACTTACACCCACCAGAATGGCTAGAATTAAAGAGGCTGGCAACATCAAAAGCAGGTCAAGATGTGGAGAGACCAGAACGTGCACAAAATGGCACAACCTCTTTGGGAAAAGTTCTGGCAGTTTCTTTAAATTTTAACATTGTTTACCTACTCTCTGACCCAGCAATTCCATGCCTAGATTATTTACCCAACAGAAATGAAACATGCTCACAGAAAGATTTGTATGAGAATGTTTACAGCCTCTTTGTTTATAGTAGCCAAAACCAGAAACAACTCAAATGTCTAACAACAGGTAAATAAAAAACAAATTGTGGTGTTTCTGTATAACAGAATAATTCCCATCAATAAAAATATTAATTACTGATAAAAACAACTCTGAAGACTATCAAAACTATTATGCTGAGCAAAACCAAACCGGACACGAAGGAGTACATACTGTATGAGTCCACTCACATAAAATTTAATAATAAGAAAACGAATCTATAGTGACAGAAGTCAAGCACAGATTTGCCTCTGGGGCCATGGAACTGGGAACTGATTGGAAAGGGGCATGAGGGAAATCCCTGGGGTGACAGAATTATTCAACATCTTGACTGGGGTGTGGGTTACACATGTGTATACATTTGCCAAAACTCATCAAACACAAGATTGGTGTATTTCACTGTGTATGAAATTTAACTAAAATATTAAGAACCATAAACAGATATTGAACTTCTGCTAATGATGTGCATGCTGAAGTATTTAGAAGTAAAGGGCACTGATTCTGGAACTTATTTTTAAATGAATTAAAAAATAAGATGGATTGAGGAATATGTGGTAAAGTAAATATAGCAAAATGTTAATTATAGAAGCTAGATGGTAAATATATGAGTGTTTAATGTATATTTATATATTTCAGTTTTCTGTATGTATGAAAAATTTCAGGATGAAATAATGATAAACAAAAATATACTATAGAATTAAGATTATGGCTAATTTTTAAAATTGTTTAAAACATTACCTTTGTATTTCATTAACTGTATTCAACTAAAGTCCTTTAACATCATTCTAGTATTACCAAGCTTTAAAAAAAAGCTTATTATAGAAATTTGGCAATATGCAGAAAAGTAGAAAAAAGTTGTTTTAATCTGTAATCTCATGACCCATGGAAAATTATTTAATGCCATATTAGCATTTTTCACTTATATTTTTATCATTTCCCTGTCATTAAATATTTTTTAGAAACATGATTTTTTTAGATAGTAGTATATTCAATTTTATACATGTACCATATATAAAGTGTTAATCACTCCCTATTGTTAAATACTGTCTGTTTCCTAGTTTTTCTATTGCAAACAAAGCTGGTGTGAACATTACTGTGCATACCTCTTTGACCACATTTTGATTTTTTCTTAGGACAGATTTCTTGAAGTTGGGTTACTAGGTCAAAAATTAGAAACGTGTTTTACATTTAATACTAGTAAATTGCTTTCCAGAAAGGTCATACCAATTTACAAGTAGTGTACGGAAATGCTTTATTCTCTACAACTTAGTCACCTTTAGATATGGTTTTAAATTTAGGGTTTTTTTTTTTTTTGGCAATTCCATAGGAGGAAGATTGTATCTTACTTTAGTTTTAATTTGTATTCTTGAGTACTATTAAAGTTAAATATTTATTTTTCCAAATTCTTATGAGTGATTTGTATTTCTTCTCTGAGTTATCTGTCCACCTTTTCTTATCTTTCTGGTGAGATAGTTACTATTTTTATATTGATTTATTAAAGCTTTAAAAATATTAAGGCTTTTTATAAAATAAATTTATCTCATGTCATCTTTGCTACAGGTATCTTTCTTTCCTACTTTATTGCTTTTTTAAATTGAACTTTCTATTTTGATATAATTGTGCATTCACATGTAGTTGAAATAAATAATTCAGAGAAATTCTGCACATCTTTTCCCCAATTTCTCCCAGTAGTAAGATCTTGTAATATTATAGTACAAAACCATAACTAGGGGATTAACATTGAACAGTCGATATACAGAACATTTTCATCATGACAAAGATCCTTTGTGTAGCATTTTTTAATAGTCACACCCATTTCTTTCCTGCCCCTAATCCCTCTTGAACACCTGGCAACCACTATTCTGTTCTCCATTTCTATAATTTTGTCATTTGAGGACGGTTATATAAATGAAATCATACTATATGTAACCTTTTGAGATCAGCTGTTTTTACTCAAAGTGATCCTTTGGAGAGTCATCCCAGCTGTTGTGTGGATCATTAACTTGCTCCTTTTTGTTGGTGAGTAGTATTCTATGGTATGGTTATACCATACTTTAACCATTCTGACCATTCTGGGACATTTGGGTTGCTTCCAGTTTGGGGCTATTATGAATAAAGCTGCTGTAAATATTCATATGTAGGTTTCTATGTGAACAGAAATCTTAATTTCTCTGGCATAAATGTCCAAAAATGTAATAACTGAGTTGTACAGTAGTTGCATGTTTAGTTTTCAAAGAAACTGCTGAACTGTTTCCCAGAGAGGCCATACCATTTTATGTTCCCACCAGGCATATATAAATAATCCAGTTTCTCCTCATTCTTGCCAGCATTTGGTGTTGTCACAATTCTTTATTTTAGAAATTCTGATAGGTATGTAGTAATATCTCATGATAGAATTAATTTGCATTTTCCTAATGATTTATGAAGTTAAAAATCTTTTTGTGGGCTTATTTGCCATCACTATATCCTCTTTGCTGAAATGTTCATATTTTTTGTCTATTTTCTCATTGAATTGCATCTTTATTTTTTACTGTTGAATTTTTGAGAGTTCTTTATCTAAACTAATTGCTCATTTTTTGCTGAATTTGTGGTTTGAAAATATTTTCTCCCAGTCTGTAGCTTGTTGTTGTTGTTGTTGTTGTTTATCATCTTAACATTGTTTTTTGCAGAGCAAAAGTTTTTAACTTTGATGAAGTCCAATTAATTTTTTTATAGATGATGCCTTTGGTGTCAAGACTAAGAACTTTTTGTGTCTAGAAGATATTTTTTTGTTTCTTTCTAAAAGTTTTATTGTTTTACACTTAAGTCCATAATCTATTTTGAGTTGATTTTTATATAAATGTGAGGCTTAGGTTGAGGGTTTTTTGTTTTTTATTTTACCTATGAATTTCTAATTGAAAAGACTATATTTCCTCCATTTTATTGTTCTTGCACCTTTGTCAAAAATCAATTGGATACATATATATTTCTAGGTATTCTGTTCTGTTGATCTACGTGTTTATTTCTCTGTCCATACTACACAGTTTCGACTACTATAGATATTTAATAAATTTTGAAATTAGGTAGATGGATTCCTCCCACCTGATTCTCTTTATTCAAAACTGTTTTTAGGTATATTAGTCCCTCTACCTTTTCATATAAATTTAGAAAACCTTGTCTAGATTTACAAAATAAATCTTTGTAAAATTTTGATAAAAACTGCATTAAACTTATATATCAGTTTAGAGATAAGAGATATTCTATGTTGAGTCTCCCAATCCACGAACATAATGTCTTTCCATATATTTAGATCTTTATTGATTTCTTTCATTAGTGTTTTGTAGTTTTCAGCAACAAGCCCTATACATGTTTTGTTAGATTTATACTAACATTTTATTTTTTGAGCAATTTAAAATGGTATTTTACTTTTAATTTCAGTGCCCATGTGTTCATTACTAGAATATAGAAATACAATTGATTTTTCTATGCTGCTGAACTCACTTATTAGTTCTAGGAGGTATTGTGTGTATGTGTGTGTGTATGTGTGTGTGTGTGTGTGTGTGTGTGTGTGTGTGTGTGTGTGTGTGTTCTGTATTCCTTGGAGTTTTCTATGTAGATAATCATATCATCTGCAAATAAGGTCAGTTTTATTTCTTCCTTACAATGTATGCCTTTAATTTCCCTTTCTTGTGTTAATGCTCTGACTGGAACTTTCATCACTATTTTGAATAAGGATAATGAAAGTGAACATTCTTTCATTGTTTTTGAAATTTGGGAGAAAGCATTCTCCAGTTAAGTATAATGTTAGCTGTAGGGATTTTTATATTTAATTGAAGAAATTCCTCTCTATTTCTTTTTTTCTAAGAGTCTATCAGGAATGGATGTTGTAATCTCTCTCTCTCTCTCTCTCTCTCTCTCTCTCATCTGGTATTCCTAGGTGGTCTCCCATTCAAGTACTAACCAGGCCCAACCCTGTTTAGCTTTCAAGATCAGAGGAGATCAAGCACTTTTAGGGTGGCATGGTTGTAGACTGCATGTTGAATACTGTCAAATGTCTTTCCTGCAAGGATAACTATAATCGTGTGATTTTACTCATTTACACTGTTAATGTGGATTACATAATTGATTTTCAAATGTTGAACCAACCTTGCTTGCTTGCATGTTGAGAATAAACTCTACTTTGTCATTGTGTTTAATTTTTTTATAGTACTGAATTTTTTTTGCTAATACTTTGTTAAGGAGTTTTACATCTGTATGATGAATACTGGTTTATATTTTTCTCCTTTGTGCTATTTTTATTTGGTTTTGGTATCAGGGTAATACTCATTTTATAAAATGAATTAGTAAGTATCTCTTCTATTTTCTGGGAATGATTGTGGAGAATTGGTGTTAGTTCTTTAAATGTTTGATAGAATTTTCCAGTAAAATCATCTGGGCCTGAAGATTTCTTTTTGGGAAGTTTTTCAGTCATGAATTCAATTTCATTAATAGTCACAGGACTACTCAAGATATCTATTTCATATTAAGTGAGTTGTGGCAATTTGTGTTTTTTTTTTGAGGAGTTAGTCTTTTTTTCATCTAAGTTGTCAAATTTGTGTGTGTAGGGTTGTTCATAGTTTTACTTTATTTTCTTTTTGTTCTCTGGAGGGTCTGTAATGATATCATCAATTTCATGCCTGATATTAGTAATTTATGTCTCCTCTCATTTTTTCTTTGTCATTTTTTTCTTAGTTTTGTCAATTTTATGGATCTTTTCAAAGAATCAGTTCTTTGTTTTATTGATTTTTATTGCTTTTCTGTTTTTGATTTCATTGATTTCTCTTCTTGTCTTTATCATTTTCTTCCTTCTTACTTTGAATTTATTTTGCTCTTTTTCTAGGTTCTTGTGGTGAAAATTTAGATTATTGATTGCAACTTTTCTTTTTTTCAAATGTGTTCATTTAGTGCTAGAATTATCCTCTATGTACTGCTTTAACTGCATTTCACAATATTTGATATATTTTATTTTCATTTGAATTCAATTCAACGTATTTTTTTATTTCTCTTGTGACATCTTCTTTAACCCATGGATTTTGTTTAATAGTGGTTCTAGTTTCCAATTGTTTGAAATTTTCACTGTTATCTTTTTGTTATTGATATCTAGTTCGATTCCACTGTGTTCAAAGAATAAACTCTATATGATCTTTTTAATCTAATATTGATATAGCCACTCCCACGTTCTTTTGATTGATATTTTCTAAAGAGCTTCTTTAAAATGAAAAATGAATGATGAGAATTCTAGTTACATATACTTTTAAAAAATATAGTAAACTCTTAGTTATCCTTAATGAAAAGAACCTCAACATGCAAAGGCCAAGTAGCATTGCTAAATTCACTTATTTTGCTTCCTAAATGCGTCTTGTGGGTTAACAAATTAATAAAATAACAGAAATGAATCCTAGTAACTCTGATATGCCTGACACACAGCTGGCTTATATCAATCCTTGCAGGACTAGAGCCAAAGAGTAGAACTATGGTTAGAAGTCTTCTCCGAATTTCTATTCTGTAAGAACAATTCTCCCCAGACTCTAGAATTTTTCTAGATTCTCTTAAGCCTCACGTGCACAGACCATCTTAAGAATAAAATTTTTATTTCCAAATGAAATTATACATATAACCACAGAGACATGTCAACAAAACTGAAAGATGTTTATCCAGGAGCTTTAAACTTGTTGTGTATTACTGGACCACACTGCTGATCATGTTCTGTGAATTAATATTTTTATGAATTCTGTAATTATTTTCTGATTAGCACAAATTTAGTGAATTTTGTCATTTCTGGGGTTTCCTTTCCTTTCCTTTTCTTTTTCTTCTTTTTTTTGGGGGGGGTATTAAAAGGATGAATTTTTTTTTTTAATGTAGATGTTTAAATTATGCTGTAATTCTTCTGTTCCCACTGGGATATTTTTTCATTTTTTAAACTTACTAGGAATTAAAAAAAAAAAAAGATATTAACTGAGATCTCTTTTGATGGCTCAGGACTCTTCAGTGAGCCCTGAGTCCTTTGAGTACAGTATTTCATGAACTAAGATAACTGAATTCATATTAGCTGATTATTTAGGCTTTTATTTAGAAAGAACCCAGATACTTTCCCTTGGTGCTGAAATAGCACCCTGGAAGAATCAACACTAGGAGGATGGTTGCTTTCTATTCATCTTCTGAAGCATCAGCCTGAGATGCTGATTTGCCAATTCAAACACACCATTTGACAAAAACAAAATGTATCACATAATGTCCTTCATGAAGTAATAGCAGGGGAGCTTCCTAAACTAAATACGAATTCAAAGTAGACATTATATTCATCATTTCTGGAAAGCCAAAAGCTTATTCAAAATTCACTTGAAAGCTGAAGCCACGACCATGTCTTGTAAATACAGATGATTCAAGTCCTAGTCCTTCAAGACAGGATCTTTTTAGGGAATCTAGATATTCAAGAGATTTAGATCCTCCAAATTATGATGGAGAAAAATTGAACACTAGCAAGAACTGATGTTCTTGCTAGTCCACTGTTCACTCACTAGAGGCAACGGCCCAAAACAGCACAGAGATCAAAGAGAAGGGCGGAATTATCCACGGGTTACATGCTGCCATCCTCCTGTTGACATGGTCAGGCGGATCTGTATATAAGGTGTTATGATGGATTCAAGCCTTGAAATCAGGATATTTGTGGTCAGGATTAATGGAGATTTTCATCTGCTATCCGCTGCTACTTTAAAAACAAAACAAAAATCTTTCTGAAGCTTAAAAGATAAATACTAAAAACAGCACATGGGTATAGAAATCTCATTAACTGATAACTCAGGACCACTGAAATTAAAATTGTTGGTTTTTTTTTAGTTCATACAGGTAATACATTTACCTGGGTCAAAAATCAAATGACATTAAAAGTGTACAATAAAGACTCATTCCCACACCATTCCCTAGTTACTCGGTTCCTATCCTTACTTATTGATACATTTGTATTGCTGTTTTTTTTTTCATTTTTTAAAATTCTTTCTAAGATTTCATTTTAAAAATATAAATGTATTATTATAACTCTCTCCCCCTTTTTTTTTTCACACAAAAGGTAGCATACAGAACATTAAGACCAAGGTCTCTGAAGCCAGACTGCCAATGTTTTAACCCTAGTTCTTCTACTAATTAGCTGTATGTCTTTAAGCAATTTTCATAAACTAGTAGTGCCTCAGTTTCCTCACTTGTGTAATGAGGATAATAATAGCCTCTGTCTCATATGATTATTTGAGGATCAGAAGAGCTAATATGTGTACGAAGTACTTAGGACATGACCTGGCACACTGGGAGCCCTCCATTTGATATGTGGTGCTGGTATTGTAGGAGCGGTGGTATCAAGAGTATGAGCACAGGCCCTGCAGCAGGACTGCCCAAAGTCAAATCTCTCTCTCTCTCTCTCTCTCTCTCTCTCTCTCTCTCTCTCTCTCTCTTTTTTTTACCTGTAAAATGTAGAAAACAATAGTACTTACTCTTACCGGTTGTTGTGAGATAGAAATGGACAGTGTCTTGCACTTTGTAAGCACTATGGTATTTCATCGAATCCAATATGCCACGGATTGTAAAACACATCATTATTTTGTAGACTAGGAAAGAAAAACCATTCCAATTAAATTATGACATGCCTTTTGACTATAACACATCCTCATTTCAAAAATATTTTAAAGTGAAAAAATGCATACCTTAGAATTGAAAAAAATATGGGATTCAAGTGTTAGCTACTACATTCTTATTTTCACTTAAAAATATATCTTGAATGTTGTTCTGTATTGGTACAAAGAGAGCATCTACTTTCCTTTTTCCTTTTTTTTTTAAATGGCTATATAGTAATTCATTGTATGAATGAACCATAAATTATTTAACAAGTCTCCTATTAGTTTCCAGTCTATTGCTGTTACAAACAATACTGCAATGAATAACCATGTAGACATGTAATTTTGCAAGTCTGCTAGTACATCTGTAGGATAAATTCCCAGAATTGGAATTGCTGGGTCAAAGAGTATAGTTTTTTGAAATTTTGGCAAGTATTCTAAGCTCAAGTTTAAGTTGCCAGGCTACTTCAAACTAAGAAAATCATGCATCAGGAATGCTTGAAAAGGAATGACCTAATAAAGAAGAGAAGAGAATTAGAAGAGTCCCACTAGAAAGGGTGGCCATGTAAATTGGTCAGACTTTTTGAAAGGCATTTTGGCATATCTCTGATATTCTGCTTCTAGAAAGCTATTTTACAGAAATACTATCGCAAGTTATAAAGATGTATATAATTGCAATGAGAAACACTTGTGATGTGGCAGACACACTTCAAAGGGCTTTACAGATTTGAACTTGTCTAGTCCTCACAGCTCTGTGAGGTAGCAGCCCCCTATCCCAGTTTCATAGATATATTCACTAGTAACACAGGGAGAGTAAAGCTAATAAGCTGCAGAGATAGGACCGGACCCGAGCAGCCTGGTACAAGCCTGTGCTCTTGAACATTATCCAAATGTGCTATTTTGAAATATTTAAAAAAATTGGGAAGCCTGAACGTCCGCAAGTGAGTTAGTTAATATCATTACAGGCCCACACTGTGGGAAGCAATGCAACCATGATAAAGAATGAAGTAAATCTTTATATACCAAACTCAATCTATGTCCATAATGTATTGCCTCATTAAAAAAATTAAAAGGAGGCTGCAGGCAGCTTGCACAGCATGATGACATTTTAATATATGTGAGTGTGTGATATATCAATCAGATAGATAGATAGGTGATAAATAGATATTAAGAGGTCTAGAAGGATAATTTAACAATTAAAGGTATTCACACCAAATACTCTGGGTGTGAGAGAGTAGGGAAGAGGGACTTCATTTTGTATACTTCCAGATTATTTGAATCTTTTAAATGATGAGCATGTTCCTCTATGAGCTTTATGTTGTTTATAAGAGTGCATTTGATTCCAGACTACTAAAATTTTACTTCTTCCTTGCACCAACATTATCAGAAACACCAAAAGTGATTGGGTGTAAAGGGCACTATGAACCTTGTGAGTTAAGAAAAAAAAAAAAGAACCAACTCTGATTCAGAGATAAATAGCACTGATCTGTACTATCTAATTACTTGGAAAATGATTCAGCAATTTCCATTACTTGGCAAATGATTGTCTTCTAAAGTCATTTTCAAATACTAATACTTTCAATGACTAAAAGATAGTTTAGTTTTCTTTAACACTTTTAGTATTGTTTCCTCCGTTTCTAAGTTTCTTTTTCCTCCCTAGAATCTTTCCAAGCTGACTTGAACTCTCTCTAAACATCGACCAGTTAAAGTAAAATATGGGATATTTTACATCACAATGGAAAAGGTATCTATGAATGATCCTAGAGGGAATCTTGTTTTTGAAAGGTCTAGTCTAGGCTAAGGTGGTGGCCTAGGCCTGGGCACACTGGTGAAAGGAAAGTCTCTGATGATTTCAGGAGAGCAAGGCACTGCTGCCTGAAAACTGGGCGGTTTGGACCAATTTAGCCCACCCCGTAGAGGACCCCTGCCCTATCCACTCATACCTCACTGACCGTGGAGCTCTCTGGGAAAGAGGAGAATCACTGAAAAATGATGGCTGGGAACTTTGGAGAGTCATCTGAAATCGCAGAAAGGGGATTTTTAAGGTATCAGTTTGAACTCCACCAGGCCTGCTGAGAAGAGGACTAAAGGTATCATTTTCTCATAAAGAACGTCTGTGCTGCTACGGTTCTTAGCAGGTAGCATCTATTTCAGTACATCTGACCCTCTGGGATGAAGTTGTTACACTCCTGCTTCCGGCTCTGGATAAAGTTTCCATCAGGGACCCTAATTTTTCAAGCCTCTTATTACCCTTTTATTACCCTTTTCATACTTCTGGAGGTAAGCAACCCACCTTCCTCCTTCACCTTAGTAATTTTTTTGGCTTCCATTCTTCTGTTGAAAGTTTTCTGGAGTGTAGGGCATTTGGAAGCCTTTTTTGGAGAAAGATTCTTGGTTCTGCCTTCTTCTTTCTTGTTTATTCTAAAATGTAATGTTTGTTGCACGGAGACCCTGTTTTACTGTCCTCTGACTCACCATTTAATATTTTTCCCTGGTATCTTGGAGGTGACTATAAGATTCTTGAACCAATATGATTCATGAACTTGAAACCCTCTTTGTGCCCAGAAGCCAGAGGAATCTGCAGTCTCTGGCCTTGGTCAGTGGAATTTCTAAGCTGAGAGTCATATCCAGGGTTTTAAAGCAAAAAAGGGACAGACTTTGCCATCTTTGAGATCTTTCCCATCACTGCTTATCTTCACTGGTGGATATTTACTCCTGGTGCTTTGGTGTTTTTGCCTTGTTTCCTTTTCCCTCTCCTTTTCTTTATTTTCCTTATTTGACTAAAATATTTTCTTGATTTCCTTCTGCTTCATGGAAGTATTCAAAACATCTATACTTTTTAGCTGTTCTTCCCTCATGATGAAAGGGGGCAAATATGGAACCTTCTTCCTGTTCATGTGTCATCTCAGGAACATCTTTATGATGGAGTGCCCCTCCTAAAGGCTCTCCACCTCCCCACGGAATACTACATCCAGCCCTGTCTTCTCCTTTCTCCACAGCCCTTGTACTTCCTGCAAAGCTCTGCATGCTACCCTGAGCCCTTTGCTCAGGAAGTTCCCTGTGCAAAATCTGAGCAAAGGTATCTGCCTCTCGTGCTTTACTAAACATAAGCACCACTTCCTGGATTGTATCTTTAAAAAAAAAAATTTTTTTTATTGCATCTTAATGTGAAATATATAGCTTCCTAGATTATGTTACTTCCTGGAATCCAGCATCTCACTGGGCCACAGGAACCAAAAACTTCCTTGTTCGATTTTGTCTTTGTCACCAATAGGTTATTTGGAAGTTGCCCCCTGACTTTAGTCCCTGATTATGGTATTGCACACTTCAAAATTTGTTAAGAGGGCGTTAAGTATTCTTATCGTAAACAGAGAAACAAACAAAGGACATGGGAAACTTTGGGAGGTGATGGATATGTCTATTACCTTGTTTGTTATGAAGGTATAATGAGTGTGTATGTATGTCCAAACCCTTAAAATTAGACACATTAAATATGTGTAATTCTTTGCATTTCAATATGCCTCAATAGAGTTGTTTCAAAATAAATAAATCCAATTTTTATAATGCTCTGCAAGTAAATATGCTCAACCTTTGCCCCTAAAGGGACAAATATAAGTGATCCCCTTCCAGGATATTCTTTCTAGGTTTTTTGGACTTCTCAACCAACTCCTCTCTTTTGAATATCATGTGTGTACACACACACTCAGTGGATAAAATGAATAATCCCCATATTAATGTTTTTTTTAATCACTTAGAACTTTTAATATTTTGTACTGTAGTTGCTCCTGGGTTGGAGGAAGGAGCCATGGTTTGTCACTGATGTGTTTGGTGACTGTGGGTGACCTTTTCCACTTGTCATTCAAGTCCTTGCCTTCCTGACTGCCTCAATCTATATTGATTTATTTTTTCTTCTGAAATTTTACAACATTCATTTATTCATTCTGAACTCAATACACGTAGTAAGTATCTCCAACACACTAGGCACTACACTAGGTTCTGGATATGATGGGAAACAAGACAGACATGATCTATTCATCATTAAGTTTGAAGAGCTACTTCTGTTCTTAGAGAAGACAATTATATAAGTAACAGTGAAGTGTGATGAGTGTCAGGATGGGGAAGTCAAAGACGTTAGGAGGTATACAGGGCATACGTAGGTTTTAACCTTCTAGTGATGGGAGGGACCTCTTTTGAGAAGAGGCATTGAAAGATAAGATGAAATTAACCAGACCAGGAGATTGGGCAGGAGTGATGCAAGCAGAAGGCCAGGAGGCAAGACTACCTGAAAACAGTTCAGGAAAACAAAGCAAAACAAAAAGTATCTCCCTGGAATGTTTTCTGACACCAATTAATTCTCTAACACTAGCTGAGTGTTCAACAATTCAATTCTGAAACTATGCAGAGTTAGTGCTCACCCCACAGCTTAAAGGGCTCAGTCCCACAAGACTGCCCCCATTTCAGATGCCAATTGCAAGTCTCAGCCCACCCATACTTTTGACTGGCTATAAATTGGGAGTTTCAGTTAGCCCTTCGTTGGGTTTGGTAATTTGTAAGATCAGCTCACAGAACTCAGGAAGGCGCTTTACTTACATTTATCAGTTTATTAAAAGGATACAAATCAATAGCCAGATGAAGAGGCACACAAGAAATGAGGAAGCATTCGGAGCATAGGAACTTGTCTCCATGAAGCTGGAGTGCACCACCCAACCCAGACGTGGACCCAGTCACCAATTACAAGGCTCTTGGGATCTTGTAGTTCACGAGTGTTCATAGGCCTTAACCTCCAGCCTCCCATCCTCCCATTCCACAGGACAATGGGTGGGGCTGAAATTTCCCACTCTCTTACCACTTGGTCTTTCTGGTGACAAGCCCCATCCTGAGGCTATTAAAGGCCCCATCATAAGTCACTTCATTACCATAAACTCAGGTGTGTTAAAAGGAATTTATGAATAACAAAAGATGCTCCTGAAACCCCAAAGGTCTTAAGAGCTCTATGGCAGGAAAAGAAACAAAGACCAAATATTTATTTTATTATACAGCAGACTACAAGGAGCAGAGAGAGTTTCAAACAACCAAGAAACAAGAAAGACTTGTAGATGAGGTTAAAGAATTTTTACTTTAGATTAGGGCAATGGGAGCCATTAAGGGTTTAAGTAGAGGAATGACTGGGATGCAATTTTCATGTTATAAAGATCTCTCTGTTTGGAGAGCTGATTAGAGGAACAAGGTTGGAGTCAGAAAACTATTATGGTAGTTTTGGTGGAGACAATGATGGCCTTGGGAGATCTTCCAGATGGAATGAAATAGTTGGAGTGTGAGAAGGTTGAGCCGCCCAGCTTTGATTTTGGATGTGTTGTGATCGCTACCATTATTCAGGCAATTACTTATGCTCTTCCTTAAAATAATCTTATTATTTGTCTTTTCTATCTCTCCAACATTTCTTAAGATCTGAGATTACCTCTCATTTAATCCAAATTTAATTTTTTAATTTTTTGGGTCTCTTTCCTCATTGTTAACATGGAGTTGATAATCCGTGGCTTAATAGGGTTATTTTGAATATCTGTGTTCAATGAGATAAGATGGTAAAGCTTTGAATATCATGCATATGCAATGGATTATCATAAAGGAATTACCTAACAGCATTAGATTAGCACTGTCCAGAGAGTATGTTGGTAAGTGCAGTCAGAGAAGAAAAAAGCTGGTATACTCTCTCTTGTGTGGTTGATTCTTAAACTGTGACTTAAGTTTAATGAATAATAGCCAAATATTAACTTCAGCCAGAGGGAAGTTGGAAAATGTTTATTATTGATAATAGACAAGAGTTGGGTAGCTACTGGTTGCAGATTATCTACTGGGGTAATCCTAACACCTCAACTCTGATTGGTATTGTTAAAAAACAAAATTCAACAGAGTAAATTTGAAGATCTAATTGGTTTTAATGAGCAATTCACGAATCAGACAGCAACTGGAAGGGAGCTGAGAGATTGTACAAAATGGATGCTTTTTATAGGAAGGTGGGTGGGACAAGGAGATATTAACAAGTAAAAAGAAAGGATTATTTTGGGGCAGAGACAGTTTTCTTTGGAAAATAATTTTTATCGTGCAGATAGCTTCTTTCTGTGGGAGATAAAGAAGGAGGCCTACCTGACACCATACAACAGATTACCTTACTGGCACTTGACCAGAAAATTACAGACTGGTTGATTAAGATTATGTTTCCAGGAGAAGTGGAAATTACAATTAGGTTTAGTATTAAATCTAGGTTTGGTACTATGGGCTTTCAGCATGGGTAACACCATTTTGGGTCTATGGTTTTCTCTTTAACAGTTTGAACTCACAAGGTAGAAAAAATCAGGCTTTCTTCAATATTTTTGTGAATTCCCTGAACTTATATTTCTGTGACACCTCTAACTTTAAATTTTTTTCTTTGCTGTCTTGTGGCCACACCTTTATCTCTACCCCAGAATTGCCTCAAAAGTTGAATATAATTATCTCTTTTTCATGCCCACTAACACTGCTCCCACAAAATAGCTTTGCGTACTAGACATTTATTGGAAATTTGGGGGCATGGATTGCCTTGTAAAGAGGGTTCATTTGCAGAATTGTCCAGAGATCTCTGTTATTAAAAAGCATCCTCAATTTTCTACCCACTAGGGTTTTAGTCTCCGGCCATATTGCTTAGTTTTCCTTTTTCCTCTTCTTTGTTCTTCCTCATCCCTAAATTCTTGTTCACTTCTTAGGTGGAGCAATTCAGCTATCTTTGTTTTTTCCTCCCCTATCAGGTCCTCAGAGCCTCACCTTCCACCCACAAAGGACCTAACAAGGTATTTTTTTACACAATGACATTTCCTTTTCTAAAAGGAACTCTGGTGCCAGCTGATAAAATAATAACTTCTCTTATCTGCTGCAACAATGACAAGGTTGCCAAATCATGTTTATTCCTTGGGAGCTCTGACATTATTTGGGATTTCTGGCCAAATGGAAAAGTAACTGGTCTTGACTCCTGGTAATTTAGGTTTGCATCCATTATGTCATTTGACTTAATGCTCTAAGTTTGGGAGAAAAGCTGGGTAGTTCTAATTAGCCCATTTTATGAGAGTTAAAAATAGGGTTTATAAGTGTTCAGTGACTATATGAATGAGCTTCTTAGTTAGAACCTGAAACCTAGATCTCAGCTCGTTCAATTCTCTTTCCCTTGAAAGTTTTCATGAAAACACTCTAGTCACATGAACCGTTTTGAGAATAAACTTGGCGCCCCTGTGGAGAAGGTCAAAAGAGACATGGGTTATTGGCAGACTGGTTTTACATAAGTGCTGGAAGAAAAGATGAGCTGTCAGCAGATGCTTTTCTGTGTTGAGACTGAAATGTTATCCTCCCTAAGATAACCATCTCGAGGCTGTTAGGAGAGGCAAAGGTGAGCAAGAAATTCAGCAGGACTGTTGGGATCCACCTCTCAAGGCATTCTAACAGGGACACCATTCCTTCTCCTCTCCCATCTATACTCTATCCTCCAAGGCCCACATTCCACTTCCAAACGTCCTCCGGAAAGCCATCCCTGACAGCCACACACAGATTGCCTCTCTCTGTCCTGAGACTCCCATTGACAATTACTCTTCGCTTTGAACTATTAGTGTGTTCTAGATCAGTGACTTTCAAAGCTGGTTGATTATGACCCATAGTGAAAAACACATATTTTACCTTGTATGTCAGTACACATCTCTCTCACACACAAAGCAATGCACACGTATATTACTGAACAAAGTTTCATGCACAAATATTTACCCTTATTTTGTATGATGCATACTAACATCTCTTTTCTATTGTACTTAATTCTACTCTATTCTACTCAAAAATGCTGATTGCAACCCACTAAATTGATTTCATGACCCACTACGAATTATTCCTTTAAACTTTTTGCAACTCAGAGTGTGGTATCTTACTGTATACTGCAGCGCACCTCCCTCATCTCTCTTCTTATTGATCCACATTTTCCCAATTCAGTTACCTTTATATCTCACTGAATACTCCCAGAGACTCCTCACCAGCCTCCTTGCCCTTAGTCTCTCTTTCTTTTTATTCCTCCCTATTGATTTATCTCAAATGCAAATTTCATCTGATCATTCTGATGCTTAAAAACCTTCTGAGGCTTCCCATTGCTTAAAAGTGCATTCCAAATAAATAGCCTGAGTACAAGATCCTTTGCAGACTGTCTAATTGCCACCTCCTATTTGGTTCCAGAAACTCAAGGCCTTTGTGATCCCTCCCCCGCCCCCACCCCCACTCACACCATCACACCAGCTGTTCTTTTCCATGACTTTGCATATGCTGTTCCCTGACTAGAATGCCTCTCCCTCTCCTCTCTGGTGGAAAATTGCTTTGACTTCAAGAACTCAGATTACTAGAAAGAACCTGCCATTTGTGACAACATGGATGGAGCTTTATGCCTAGCACGATAAGCCAGACAGAGAAAGACAAATATTATATAATAGCACTTCTATGTGGAATCTAAAAAAGCCAAACTCATAAAAACAATGAATAGAATGGTGGTTACTAGACACTGGAGGTAGGGGAGTTGGGGAGATGTTGGTCACAGGGTACAAACTTACAATAAACCAGTTCTGGAGACCTAATGCACAGCATAGTGATTACATTCAACAACGCTGTATTGTGTACTTCAAAATTGCTAAGAGACTAGATCTGAAATGTTCTCACCACATACACACACACACACAAATAATAACTGTGTGACCTGATAGAAGTGTCAGCTAGTACTATGGTGGTCATATATTGCAATATGTAAATATATTAAATCAACATGTTATACACCTTAAACTTACACAGTCTTATACTTCAATTATATGTCGATAAAAAGTAGAACTGAGATTACCAATCACCATGAGGTCTTCCTCTGTCTGGTATGTTTTGGTTGTGTCTATATATGGCTCTAATATAGTATTTATTATTACACTGAATTGTAATTACTCATTCACATGTCTGCATCCCTCAGTAAACCTAAGGCCAGTGACTTGCATATCTCAATCTGTTTTATATCACTGGCACCTAATGTAATGCTATTGTCCAACAGATGTTAATTGAAAATTAGCAAATGAACACTGTTTTTCAGTTCCATATCACTAATTAAATTTCTCCCATTCTATATGCTCTTAATCTTTCTGGCCATTTTAATGATAGTTACATATGTGTATGTGTGTGTGCACGTGCATGTGTGCATGTTAAGGGGAGTGGAGAGCGTGGTTTTTATGAATAACATTTGTCTATCTGTAATCCCAGATGTACTTTCTCCCCATGCCAGCCAGAAGTATTTATTGCCTGAGGGATGATCAGGATTCTGATGGCAGGAATTTTTAAAAAGCCATGGCTAAGACAATAATACTCTTGAAAACCAAGAGTTTTGATTTGAAGAGAAGAAATGCCAGAGAAGCAAGCCATTGGGTTTATGCCACAAACTGTAGACTGAAACTAGGATGCGTGAAAAACCAGTGCACCCTGCTCCTCCATAGGCAAGATTCGGAACTGGGGATACCTGGGGTGGAGAGGGAGGAGGTAAGACGGTGGGTTCAGATCTAGAGGGATCAGGGAAAGCCAGTCAGCATCAAGTGGATTCAGGGCCAGATCTAGAGGGATCAGGGAAGGCCAGTCAGCATCAAGTGGATTCGGGGAAGGCTGAGTTAAGGCCTGGTGAAAACCTGTCGCCAACTTTGCTTGTGCAGGGATCTATGTGAGCTGTGCATCTCAGTGGCGGGGAGCTGGGGGCCTCCTGTCAGAACCCTGCAGTTCAGAAAGTTTCCAACAAAGTGACATCTGGCCAGAGTCTACTCACCCCATCCAACTACCCACATAGGCAGAGGGGCAGTGGTGATTTGGGAGGAAAAGCCGAGTGCCACGGTGGACTGTACAGAACAAACTAGAGATTCCACCCCAGGAGAAACAGTTGTTGGCAAATCCCAAGCTTTTGCATGTGTTTAAAATACCTTTAAAACTAAAAATACCATCTCTTATTGAAAAATCATTTGCAATAACAAAATGCAGATATTAAAAAACATTGAATTAACCCGTTATCTTATCCCTCTGGGATAATCACTGTTAATCACCTCAGTCCTTGCAGACATTTTTCTCTGCATTGCATAGAATTTTAATTACAAATTAGAGTGGAAGCTCTTTGAGAGCAAGAGCCACATCTTGTTCATTTCCTTAGTTCCAGCACCTGAGATGATACTTGATGCCGAAAAGGCACTTGACAAAATGGTTTTTGAATGAAAACTCTCAAATCTCCCTGTAGGCAAAGAGAGAAAGAAAAATAACCTATTTTCATTATCATTACAAATGATTTAGTCAAAGGATAAACAAGTATGTGAATTTCAGACATCCTGAGAGGCTGGTGGGGGACAAGTTAGGGTGAGAAACTCTGGGGCGACTGGCGGACTTCCACATGACAGCGCCAAGCAGCCCCAGGGGGCAGCCAGGTCTTTCAGTGATAAAAGAACCCAAGTTTTTGGTTTCTGTCAGCTGGTCCAAAGGACACTTACTTGCTAAGCAGGGTGCAGCCAGCGCTGTCCGAGGTCCCCTGTTGGGGGTGGTGCTGGTTTAAGAAATTTATAGAGCTCCGTGCCTACCTCTGCGGAGGACCCCATCTGTTAGCGGGGAGTGGCTTATCTCCCATCCCAGCTCTGGTTCCATTTCTGGGAGGTCTCCTTCTCCCTCTACCCCCATACTCCCTTCTCTCCATTCTCCCGCCTGCACTCCCCCGACCAAAAATGTGCATTCTAGAGTCTGTCCTAACCACTGCTGCAGCCCCCGCGCCCCCGCCCACCTTCCCCGAACACTGCCCACTGCTTAGGCGCCCCGACCCAGCTTCCTGCTGCAGGGCTGCCCTCAAATCCTTCCCCCTCGCAGAAGCAAGGGAGGTGTCCATTCCTGCTTCCAAGCCTTTCCTTGGCTCCTCGTCGCAGTGCGTGGAGTCGAGCTTCCTGGGGCTGGGATTCAGGGCTTTTCGCGGCCTGGCCGCGACCCCTCTTCCTCTGGCCCGGGGCTGTATCCGTGCCTGGGACGCCACTCCTGTTTCTCTCATCTGGAACTTCCTGGAGACTGAACGGGCTGGAGCTGCTGAGCCCCAGAGCTGGCCTGAACCCCTGCTCCTCCCTTCCTGCCTTTTCTTCCCTCCCCTTCAAGTTCCCTGTTCTTCCTTCTGCCACCTCCTCAGCCCCAAGCCTCATCATCGAATTGCAGACTCTCCAGGCTCCTCCCTATCATTGTCCCATGCCGGGGGCGGGGTAGAGGGGCGGGAAGCTGCTCAAGGTCACAGAGCAGGTCAGGGGCTGGTTTGGGATAGAAACTCAGATCCAGCCTCTTTCCAACTATTCAAGGCAGGCGGCCTCTGGGGAAGATGGTGAGGTGAGCGCCCTCCTCTGGCGGTTCCTTGGAGACAGATGAGGTGGGGTAGTGGGAAAGTCGGCTGACCCCTTTTGAGCCTCCCTTCTCCTATACTTGGGATGTTTCAGATCCACGAGGCCCTGGTGCCTCTTGTTGGGTCATTAACTCTGGAGTGGGGTGGCAGGTGGCAGAGTACACCCAGTTTAGGAAAAATGGACTTGATAGGAAGGCCATAATCTGCCATCTGCTGGCTGGATTCAAGCTCCCAGAAAACTTCCTGGTCTTTGTAATCTTGCCTTAATCATGGTGACCTTGAAATCCATCTGTCTACAGTGTCTCTACTTCCCTTCTCCCATTTGGACCCACCCCTTTCCATTGTCCCCGTGTTTCCTTCGCTCAATCTGTTAACCCTATTCACATTAGCATCTCTATCTGGGGGGATCTAAGTGTGAATAGGGCAATGCAAGGACAATGCTTAACCCAAAGGGACTGTGCATTAATGGGAGGATTCCAGGCAGTATGACAGGCCATATGTAAGGGAGAGGCTGTGGGACAAGAGCTTCCTAAAACTCCTCAGACGGACCCTTGTAGATGTTCACCTTGTCTCTCTAAGAAAGACTGACCCATTTGTGTTTGTTACTGAATTCAAATTCCAAGGAAAGTCAAGGTGTAGATTGTTACCAAATAGAAACATGCACAGAATACAAGGAGCTTTTACTAAAGTCCCAGACAGGGCCCTCTTCTCCTTCCTGCATCACAGGCCTGCAGTCTTCAGGCTGGCCAACCCAGGGGATGTGGTAATGCTTCTTGTGGTCGAGGTAAGTGCCTGCTCCAATTCCATGCAGCAAGGCTGAAGGGTGGAGGCCTTGTGTCTAGGGGGTAGGGTGGAGGGGTGTTTTCAATATGAAGTCATTCCCTACAGTGAAGAAGCAGCCACATTCTGCATGGTCCACTGGCAGTCTGGGATGTTTGCCCAGCACCAGGAGACAGTCTATAAATGCCCAAGTCCATCTTGGGATCTCAGGAGGCTGGCTGGAAGAGAACCTGGGAGTCAGCACATTCCACAACAGCTGCCTTCTCCATGCTGAACCCAGCAGAGGGTGAAGCTCATTCCAGCCACCAGGGGTTCTATATCCTGGTGGGAGGCATGATGCCCATGGATTGACCACTGGCTGGAGACCCTTGAGGGCAAGCCTGATTTTTTCCTGTCTCTGGATTCCCAGCACCTGGTACTCGATAGATCCAGCTATTCAGTGTGTGTTAGACTGAGTTGAAAATTCAAGTAGATTTCATGGGGGCAGGACAAGGAATTCTAAGCATGCCCAGGAGGGACCTCTCCAAACAAGAGAATGATCTGGAGTTTAGCCTAAGATGTCCTTATTAAAGAAAATAAGAGAACAAATACCTGGTGGAGAATATGGCAGTGGGAATGGGTTCAAAGAGCTGAGGGTGGGGAGGGGGCTTGCTCTCCTCCATTGTTACAATAATTGAAGCAATGTGGTGGGCTGGGCCAAAACTGGAACAGGATCAGCATAACAGACTAGGCATGGAACATAGTCTAGTATATGAAGAACCAAAGGACACACAGACAACCAATGAGGAATTGAGGGGATGGATACTCAACAAATGCAGTGGGGAAAACAGGCTACTTGGAGGGGAAATCACACTTGACCTTGATCTTGGACAATCTGACATAGTGAGTAATGATTAAGGAGTTACCCAGATAAGCTCAGAATTGGTGGGACAGAAGCACACATGAGACAGATCATTTGGTCCATTCACCTGCTTCCTGGGCCCAGGTGGGTCAAGGAACCAGCTCCATCTTCCTCAGTATCCCAAGAGAAGGATCTTATGAAGGCCAGGCTCTCAATGACTGTAGCAGTTCTTTCAAGCCCCAGGACTTTGTCTAAATCTAGAGCAGAAACTCCAGGGGTATCATTGTTCAAATTCATGTTTAGCAAAAATACTTGTTTGCACCAACCAATGTGGGAAGCCATCCTGCTGCTTCCCTTCCCCTGATAGGTTTCTCCTTTGCACCACTTGTGCTAAACAATGAGTGGTCTTGGGGACTTATTCCATTCTCCTACCTGTTATATAATAGAAACTTTAGTGGCAGATCAGGAAGGGACCCTGAAATTGTCTAATCCTCTCATTTTAGAGATGGAGAAAGTGAGGCTCAGAGAGAAGTGGATTACTCAGTGTCACATACTCTGTCAGCAGCAGAGCTGGGGCAACTCGTCACTGCTCTTCTGTAGCCCTTTATTCATTTTCTCTCTAGCCCTCTTTCCTAAGACTTTGTTTTCCTCTGGCTCTTCTGAGTTTCCTGTGGTGTCCACATGGCTACATGCTTGCCCACCTTGTAGCCTGACACCTCTGCTCCATCACAACCCTGGATTGGTGAGTGATAAGGGTATTCCAGTGGCTGGCAGTCCCTGCCCAGCATCCACTGTTCATGACAGGCCCCAGCCCTCCTCCCAAGACAGACTTGGCCCAGCACTGAGACTGGCTAGGGACTGGGAACATGTGCTTCTGTGGCTCTGGGCTCATGATATCCTTTTGTGTCTTCCCCACTATACTAGTTGAGTGACCTCAAGCATGTCTGAGCCTGACTGCTCTTCTTGAAAATGGGAATAATATTAGCACATACCACCTAGAGCTGCTGTGAATGAAGATCAAGAGCCATGTATATAGAACAGTTTTTTTGTAAACTGAGAAGTATCATTCCAGTGTAAAATGTTGGTGTCCCCCAAATCCCAATACCGGGCCAGATACAGAGCAGATGCCTGATGAATAACTGCAGAACAGTGGTTCTCAACTGGGGCTATTTTGACACTCCAGGAAATATTGGGTGATATCTGAAGACATTTTTATTTATCACACCTGGATGGGAGTTGCTATGGCATTGGGTCAGTAGAGGCCAGGGATGCCGCTAAACACCTTATAGCACATAGGACAGCCTTCATAGCAAAGAATTATTAGGCCCCAAATGTCAATAGTGTTGAGGTTCAGAAGCCTTGCTGAAGTGAATGAAAGTGTGAAATTATATCTATAGATACAGATGTGGTTTGTTGTTCCAGAAAGGCAAAGGAGCTGTGCCTGGGGAGTTGAACATCAAGATACCATGGTAATCAAGAGCAGCAACCACCTGGGGTTAAATAAGATGGCCATGCCCAGGTTTGATAAGTTGAAAACATTTTATTTCAATTCTATCCTTGGGAGGCAGCATAAATAATCACAGAAGACCACAAAGGTCAATGGGGAAGAAAAAAAAGCTCAAGAACTGTGGGGAGGGGGAGATGAGAGCTGACACTGTCTAGCTTCAGGGGATGGGGAGAGTGAGGAGACCCTGCTTTAGCTGGCCAAGGGGTGAAACTTTCTCAGAGAAAAAGCCCAAGAGGTTGGGGGGCTTTCCCTGTGCTGGTCACCTGCAGGGGCTTAGGGAGCCCCGGCCTGTGTGGATGGGTGTTCTGCAGGGTTGCCATGGGAAAGGCAGGTGTGGAGCATAATGTGTCTACTAGATCTTAGCGAATGAGAGAAAAAGGTGGACACCCATTTCTTGATTCCCAGGCCTGATCTCACCCCCAAACTGTGACTTTTCTAGATGAACAGTGTTTATGAACCCTGTGGGTAGTGGGAAATGAAAGGAGAAAAGGAGGAAAAAAAAGAAAATGTGTAGAAGACCAAATGAAATGTGGTATCTCAGAGTCTTGTGACCTCGGGCCACTGCTCAATTTCCTTATCTGCAAAATGGAGAGAGTGCTCCCTACATCCTGGAGCGAATGTGAGACTCAAATGAGATCCCATGTGCCAAAGAACTATGTAAACTTTAAAGTGCTATACCAATGTGAGGGGCTGTGGTCATTTTACAAGTGTAAGGCTGAAAGTGGCTGAGATAATAGTGGCGAGAAATACACGCAGAGCATCATCCACCCCTCGAAGCAATCTGACCCTAGCTCTGCCTTCCCCAGGGCTGGACTCTACACTCCTCAGCCTTGGCTTCTAGGAAGAAGAGGCCTCATCTCAGAGGGAGTTTCCTGGTGGGGAGTAGAGGGTGGAGGCCAGGGGGATGGAGGGGCACTGAGTGTGAGGGGCCTCAACTAGGTAGTGTGACACATTGGCACTACTGGTGTCGGGCAGACAGTAGAAGTGGCTTCCAGTTCTCATTCTGCAGATACCTGGGCACTGGTGAAGCCCCCAGGGGATTGGCATCTTGATGCAGTGGGCAGGGCTCTGGCCTGGGGTTGGACACCCTAGGTCCTGGTCTTAGGTCCACTGTTGACCTGCTAAGTGACTTAGTAAGTGCAACCCTCAGTTTTGTCATTTGTAAAACGAGGACACTATTCTCTACCCTGCCTGCCTCACAAATTAAATGGGAAAAGGGTATTGCAAGAGCTTTGAAGAGAATCATGGGAAGGCAAGGGGTCATTATGGCCTTGGCGAACAATCCTCTTAATTCCCTGAAGTCAAGAGAGAGGGGGTAAGAGACAGAAAGGAATGGGGCTGTTTGCAACCCTTGTCAGGTGAATCTGGCTTCCAGGGCTGCTGAGGGAGGTGGGAGAAGGGAAGGGAGAACAGGTGATGCCTGCCATACAGCCCTGACAGTGAGGTCCATCAGGGGGGATATTATGAGCCCCAGCAGTGGGTGCCGAGATGTCCTAGCAGCAGCCCTTTTGCAGGGGAAGAGTTCCAGTTCTAATCTACTGGGGTTCTGGTTTCTTCCTCTGCTCCTTGGTCCATTGAGGGCACCCCTGAGGGAGTCCGTAGTCTTTGCCCAGCCAGGGGGACCCGAGGCTTCTGGGGTGGTAGGGAAAGGGGCTGCCAGCGGTGGGTCTCCAGGAGAGGCTGGGGACTTTTATTAGCATGAGGTCAAGAGGTCAAAAATCAGCTTCCAGTTCTTGAGGTGGCAGGTGGGGTCTCAAGGCTCTCCCCCAGCTTCCATCATTCTGGCTCTGTCTCTGGGGTCACAGGATAAGAAGTTAAGGGACAAGTAGAAACAACGGAGAGATTGGCTTAGAAAGCAGCCCCACCAGGAGCTAACAGTTCTTCGGGCTGTTGCGCAAGTTCTTCAGTTCCAGCTGTAGCTGCCGAATTCGGATGTCCTTCTGGGCCAGCTCCTCTTTCAATCGCCGAATCTCATCCTGCTGCCGGAAGAACATTCGGAGGAGCTGAATGGAGGAAGAGAGGGGGCCATGGAGGGCCAGGCCAGGAGAGAGTAAGTGAGAAGGTGATTTCTCGAGTGGGTACCCTGAACCCCACTCTCCCTATAGAAGCCTCTGGTCTTCCTCTCTCGGGTCTTCCACTGCCTCCCTCCACTTTAATGTCCCAGGTGACTAATGTCACCACAGCTCTCCCTTCTCCAGACACATCTCATGGTTCCTACTTTCCGCTGTGACATAGGAAAAACAGACTTGATTTTTGTCCCGGGCCTGATTCAGGGTCACTGAGAAAGGGGTGAGTCCTTACAGGCCAATTTTCCAAACATCCCAAGCTTATCCTTTCAGAGGTCCAAACCTGATACTTTTAGTTACCATACTGGATGGAAATCTTTCTCAAATGTTATACATCCTTCTCTTCTTGAGGAGGCTTAGGATACAGAATGGAATCCAGCTTTTTCCTGATGTTTTGAGACAAACGCAGGCACACCAAAATTTGTACCGGGCAGTGATTCATTTGCTGGCATGGGCAAAGCACAGGTATCTGACAAACCCTCACTTAGATGGCCTACTGGGTTAACCAGTCTCTCCACTTCTTCTGTAAAACAGAATGACAGATACCCACAGAATACTGGGGTCTGGAAGGCAGAGGCTAATGAGGACCCCACACACTTGAGTTGAATGTTATCAACAAGCAGTTGGGTTTGTTTTCAGCCTTCTTGGTGTGAGTCTCATTTGTTCTTGTAATTATACCATTTAATTAAATATGATATAAACTGATGAGATATGAGTACAAAAGAGAGTTGCTGTTTCTATAAAAACTAAGTTGAATGTTTTAGAAAAATCTTGGTAAAGGTGATGCTAAAAATGTGGCTGCTAATGAGGTGTGGGTGATATAATCACAAAAAATTGGGGAATATTCTATATCTTGATTGTGTGATAGTGGTTACATGACTATTAAAACTTTTACACATTTGTTAAAACTTATAGAACTGTACACTACAGAGGATGAATTTTATTGTAAGTAAATTAAACCTCAATAAATCTGTCTTAAAAAATAACTGAGGAAAACTTTGAAAAAAAGTAGGTTTTTTTTTCTTTTGTTTTCAGATTGACTTTAAGTTCTTGTTACAGATTAAAAAAAACAACTAAACAAACAAACAAACAAAAAAAACAACCCTGGAAGTTGGAGTTAAAGTGTGATTTATTTGGGAAAGACATACCAGGGATCTCCCCAAAGAAATGGTCTTGGTCCTGCATCAAAATATACTGAATGAATCAATATGTTTTAAATGAAAATAAATGGTTTAAAGAATGTAGATATAATTTTTATGATTCCCCTCCTTTAACTGACTTTTTTATTATTATTATTTTTTTATCCAACAAACCAGTCCTGGTTTTGTGTGAGAGAAGATATGCAATTGCTCCTACACATTCCTATGCCTTCCAAATTCTTTTTTTTTTTTTGCATAATTTTGTCAGTTTTTATTTAAAAAAGGCTTTATTGAGGTATAATTCACATTCCATAAATTTCACTCATTTTAAGTATACAATTTAGTGATTTTTTAGTAGTTACAGAGTTGTGCAACCCTAAGTCTCTTTTCCTGTGTCAAACTACTGGTCATCTCTTCACACTTAGACCAATGTGTCTACTATTTACAGCCCCATTTGCTAATGGGATAAACCAGAATTAGCAGGCTCTGAGTGAGTTTATTTTCAATGAGGATAGTGCATAAGCTTTAGTATACGGAGAGTCTGCTCGAAGACTGATTCATAGAGACAAGTCTACAGCTGAATGTTATTCGATTTAACTACTCTTCAACCCTGCCTTCTCTACAGCTGGTACTAGAACCGAGCTCAGGCTCTTGTTATGACCCACCTAGGTTAGCACAGCAACTCAGGTACCTCTACCTTCTTAAGGTACTCAGCAAAAAAAAATTTAATGGAAAATGCCAAATATATGCAAAACTATAAAGAATAACATCATGAACATGTAGGTACTCATCAGCCAGCTTCGACAAATGACATGTGTTACTGCATCTCCTCCTTGATATCTATCTATTCCTGGTATCTACTCCTGCCTACTTCTCCTGCACCACATTCCTCAGGGATTATTTTTTGGAAAAAAAATCCCATTTATCACACGATTTCATCCATCTCTCTATAATGGCACATAAACATATTTTATAACAATTATCAGTTTACCTGTCAGTTTCCCCTTTAAGATTGTGAGATCTCGGAGTTCAGGATTAGTCTTATTTTTATAAATAATAGTGATAGTTGTAAGTTGGTATAACAAGAAGACTCTAAGATGGCCTTTATATTATCCCCTCCCCTCGAGGGTGGGCTAGACCTAGTAATTTTCTTCGAATGCACAGAATATGGCAGAAGTGATGGGATGTGGTTTCCAAAGTTAGGTCACAAAAAGACTGTGGCATCCATCCTGGACACCCTCTCTTCCTCACTCACTCCGAGGGAAGCCAGTTGCCATGTTGATTTGCCCTATGGAGAGAACCATGTGGCAGGGACCTGAGGGGACCTCTGGCTGACAGCCCATGAAGAACTGAGACTCGTACTCTCCCAACCTGTGAGGAAATGAGTTCCACCAGCCATCATGTAAGTAAACTTGGAAGGAGATAAGCCCTCAGATGTGACTGCACCCCTAGCTGACAGTTTACACTCTCCTGAGAGAACCTGAGTCACAAGCACCCACAGAAATTATGAGATAATAAATGTTTGTGGGTTTAAGTCATTGTAAGTTGCTACATAGCAATAGATAGCTAATACAGTTAGTCTCCTTGAACACTTCATGTGTGTCAGGGAGAGTGCTAGATAGACACTTAGGGATTATCTCTTTAATGCTCATAGCATTTCATATCCCCATTTTTCCACGAGGCAATGGACTTAGGTCAGGAAACTTGTTCAGGCACAGCCAGGAAATGGGAGAGCCAGGATTCAAGTGAAGGTGGGTCCACATAGCCATCTATACTTCAGCTGTGTCAAGCCAAATGCCTGACACACAGTAGGCATTCTGTGAATCCTGGCTGAGCTGAACTGTGCTGGCACCAGAGACTGAAGGTGTGGTTGGAAGGTTGCCCCTAAATGAGTTGTGCTCATTCCAAATGGTACAAAGAACATTTCCATAAACACCCAACCTCTTCCACAGAAACAGAGAATAGTCAGACCTCATCATTGCTACAATACCAGAGAGGAAGGCAGTGCTGGAATGAATAAGCCTGGCTTTCCTGTGCGAGTCAGGAATTTATATCTCTTATAACACCAAATGACAGCATTCTTGAATGGATTCATGAGGAGACATGTAGCTGTGTGGGTTAGTCGATTTGAGGATTGGGGGAGGGAAATCAATATTTTTGTGATATCTCAGTCTCTATTAATTGGGGTCAGAGGCAATGGAAGCCAATAGCAGGCTACTTAAGGTATTTGTCACAAAAAGAAAAAGGCCTCAGAATGAAGCTGGCTTAACGGCCTGAAGCCCGTAATTGAAATGTAAAGGTCTTGCTCTTCCAGGGCCTGTGGAGGTAATAACTTATATTCCTTACCTCATTCTCTGTCCTGGGTGGGACATTTTCTAATAAATCTATTCCATTGACCACAACACTCTTCTTTTCTTTGATGGGAGCCTTAAATACCATTTTTGAGGACTTCTTATAGCCTTCTTTCAAAGACATCAGCACGGGATCTAAAAAAGGCAAGGGACATATTTTCACTGACAATTGAAGGAACATCAAGTGATGCACTTTCATTTACACCACGCTTGACAGTTGCCCGAGTGTGAGCAGAAGTTCCAATGAGAGGATATGCATGGGAAATTGGGTGAGCCAGACTGAAGGCAAAGCTTGCAGACTCTTAGCCTCTTCTGGGAAGCCCATTCCTTCTTGTACCTACCTCGGTTGATACCTCCCAGCCATTCATCAGGAGTCAGAGCTGGCTCCGTGCCTGGTGTCATGGGGTAAATGTCTTCCTGGTAGGAATCTGACTGCAGTGGGGGGAACAAAAGAGAGGACAGATCGGGGGCTGCTGAGAAAAACCCCTGCTCTCTAGTCAGACTTTTCTCCCTGCTGACCTCCAACCACACTACCAGATTTCCTGCCTCCACGCCTTTGCATTCAGTGTCTCTCACTTGGAATTCCTACCCTGAGTTCATTAGTAAGCCATACTGTCCCATCTTAGAATGTCCTCCACCCCCTACCCCAAACTGAGCCTGACGACCCCAGTCCACAGGAAAAGGGCTCCTCCAGGCTTACAGTCAGTGGCCATAAACTAGAATTCAAAGCAGGGGCCTTTGGGAGCCCCACTCACCCTCCGGGGCACGATCATGGAGATGGGCTCGATCAAGCCCTTGAGAGTCACCAGCTTGTAGAAGCGGAACACCTCGCAGGCCGACACATCCAACCCATGTTTGGGCATGACCCCTGTGGACAGGCACATGTAGCTGACTCTGTGGGGTCCCGGGTTTCCCCAGTGTCCCTCCTCCCTGATGTCCTTAGCCAGGGGAAAGACCCAGGTGGTGGAACTAGGTCTGAAGACAGAGACTCATGCAGAGTAGGCTGGAGGCTTCTTGAGTCAGCACTGTCTTGGTGTTAATGACTCAAATAAGCCAGATCTGCCTCACCAAAATGCATGCTTTCGAACTGGGGCCTTTGAGAACTGGAAGGGGCTGCAGCTATATTGGAATCTAATCTACTCTTTTTATAGATGAGACTCCTGAGTGTCAGAAGGGGTCTTGCCCAAGGTCACAAAGTGTTATCACAGTATAAGCCATAGACCCCCTCATCTTTTGAAATGAACTGCTTTCCTGAAGCCTCTGTGTCCCCAGTCTTCATAGAGATCGAAGGGAGAGACCTTTCCCTATATACCTCCCAGGTTTAAAAGCGGCCTGAATGCTATTCTGTCATAAGTCTCTGAGTGTCTGCATGTATGATCGTCTCTGTGTGTGCACTAGCCACTGTGTCCTTAACAGTTGCATCTACTGAACACCGACTGAGAGAACAGTGCAGTGTGGCGTTAGGAAAACAAGTTTTGGGGTTGGACAGACTTGGGTTTGAATCCTGGCTCTGCCTATGTTTCTGGCTGAAAGTTCTTGAGCAAATCACTATCTTTCTGAGCTTCAGATTCCTTTGCTGGTTAAAGGAGGACTGTAGTGGCCCTTTGTGAGATGTTCAGGGATTGAATGTAAAGGTGCTCATTAGTTGCTTGGCACAGTGATGAGCACAGATAATGTTAGCTTCTTTCTCCATGACGTGAATAACTGAAATGGCAGGTTGCTCTTCCAGATAAGGGAATTCCAAAAGTTGGAGGGAAGTGGAGTAACGGTACCCAAGTGGGACGTGGAGCCAGCAGACTTGGGTATGGGTTTTAGCTCTGCCACCTAGCTGCTATGTGACCTGCCTGGGGTGAGTTTCTTAGCCACTCTGAATCTTCAAAAGTGCCAGGCTTATGGTAAATGCTCAGTAGTGGCCACAGGTGAGAAGAACAAGGAGAAACAATTTCCCTTGGTTCCTTCCTCTGCCTCCCCTGCTCCCCAAGTCCTGCTGACCCTACTTATTGTACATCTTCTGGATTCACACTCTTCATCCCATTGTCATGCCGTCCCCTTAGTTACCAATCTCTCTTGCCTAGCAGTCCACAATTGCCTCCTAGCTGGTCTCTCTGCCTCCCTCCTGCCCTTTCAAAAACCCATTCTCCCAAACCCACTCTCCCTAAAGAAGCCAGAGGAATCTTCAGTTAAACCTTCAGATCACACCTCATCGTCCCATCTCCTACCCACCTATCCAAGAAAAAGAAAATCCTCTAATGAGTTTCTGATAAAATCCAAACTCCTTTCCTGTGTTGGTGGACTCCGTAAAATAGATTGCCCTCCCCAGTGTAGGTGAGCATCATCCAATTCATTGAGGGCCTGAATGGAACAAAAGGCAGAGGAAGGAGGAGTTCACCCCTTTTATCTTGCCTCACTGCTTGAGGGACATCTCATCTCATCTTCTTCTGCCATCAAACTGGGATTTTCACTCTCAGCTTCCCTGGTCCTCAGGCCTTCAGACTTGGACTGAATTATAGCTCTGGCTTTCCTGGGTCTCCAGTTTACAGAATTAGGTAGGTTGTGGGACTTCTCAGCCTCCATAATCACATGAGCCAATTGCTCATAAATGTCTATATATCTATATCATCTATATCTATCTATAGATATCTATATCTATCTACATAAATGTCTATATATCAATTTATCTACTTATAGATAAATAGATATATATCTTATATATACATATATACATATATATATATGTATATATATATATATATATATATATATATATATATATATATATATATATATAGTTGTTTCTCTGGAGAACCCTGACAAATAACCCTGTCTTACACATCCCATGGGATCCAGCCCCTTCTCACTTCTGTAACTTCATCTCCTAACACTCTCCCCATCTTCTAATATGTTATAGAGTTTACACTAACTTCCCTTCTGTTCCTAGGACATTCCAGGCTTACAATGTCACTTCTACAGTGAGGACTCCTCTGACTTCTTGGTCTAAAATTGCCCCCAGTCACTACCTCTTCTAGCACCCCATTTGATTCTCTGTTTAGAACTTACTACTATCCAATGTATTCTTATTTATTTATTGTCTGTCTGCTCCTCAGTGGAATGTAAGGCCATATTCTGTTTTATTTATCACTGTACCCCTGGACCTAGTCCAGGGTCTGGCACATAGCTGGTGCCCAATAAATGTTTGTAGAACAACAATGTGAAGGAGCGGGAGGATCCAGATGTTCCGCCAGCTGCCTTGTATACATGGTCTCTAAGCTTTCCAATAGCCCTGCAAAGTAGGTTTTATTATCCTCATTTTACAGAGGAGAAAACTGAGATCAGAGGGGTTAAATACACAGTTGAATCATAATATAACCTAGTTTGGACTCCAAATTCAAGGCTTCCTTTTATATTATCTGATGAAGTGGTGACAGTGAGCAGGGTGGGGATGGCAGAGAGTTGGGGAAGGACGAAGTTGGTGGAATGGTCGCTAGGACCTCAGGCACATGTCTAGGCTTCCATTTTGCTGTTTGTCACTAAGGTGGGCTCCTGGGCCCTTCCAGCCTTGATGTCTCTGAAGCTGGCTCTCAGAACCTATCCATAATACCTGATCCCCAGAGGGAATAAGCCAGACTCAAGTTCTAGGGAGAAGTGGGGATGGAGGCCCTGAAGAAATATTTTACACCGGGTGATTCAAACCCTAATGGGAGAATTGTTGAATTGTATGCACTGGCAAGTGTTAGTTAGCAGGAATGAAGATTTTATTATAAGACCTTAGTGACTGGAGAGTGTGGTGTGAGAAAAACTTCTCACCCTGATCCTGACTCACTATACTCCGTCAATCCTGACGCCCTCTCTTGAATTTGCCTGAGAATCTGGGAGACTTGGGATGCATTGATGAGAATACCCTGGAACTTCCTCCTCTCAGGCAAAGACAGAGCTGTTCCTGGGGACTGGGAGTCCTGGATTCCCAGAGGCTTCGAGACGGGGCCTGGTCTAGACCCCACTTTAACCTTTAGTTACTGAACCACCTCCCACCAATGTCAGAATGTTGAGCTTCAGCCTCCGCATTTGTAAACAGGAATGAAAACACCGTGCATGCCTCCATGGGCTGCTGATGACCATAGATTGCAGAAAATGCCTAACACCATGGAAGGATGAGCTAGTCAAGTGGGAGGTGACAGACAGCTGAAGACTGGCAGCACTATAGGTTTTATTCTGACTTGCCCATGAGCTATGGCTTTATGAGTCTAATTTTTCATTGTCGGGGGATGGATGGGAGTGCGGCGTAACCCATGTGCCAAAAGTCCAGTCTCTCATTCTACAACTTAATAGCCATGGCAGCCTCTGGACCCCTCACCTAGGCCTTTCTGTGGAGCTGGGGAACGGAACTCCATGAGGTAACTCAGGTAGGGCTTCTCAGTGCTGATCTCATAGTACCGGATGTTTCCATCTCCCTGGGGGCAAGGAGAAAGAGAAATGAGGAAGGTAGAGGGGGAGGGGAGGGCTGAGCCTGGTCCATGGGTCTGCTGAAAAGAGCCTCCACTGCGCCTCGGAGGTGGTCAAAAACAAGGAGACCTGGCCTCTGAGATCTTGGTGGCTCTGCCACAGGGGACTTTCTGGGGGTGATAGTGTGTGTGTGTGTTGGCAAACAAAGCCATATTGTCAGAGATCTCTTGGCAGGTGCCTCAAATTCCATCCTTAGTCATTGTTCTTTACTCTTTAGGCTCTGATTTTTATTCTAATGTAAAACCCTCTCCAATCCACCTCTGAAAGACTTCTCAATCATAGACACTTTAGTAAGAATAAATGTCAGGTTGAGGGTAGGTTTCGATGGAAGAGGATAAGACCCAGTTGGGTCAGGGGAAGGCACAAGAGGTTAGGCTGGCTCTTCTTAGGGAGTTAGGGCAGGAGCAGGGGCCCTACAGGGGCGGGGGTATCCCACAGGCTTTCCCAGTCCCTCCACCACCCTCTGCTACCTTTCCAGCCAAGTAGAGCATGTGGGTGTCTGCATCATAGAAAGGGAATAGGAGGCCGGAGAGCCCATCAATTTCCTCCTCGATCAGGGGCATGGATAGGTCCTCCTGTGGGGAGGGGGCCGGTATTAGCTTATGTCCAGGCAGGATGGCACTTCACTTCCCCAAACCCCAGCAAAGCCCCAGAGCTACAGTCCTTTTATGTCACCTCCCGGCTTCCTTGCAGCTGACCTGGTCCCAGAGGGCAATCTGTCTTGTGTTCCACCTGGACACCCCTGTCGTGAGAAGCCTCTTCATGTTCCCCAGAAACACCACCCGGTTCACTCTGTGGTTTTTGCAGTTGGCCTCCTGGCGGGAAAGAGAAAGCTGGTGAGTCAGGGCCCCAGACACCAGGGTTCTATAGTGGGCTGCATCGGTGGCCCCCAGAAGATGCTTCATGTCTTAATCTCTGGAACCTGTGAATGTTTTCTTATTTGGAAAAAAGGACTTAGCAGATGTAATTTTAAGTTCAGGGCCTTGAGATATGAGGGGAGTCCCCTGGGTTATACAAGTGGGCTCTATATGACATCATATAAAAAACAGGCAGAGGGAGTCCACAGACACAGAGGAGAAGGTGGCATGACTGTGGAGGCAGAGCTTAGAGTGATGCAGCCATAAGCCAAGGAAGCCAGCAGCCACCAGAAGCTGGAGGAGGCAAGGAAGAATTCTCCTCAGAGCCTCTGGAGGGAGTGTGGCCTGCTGACACTTTAATGTCAGATTTCTGGCCTCCAGAACTAGGAGAGAATCATTTCTGTTACTGTAAGACACCCTTGTGTGGCAATTTGATATAGCAGCCCCAGGAAACAAATATAGGTGCTGAGGAAGAGTGGAGCACTGGGACTGGGAAATCAGGCCTCTCTGTCATACCCTAGAGCAGGGAGGAGACAGGCAAGGGGGAGCTAAATGAGACCCAGCCCAAGTAGGGTCTGCACTGGGCCAGGTGCTCTCAGCAGGGTGTCTCTTTTAACACATAACAACACCTACAGCAGGAATCTGAGGATGAGAAAACTGAGGCTTAGGAGAATAGGGGACTCATGCTGGGTCATTGTTTGATGACCCACTTCACTGGGGGCTCCTACTAATAGGGATGTCCTCTGCCTCCTCCCCTGAGACCCAGCCATGACACTTCCTTTTCTTCCTAACACAGAATGGTTTTCTGCCAGGATGAGTCAGCATCAGGTAGAAACAAGAGGCTGGTGGAGCGGTGCTAAGACCCAGGTTGGTGTCATTTGCCTTGGATTTTAGTTCCATGTTCTGCCAAAAAAACTGTAACCTGGGAGGAGCCTCTCACCCTCTCTGGGCTCGTGTCCCCAGATGTGAGGTGGAGGTTGGGTTCTCTGCTCTCTCACACATTTTCTGCCCAGCATAGTCTCTGGGAGTCCAGCTGGCTGGGTTTGAATTATAGCTCCTTCATGACTGTGAGATTCTGGTCTCCGACTCTCTCCAAGGCTCAGCGTTCCCATGCGTGAAATGGGAAGAGAAACAGTACCCACCTCAGAAGACTGTCATGAGGATTAAATGAGGTGACAAAGTGGAGCCCGTGGTCCAGTGCATGACACACAGTGAGCGCTGAGTAAATGTTGGTTAATACTAACGATGCTGATAACTAGGATAATTATTATTACCATTTGTAGTAGTAGTAAATGACTTTTTGTTCTCACAATACTGGAGTCTTCCTAGGTGAACACAACCAGGTCACTATTAATTCTTTCTTGTGTAGGAGATATATCTCAAATTTTATCCAAATTTTCCATCCTACCTAGTGACTGGCACAAAGTAGGTGTCCAAGAAATGTTAATTTCTTACTCCTAAATGGCATCTAATCCCTTCCTCACAGTCAAGACCCAGGAGACTCAAAGATCAAAACTGGAACTAAGTTCACCATCAACCTCCCCGCAGCCATCCCTGGGACTGGCACCTCAAGCCATCTCCACCAGGTTTGTCCCATGTCGGTGGCTGAGCGGTGAGTCCAAATCCCTTTCTGGTGGGGTCAACACCCAGAGATTCACGCATTGAAGGGCATCACCAACTCGGCCCCCAGAGTAGGACAGATGAATCTGTTCTGAGGAGTGGGTGCAGTGGGTGAGAAATGATACTAGAGCCCCTTCCTACCAAGAATAAGGCAGGGATCCTGTGAACCGAGAAAGGTTCAGCACAGACAGGCTGGTCAGCAGAGGTACCCGCCAGGTGCATGGGAGAGGGTAGCTGGCGTTGCCTTTCCCCAGACCTGGTTGAAAGCCAAGCCCCAGACCCCAATATCTTCCTGCCCCCTCAAAAACATGTGGGCTTCACCTGCAGAATGCGGCCAGAACGGGGCTCAATCACGCGCAGCTTCTTGTCCTTGCACGTGGTGGTGAGGAGGCTGCCGTCAGTGTTGAAGGACATGCAGAGGATCACATCCGAGTGGCAGTCGATCATCTTCACGGGCTCACCTACATCCAGGTTCCAGATGAGGACCTGGGAGAGTGGACACACAGGAGGCGGAGTCAGCCCGCTTCTGCTGTCATGGGGCATCTGTCTCCAGTCCCCCCCCCCCCACCTGATGGTCCTGGGAGAGATGCCTTGTGCAGGGTGGAGGTGTTCTGGGATGCAAGATAGTGTTGTTGAGTTCCGTAACAAAGGCTAATGTGTCCCTATCATACAAATCCACTATATCCTTAGGCAGACCCCAGCCCAGGTGCATGGGAGAGGGTAGCTGGTCAGTTTTTGCTACTAGCAAGCACATGTTCCTTGCCAGGTTCCAGTGGCTGGCACAACTCTTTTGAGGGCATACTGGAGGTCGGGGCCAGGGCTCTTCCCTCCAGCAGCTTTGGTTCTCTTTTTCTCTACCAGGAGAGTGTGGACACAAAGTGGGCAGTCACCTCCAGTCCATCAGTGCCACAGTAGGCAGTACAGACGCCTCCAGCCTCTGTGAACTCCAGGAATGATGGGTGCACAGAAGATGCTTAGTTGTGTGTAGTGAATGAATGAATGAATGAATGAATGAATAATGACATGATATTAGTTAACATGCTCAGGAAAGTAATAGTTTCCCCAAAGATGCCCTCCTCTCTCCCTCCCCATCTGCCCACTAGGCTGCCCACCTTATAGTCATATCCAGCACTGAACAGGATGTTGTTGGTGGTGGGGTGCCACTCAACCAGCCCCACACGCCGGCTGTGCCCATGCAGCTCCAGGAGAGCCTCTGTCATGTTCCGCTTCAGCCCGCCCTCAGGGATCTCCCAGATCCGCACCTGCAGGAGGGACAGAGGGCCTAGGCTAGGTGGGCAGGGCCCAGAGATGCCCCTGATGGCGTCTCCCTCGGTCACCAGGCTTTCAGAGACCTGCTTGGTGAGGAGCCTCCTGGACAGAGTGGTGGGCAGAGCTGACCAAGGCCTGTGGGAAGGTTCCACGGTGTGGTTAGGGAGGAAAGAGGCTATCTTCTCTCCGCCTTTGGGAGGGTGTTCGCCAAGAAGTCTCTGCAGACCTTGGCAACTATTATTACTGGCATGTTCATATTTGTTTGGTCTAGCCAGACCCAAAGGACTGTACACTGAGCAGCTTTTAGCTAGTGTTTTAAAAAGCTCATCTCTGCTTCCCTTCCCACATCCTGCTAAGAGATTCACCTTCAGACTCAGCTTTTCTCTTTGTACCACACAGCCTTGTTCCCCACTCTGTCCCCAACCCAGGATGGACACTTGAGCAAAGGGAAACCCATCTGGGAGCCTGGGAGGCTCAGAGTCTCCCCTGAGAGATGATGAACTAAGGGGCAGAGACTGATTAGATGTTAAAGCCTGAGACAAAAGGATGAGCAGAGCCTGGATGCAACTGCCATTTCCAGTCTTATGGATGCTGACAGAGAAGCAGAAAAAGATGATCTGCAGAGAGGAGGATGGGACTTGCAGAAAAGCAGAGAGAAGAGACCATATGGTCCCAGACAGAGAGAAACTGGGCAGTTTCTCTGCAATCTTTGAATAACCCCCCAGATTATTTACACCAGCCCTAGTGGGCTTGTTTCTCAGGCCAACAGACTCTGCAGAGTTTTAACTGTTTCACTTATAGATGGGGAAAATCTTTGCTTGGCTTTGCCTACTGGCAGAACAAAATGAGATACTGCTTGTAAAGCTGGTAAACTATAAAGTGCTCCAAAGACCTAAGGAATTATAAATCTTGTTCTGATTGTTGTTATTATCGTCACTAATGCTGTTTATGATGATCTAACTGGTGGGGAGGAAAGAGCACATGGGACAACAACTTGGGACACCTTTAAACAAACCTTTTGAAAATCTGAACTCCACCCTTGCCAGTAAGAAGAAAAACAGGAAAAACAGCTTTGAGATACCATTTATAATCTTCTAAAATAGCCAACTAAAAAAATAAAAAGAGCCACTGCTGGCAAGATTATACTGGAATTTGTAAGTTCAATTGGTGTTGGAAGTGCTATAAATCAGTCATTCTTTTGGAAGAAATTTGGCCATCTTTAGTAGAAACCATAAGACATTTATGTTATATTCTTTGACTTAGTAATTTTACTTTTAAAATCCAATATAAGAAAAATCTTTATGCACAAAGATGTTCACTGTAATATATATAAAATTTAGAAACACTAAATGACCAATATAAGGGAACAATTTAATATGTCATATTAGTATGGAATATTAGCCATTTGATTAAAATTCTGAAGGTTATGAATAAGGAGAGAAAGCAGTCTCAAGGATAGGGGAGCAAGGCTGGGAACTGGGGGTGCTCTGAAGGAAATTCCCTTGGCCAGTTTCCCTTCTTGGTACTTCCTCTTCAGATAGTAAAAATGAGTATTTCCCACACATATGTTTTCCTGAAGACCCAGCTCTGCACATGCAGACACAGGGGGCTTCTGGGTGAGAAAAGCAGGTTCAATCAAGGACTGGGGTCATCCTTAGGTGCACCATTCTTGGCTTCAAAAGCACATTCGAGAAAAAGATTATGATTTGAGGGCAGTTGAATGTTTTCCCATCCTCACTTTTATCTCCCTTAGTTGTTCCAGCTCTCCACACAGCCCTTCAGAGTGGTGGGCCCGGGGGAGGGAAGTGACGTAAAGGATCCCTGTGCAAGGGCCCTCTAGGATGAGGTCTGATCTGGAAATGGCGGGATGGTGGAGTAGGGATTCAGGCAGGTAACTCAGTAGTCACTGATAAGACACATATTCCTCTTGTCCCCAAGTGTACTAGAGGAACGTAATCCTTGAAGAGAGGAGACTGATGCTTGGGTTAGACACACACACCACAAACACACATACCACACACATCACTGTACCACACACACACACCACACTCCCCTACACCACACTCTACATATGCCACCCCCCCTCTCTCATACACACATTTCTTTCTTTTTTACCCAAAGGAATGCCATTATATATGTACTTCTACAACTCACTTTTCTCATGTAACAACAGTGGGCATCTTTCCACACTACTACATATGGGTCTACCTCATCTTTTTAAGTAGCCAGAGAGACATCTGAGTGTGCCATGATGAATTTAATCAACCTCTATTCATGGACACCTGGGTTCTATCCACCCTGATGAGCAGCCCTGTAATACAAGTTTATGTATGGGTGTGAGTATTCCTGTAGGACACATACCTGGATATGCTTCATTATAGTTACTGTAAAATTGTCCCCAAAAGCTGTTCCAGTTTTCATTAATAGAGTATGCCTCTTCACTTATGTCTCTAAAATTATACCTTCAAAAATGGATTTTTGCCCATCAGATCAAAAATGCCATCTCAACCATTGTTTGGATTTGCATTTCTTTGATTCTTAGAAATATGGGGAGTCTTTTTCTGTGACTACTGGCCACCCCTGTCTGCACTTGGGTAGGAACCTCGAGAAGCTTTCAGACTCAAAGGGATGAGACCTAAAGGGGCAGAATGATGGGCCAGTGTGGAGGCGTTTGGGAGCAGAAGATCCTGTCTGTGGACACCTCATACCATCTCTTGAGAATAGTGGACAAGCCTGTACACACACACATGCCAAAGTGTCAACAGAGGCAGGAAAGTGGCCTCTGATCTTTGAGAAAGACTTTTGAAATAGAGTTGAGCCTCATTCCTTTCACACACACCTCTTATGAGCTCAGCCCTTGCTGGCCAATGAGTTGCGCGCTGAGCCTGCCTCGTGCCTGCCCTTGGGCAGAACACAGTGGGGCCCACACAGCAGAACACCCTAGGAGCACAGGACTGGAGAAGCCTCGAATCCAGTCTTGGGGGTGACAGGGTGGGAGGGTCTGGGAGAAGCAGAGTTAAAAGAGGGGATGTTGGCCCACATTTGAAAAGACAGGTTGGAGATGTGGGGAAGAGTGGGGAGACAGAAAAACAACCAGTGTGTGTGGGTCAGGCACAGTGTGTGGGGAAATTGCAGGCAGATCAGCCTGGCTGGTATGAGCAGCTGGCAGATGGCAGAGGAGGCCAGAGACCGTGTGTGTCACACCTAGTCGCTGAGGCCCAAAGGAGCACTGCTTGGGTGGAGTCTGAGAAAAAACCCTTTCCCAGAACAGCCTAATTACTGAGCAGCCAGCTAACTGAGGCATCCCTGGGTCGAATCAAATGCCAGGTTAAGGTAGAGACAAAAGGGAAGCTGTGAAGTGAGGGTCCACTCTGGCTCCAATATCACGGACAAGCTGGAAGAACTTCAACAAGCCAGTTAACCTCTCTGAGGCTCAGGTTCATTGTCCAAATGATGAATTAAGATGTATGCACCTTTTAGAGGCATGTGGGGTTAAATTAAACTGGGCTTCAGAGTCCTCATGAGGCTTTCTAGCCACATGGGTGGATTCATTGGGGGTGACAGTTCTGCTTAAGAACCTAGGGGCTAAGCCAAGAGAATGGGAGGATAGGTTGTGTCTATGCTCAGGCTCAGCCCTTGGACAGATTCATACCCTGTGGGGTGAAGGGCTGCGATGGGGAAGCCTAGAGCTGTTTTCACCAATAATTTCTGGAGTATGGTTCCATGGAGGGCTTGGGGAACCCGGATGAAAAATGTCCCATAGAGCGGGAGAGAGGCTCCCTGTCTTATCCCCTCATTTGATACCTGCCACTTCCCTCCTAGGGCCTTGGTTTTCTCATACACACATTGAGACAGTATAAGTTAATCTTCCAAACTTCTCTGCTGTTGACATCATTAAATGTATCTTTGGGGGGAAGAGACTAACTCCTTGATCCACTGCTACAGCTAACAGTTGGCACCACATGCTATAGGAGCTCAGAGGAGGAGCTGGAGTTCATAGTGAGCCTAAGTAGCTGGAAAAGGAATTCCAGTCTCTTAGTACTCAAGGGATTTGTTGGAGGCAAAAAGTGGATGGGTGTGGGAGAAGTGCTGTGGATCTGTGCAGAGGTTATTCTGGGAGGTTACTTCAATTCAACAGGAAACCCAATAGGGTCTGCCAAACAGGATTTCTGGAAGGAAGGGGAGGGGAAAAGCAGCAAAAGCACTCTCTCCAGCAAGCCAGCTGTGCCTCTGTCCCCTTCATATGTCCCTGGGTCAGAGCCCTGTTTATCTCAGTTATATTCATCCAACAGAATATGCACAGCCCCGCTCTGTGTCACGCACTTTAGACATGGGGGGATGGTCCTTGGTCTCAAATATTTCAGTTTTGTAGGGGAGACAGCAGACTCCTGCAGACAAGGCAAGACAGCTGACAAGGATGGTTAATAAAGTTACAAAACCAGTGTCCCTGTGCAAGGGGGAGGGAGAAGCTGGATAAAGAAGAGAGAGCTTTGTGGTCTGACAAGCTCCATTCAAATTCAGACTCTGAACTTAACTGGCTGTGAGACTTTAGCCAAGTTACTTAGCCTCTCTGAGCCTCAGTCTTCTCATCTGCAAGAATAATTTTACTTATAATTATAGTTGCTATGAAGACTAAAGATAGAATATTTGCCCTACCAAGCAGATTACTAAGCACTTATTAATATATAACAATGCTTGCTTATTATTAAGAATTATACACATGTTTTATATAGGTCAAATTTTAGATGTGATTTATACTTTTCACGTGCACTTTGTTACCCTTGTGTAGTCAATACATATGAAATGCAGCATAAATTTCCTCTCTGAAATTATGACATGATTATGAAGGTGTCTGGTTTTGTCTCTCTCTGCTTTTGACACGTTGAGGGTCATGGCTGCTGGTGACTTAGGGCCAGGGTCTAGTGAGGACCTACCCAGCCCCTGTCACAACACTGTTCCTAAGGGAAGGAATGCTCTGTTTAGGGGATATGCTTGTTACACAGCTACAGCAAAGAGACAGTACTTACTGTCTGTATCTGTGGTATGAGAGCACAGAGGAGGAGCTGGAGTTCCCAGTGGTCCTGTGTAGCTGGGGGTAGACAACAGGCTCTAAAGCACTGGGTATTTACTTCAAAAAAAACAACTCTGTTTGGAGCAGTGTAAGGAGGAATAGGAAAGTACAAGATACGGTTTCTGCCCTCTGGAAACATCCAGTTTAGCTGTACTACAGGACACGGTCTTTGGCCCTAGGCTTTCCATCTGACCGATCACTCTACAGATACAATGCCTGGAACTGTGTGCTCACAGCAACTCTCATGTCTTCTGCCGTGAGAAGAGAGAAATGGTGAAGGTCTTGCCCAGAGCCAGGAGGCTCCTGGAACCACGCCCCAACCAGCCCCATTTCTTGCCAATTATTCCGTTTACTACTAGAAAGTAAGTTTATTGTCTCTTACCTAAACAAAGGTAGAATCTCAAAGTCTACCTTGGTGTTGATATCTTCTGACCACCTAGCTATTTTCCAATGTGAGAAACAAATCACTTCAAACCCAGGAAGGGGAGGTAGGCCACCTGAGGGCTCAAAGGAAGCATGATTGAGCATCCACTTCTGAGAGTCCTGTGAGGTGCTTTGCTAGAGGATTAAACGGAATGGTAAATGTGGAGCTGGAGGGATATGTGCTACCTATCATTATCATCATTATTATTGTTAATGATTATGCTTAACACAGATAAGGAAATGAGGCATAGAGAAGTTAGTTAGGAAATTTGCCTAGGTCGCACAGCTAGGAAGGGAGGAGATGGGATTCAAACTGAGGTCTAGAATAAGGCAAACTACCCTGTTCTTCAGATCTGTGAAGTGGCAGAGCCAAGATTTGAACCGAGGCCTATGGCCTTTTGAGCCTGGCTGCTTAACAAATGAGCCACACTGTCAGTTTCCCTACAGCTGCTAGGTGTGTTAGTGAGGCCTCTTGGGGCTTCCTTCCATCTCTAAAAGGAGCGTGTTGCTTCCTTTCAACTCCAAGGGTACTGGGTCTCAAGCATGTAGGAAGGCAGGGTGGTGGGTAACTTCTGGCTGCTTCCAGCAGGGCTGACATTCTGCCCCATCGCATTCCAAGCTCTTCTGGGAGGGGCATCATCTCTGGGGAAGGTAGGGTCAAGTGGGGTGGGTGAAGGCAGCCACTGGATGGAGGAGCAAAGGAATATAAGAAGGCAAAAGAAAGGTGCTGAGTTTGCTCACCAGGGAGAGGGGCCTGTCTTCCTCGCCCCGCCTCACTCTCCTGAGATAACTCTCTCCTCTCCTTGAGATGTCAAAAAGCTCTCTGTGGCTGCTGGAGAAGGGCTGAGAACAGGAGGCTTGGAAACCCATAGAGCCCTTTCCTGCCGCCTGCCAGCCACCCTCCCTAGCTGCCGCAGAAGCTATAAAAAGCTCAGCTCTTCAACAATAGGTGACATCACCCAGCGGCAGAAAGAACCGGATTCTGCCAGATGCCAGGAGAGTTACGGCCCCCACCCCTCCCTCAGGACAGGAGCACTTGGGAAAGGGCTTTGGGTATGTCCCACTATTCCTGGAGGGATGGGGATGGGTTAGGCTCCTGGGCCCCTCCTTGGACTCTGGGGGAGGGGCAGCTGAGCCTGAGGGACATGGGGGATGAATTTCACTGGAGATTTTTCAAGGGATGAGGGATATGGGAAAGGAGCTGGGAGCAGGGCAAAGTCTCACTAGATCCCTTCAGTGTCCTCTGAATGTTCTGAGACAAGGGGCGGGCCATAGAGAGGTGAGAGTGGGTGCACAGGCACTTTCAGGAGATGAGCCAAACCCTCCGGAAACGGCTTCTCTCTGGGGCCGTTGGGGTGGTTCCCTCCCCAGCCCCGGTGTGTAGCACAGTGCCTGGCACACAGTAGGTTTGTTGACTGACCTTCTAATCCTGGTTCTATATGTTATGTCTGGTGCACAGTACGTTGACTATTTGGGCCTGAGTGGGTCAAGAGTGATGTCTCAGTGGCCTACCCTCACGGCATTTGATGGAGGCACAAGGGTCAGTCAGAACAGCCTGGGCAGGCTGACAAGCCTCCTCACTCACCCTGGAGCTGCAGTTTCCACTTCCTGTACATCCCACCCTCCTAGGACTTGGTTGAGGTGCCATATGGGCTTTGCACAGCAAGGATACCGAGATGTAAACATTGAGTATTTGATGGATCTGAGCCCTTCATAGCCCTGAGCCTCAGTTTCCTCACCTGTAAAGCTATAGCTGTTGGTGACTTGCTCAGAGACCTGGCTGGGTTCCCACTTGCCTGAGACTTGGACTCCATATGACCTGAGGGTAAGGTGCTGCCCCTGGGCCTCAGCATGCCCTTTTCCAGAAGGGCCTGGGCCCCAGCCTCAAGGGCTTGCTGGCTCCGCAGCACAACCCTCAGCCCTGAGGTTCGGGAGGTGTGGAGACCAGCGGGCCTCTGAGCTGCTGCTATAGGGACACCTGGACTAGCAACCAGAGCAAGAGCTTAGTTCTTCTCTGCTCTGGAGACTTAATCTCTTTCTCTGTGGATCAGCAGCCTGGGCCACCCCCCATCCCACCTTGTCCCTGTGTTCCCAAGCCCCGTGTCCTTTCTCTTCACATCCCTTGCCTGGGTGCTCCCCTTCTCTCTGTGGAGCCCCATGCCAGCACTTGTCCAGCTGGTTTGGGCCCCACCTCTGCCACAAAGCTGACCCTGACCCTTCAGCTCTACTAATACCCCTCTCCTAACCCCCCAGAGCATGTGGCATCTCCCACACGCTGTATGCCTGGTGTCCCGGCTTATGCTCAGATGGCTTGAGAAGCACAGGCCTCACTTCAAAGTGCAGCTGCTCACCCTGGCATCTCAAGCCTTCTCTCTGCTCCCTCCCTCCCTTCACAATCCCTCTCCTGTCCACTCCTCTCCTCTGCCACCAGTCCAGGGCTCCAGCCATACCAGATACCTCCACCTTCCAAGCATACCATATGAACTTTACTATAGTGTGAATGTCCACGTTGTGCCCAAATTCATATATTGAAATCTTAACCCCCGAAGATGCTGGTAAAAGGAGGCGAGGCCTTTGGGAGGTGATTAGGTCTTGAGGGTAGAGCCGTCATGAACGCTATTACTGCCTTATGAAAGAGACTCCAGAGAGACCTCTAGCCCCTTCTGTTGTGAGACACCCGACCATGCTGGTACCCTGATCTCAGATTTTCCAGCCTCCATAACTATGAGCAATAAATTTCTGCTGTTTATAAGCCACCCGGTCTGTGGTATATTGTTACAGTGGCCCGAACTATGACCCACTCCCCCCAGGCCTGTGCCTTTGCCTTCTCTCTGGACCTCCTTAAACTCTTTCTCTGCCATCAAAGTCCCGCTTCTCCAGGGTTCAGCTCTCACTAACACCCCCTGCTCTGACTGAACCTTGGTCGAAATTAATCCCTCAAACTGGGCACACAGCCCTGTTTGACTCTCTGTGGCTGCAGTGAGTTCATTCTGCATCTTAGTGAGCGGGATGTGATGCTGCCCCACCACTGGCAGTGTTTCCAGGGCAGGACGGAGACTAGTAGGCATAGTGATAGACCTCCTTTCATTCTTTTGGCAACTGTCAAAAGGATGTATCATCATTTTTACTGTTAAAAGATGAGCAAAACTGAGGCTCAGAGAGGGTATGTAACACTTTTTTGGTCACTTTGCAAATGGTGAAGCTGAGATTCAATTCTAAGTCAATCATATTCCATAGTCATACTCTCTCTGAAGCCCTGAATCCAGGAGTGTGGTGGGTACACTGTGGTCCTTCAGTCGATGTGTGTGAAACTAAAGGCAGCCCTTGGCTTATGTGGCCAGGACTGGGGCCTTGCTTTTCTTGAACACACAGCATGGATGTCTGGTTTATTAGCAGAGGTCCCACAAGATGTGGCACCTGACTCTCAGATCAGATAAGGTGCTGAGCTAGAACTGAGCAGGGCTATCAGGGCCAGTGACCCTCCTACCCTTGCCTGATTCAGGCAGAAGTTTCGACCTGAGGTGGAGCCAGGATGGCCACTGGTCCCAAGAGCCCTGGCCTAATCTGTCCCTCTCCACAGCAAGTTGAACACTGCCCTTCTCTTTCCCAGCTGGCTCCCCTGGCACAAGACACCAGGAGGGACCTGAGGCTGCCCGCAGGACTCTGTGAATTCATGTTATGACTTAGTAGAGCAGGAAGAGAGTGGGTTTGGGATCACAAACCCTTCTTGACTTCCTAGTTGTTTGACCTGCCTCCAACCCTCTAACTGGAGATGGCAGTGCCTGGCTCACAGGGTGGCTGTGAGGGTTAACTGTGTGTAAAGTGTCCAGCCAGACTGGGTGGAAGAGCTTGGTATAAGGCACCCCCAAGTTTCAGGGGTGTTTGCTCCCTGAGAGCTGGTGAGTCACGCAATACCTTAGCAGGCAGCGGTGGAGCAGGCTGTGGTTGCTGGCACTCCTTCTTGGGTTCCCTAAACCCAGCAGAGAAGGATGGGCAGCACCTCCACCTGCCTGTCTCCCACTGCGCCCAGGCCTTACCTGCACTTACCACTGACCTCTCCAGGCCCCATCAGCTCCAGCTGCCTCCTTCTCAGCCCAGGAAGTGACCTTGTTTTCCTCAGGCTTCTGGACCTGTGCTTGGCTCCATCACTTGTGCCCACCCTCTGCCCTGCCTGTGCTCTGACTTCTGGTCACATTCCCCCTTTTGCTGAAGAAAGTAACCATAGGAGGCAGAGGGAAAGTGAAGTGGGTAAAGGGGATCAAATATAAGATAGCTAAAGGAAACTGGACTTTGGGTGGTAATCACACAATAGAATATATAGATATCCAATTATAATGTACACATGAAATTATATAATTGTATTGACCAATGTTACCCCAATAAACTTAATTTTTTTTTTAAAAAAAGTAAGTATCTGGGGATCTATATGTGAAATAACAGAAATCCAGTAAAGCCCAATTAAATAAAAAAAAAAAAGAAAAAAAAAGAGAAAGTAATCAAACCTGATGGCTCAGGACACCGCCAATTTTTGATCTCTGTGCTCATGTGGGCTTTGCCCTTGCTGCTGCTGCTCTCAGGAATCTTCTTGGGTTGACTTAGGACTTGGACCTTCAGGGGCTGGTCAAGTCCATTACATTCTCTTAGCCCCCTCCCCACTACTCTCACTTACTAGATACTGTGCCAGCTGACTTCCCCCTACCAAATTTATTGAACAATAGAGACTATTTACTGTGACTCTCTCTCTTTCTTTGAATAATCAATTAGTTTGGCTATATTTATTCATGTATTTATCTTTCCATTCATCCATCTATCTATTTACTTTCATCCAGTCACCCTTCCTTCCTTCCTTCCTTCCTTCCTTCCTTCCTTCCTTCCTTCCTTCCTTCCGTCTTTCCCTCCCTCCTTCCTTCCTTCCTTCCTTCCTTCCTTCCTTCCTTCCTTCCTTCCTTCCTTCCTTCCTTCCTTTCCTTCCAGTCATCTATCTTTCCATTATCTGTTTAGTCATCTCTCTAACCATCAATGTAGTCATCTATCCAACAGTCTATTCATCTAACCATCCATCCATCCATCCATCCATCCATCCATCCATCCATCCATTCATCCATCCATCCAATACCTACTAAACATTTACTAGGTAGTAGGCTCTGTGCTGGATATTTGGGATTCAGAACCAAATAGGCCACGGCCTATGCTCTTAGGAGCTCACTATTGAGTCTGGAAAGCCAAGAAACCTGAGCTGCAAGTTCCTTTTAGTTCCAATACCCTGAGAGCCTATGACGTATACCAAGGCTATGCCAGTGAGTACTAGGTAGATGCTTATGGCCGGACTAAAAGGCTGATCTTCCTTCACTTGGGAACACCAGGGGCTCAGGCAGCCCCTCTTCACAGCTCAGCTGAACTCTGAAATCCCCTCTAGATTCCAAGCTGGGGCACTGATGTTGTTCAAGGGCAGTGTGAGGAAAGGCATGGGGCCCCTCTCTAGAAACACAAAGGCCACTGCCAACACCAGACTCTACCTCTGTGTGTGTGAAAATCAGCAGAACACAGGGAAAGGGTGGCCTGACAGCAACTTCAGATTTTACTCTCCCTGGATTCTTTACCTCCCCTCTGCCCCCTTTCCTCCATCTCTCTCCATCTTCCCATCTGTTCTCTCTTCTTCCATCTCCTCCCTACTCCCTCCTCCTCATTTCCCTTCTCCTATTTCTTCTCTTTTCCCTCTAAGTGGTGGGACACATGGAATTCAAATTCTGGGCCACATTTGTGGGTCTTTGGACAAGTCATGACAATTCTCAGCCCGGTGTCCTTCCCTAAAACCATGGCTCACAGGGGACAAAACCAGATGGTGCATTTGCCATGCCCAGCCTGCAAGAACAGGGGCTCTTTTCTTCATGGCTCATTCATTCTCTTCCCTTTCTATTCTTCCTCGTCTGTATTCCTCCTTTTGCCCTTCTCCTCCTGAGACCGCAGATGAGTATACTTAATCTTTTTGTTCTAACTCTCAACTATAAAATCAATACCTCCAAATGAAATCACACTAAAGGCACAAGACCTATCAAACAGTCCATAGATTTTCTCCTTCAGTCATTTTCCTAACTCCCCATCTTGGGCAAAGGAAGAGGAAAAGGAGTTTAAGGGAGGCCTCCAGGAGAAAGAAGGGAGGAGTCCCACAGGCCCACCCTCCTTGTCCCTTGGGGATACCCCTCCTGCTCACCGACGTGTCCTCTGAGCATGAGGCAATGATGTTGTCAATGAAAGGGTTCCACTTGATGTCCAGCACATTTCCCTGGTGACCACAGACCTTGGGGTAGTTAGGTTCAATCCTTCCCGTCTTCCGAGGAGAGAGAGAGAGAGAGAGAGAGAGAGAGAGATAGAGAGAGAGAGAGAGAGAAAAGAAGGGGATTAGTTTGATGGCCCTGGGGTAGCCCTAAAAGAACAGTTTTTGTTCTGGGATTTTAAGCTGGTGGGTCATGGAGGACCAGTCAGTGTCTTATTTGTCTTTGGGTCCCTGTATTAGGCCTGGCCAGATGGCTCTGTAGCTGCATCCTCTCCAACACTGAATGGTGATGGGGCAGTGGGGCACTGTAGTCCATGCGACAACTTTGTCCACTTTGTGCAAATTAAGAAAAGGTGTTTCTTCCTCAAGTAAAAATGTTTAAAGTTAAGATGTTACTATCCACCTGAATGGCCAAAGGCTGCTGCCCTGGCAGCACAAACACCATGACATTGGGGTGTGTGTACTCTCCTCGGTGCCCACACTCCCCACTGTCCCCTAGGAGACATGCCACAGCCAAGTTCGGATCAGGAAGAGGCTCTTTCCTGCTGCTCCAGGAATCAGCGGAGAGGTCCAAGTCTCTGTGTCCACCTAAACACCGTCATGCATATAATTTACTCTGCCTACAACGTAAACAATGCTGCCCCCAGATGTGGCAGGCTTGTTCAATGTGCATCTTAAATACCTGTACACAGTGCCCTGTGGTTAAAAGCATAGCCTTTGAAGTGACACAGGCCTGTGTTTGAATCATAGCTTTGCCACCTTTTAGCTATGTGACAGTGAGAAAATCAATGAATTTCTCTGAGCCTTAGTTTCCTCATTTCTGAAATGAGAATAGCAACACTTACCACTTAATACTGTTGTAAAGATTAAATGAGCTAATGTACTTAGCAAAGTGTTTAGCATGGCGATTATCATCATAAAGACTGCTTAATATATGAGAGTAGTTATTATTATTATCATATAGGTTAGATGACACCTCCTCCAAGAAGTCTTCCCTGACCTCTCACTGGATTAAGATCTTCCTTTTGCTCTTACAGAATTCTGGCTTCCCTTCACTACGTTGTTATCACATGGAATTACAATCTCTTTTTATTTGTGAGCAACTGAGGACAGGATCTATGTCTTCCTTGTCTCTGAATCTCAAACTCCTAACAAGCCTGGCACATAGTAGGTACATGACTCAAAAGACATCCTATGAAGGGAACGGAGTCCGCAAAAGATAGAACAAGTGTTGTAGGAGTAGGAGGTAAGGAAGGGTAAGTCCATGTTTTCTCTTAAAGTTAGCAGGGAAGAAAAGGAAAATTTAGGCAGAAGCTGTAACTCATCTTAACATTAGTTTTTTTTTTTTGGGGGGGGTTGTTTGGAGGAAATAGGGAGAGTTTTTTCAGTCACTGCCCATCTGCTACTAGGGTTAGGTGTTCAGAGGCACCTTACGCAGGTCATCCCACACCCTCCGGGAAGTTCCTTGACTGAAAAATGAGGAAGACAACCAGTTTCTCCCCAGCGCCTGCTATCTGGGCCTTATACAGTGTGATGAGGCAAGATTGATTTCAGGATATCCTCTGACCATAACCCCTCTCCACCCATTTCCTGTCTGCATCTCTGTCAGCTCATTTCCAGGTCTTTTGATTGTGTGTGTGTGTGTGTGTGTGTGTGTGTGTGTGTGTGTGTGTGTGTGTGTGTGTGTGTCACAGAAATGGCAGGATTAGTAGAGAAAAAACAGACCTAAGAGAAAATGGCAGTGGGATGGAGGGTGAGGAATGAGGCAGAGAAAGAGGAAAAAAGCCTCAGACGTTGTTCTCAGGAGAACTTCACCGACACTGTACATTATGGGAAAATTAGAGAACAGAGGGAAAGGATTTGGGGAGCAGTGCTATCAGCTAGGAATGGGATCCCCTCTGAATTCCATGAGGGATGCAATTTGAATTGCAACATCTTTTTCAATTACTTTCAGGCTGTTGGACTATGTTTCCTTAAATGAGATTTTGAGCAAATACTCAGCCACATGTGGCCCTGGGATTTATTAGGGTTACACATTATCTTCTTGAACTCTCATGACAGCCCTGTTAATTAGGCATGAGAAAATTAAGGCCCAGAAAGGTTAAGCAACAAGCCCAAGGTTACCCAGCTGAAAGTGAAACTAGGATTTCTACACAGGGTGATCCTTAAAGCTGAGCTTTGTGAACCCCATTGCTCATTGTTGGCTTGCATCCCTCTTCCAGTTTTGACTTCCATGGGCACATGGGTCCTGCACTGTCCGCTTCTGCAGCTCACTTACTTTCTCTGGCAGAGCCATTACTTGCATTGGATCCCAGTGGCTGCACTGGAATGATCCCTGAATAAAGCTGTTTACATTTAGTTTTGGGCATCCAGCCAAGCCCAGCCCAGCCTAGGCAAATCCAAATCCAAGGGACACTGAATCAGTCAATAGGTGGCCATCAGCTAACAGCAGCTCTGGCCAGCAGCCTGTGGGCGATGCACTGAAGGGACTGATGAAGCAACATCACTGCAACCTATTCAGAATGGGGAGAGGTCAGAACCTTGCATTGGGAAAGGAATAAGTCTTTTTAAAGCAGAATCTCCTTATGAAATATATACATCTAGGTGGACCTCTCTTTACATAATGTCTGTATTCCGCCATTGGGGTATGTAATTATAATTATGATGTCTGGATCACATTGTTATTTATGTGAATGGTAACCCCAGAGTTGTGTAATACACAACCTGCTTGACTCTGCGTGGTAGCCCTGAAGAGAAGGCTTTCAACCTGGAAGCTCAAAATTTCCTGTATGACATAGTAGGGTTCCACATAAAATTTTGTTTGAAAAATATTGTTTTAATATTTAGTACCTCTGTTTTTAAAGACGAATTCCATTGCTAAGAAGGAAAGTTTGAAAACCACTGTTCTATAGGGAATTCAAACCAATTAAAAATACAATTATTAATTCCAGGGAAAAATGTTGTTTAAGAAAGCTAATGAAATCATAATGTATAATGACATATACAATATTTACGTCGTTGTAATAATGTAAATCCTGAATATTTATGTAAACAAGGGTTGTGCTATAATATGCTGGGAGGGCAGAGGTAGGGAAAGGTGTGTGTGTGTGTGTGTGTGTGTGTGTGTGTGTGTGTGTAGTAAGAGGGGAGACAGCTGGAAGAGAGCCAGATCCCCATCGTCCATAACAGGAAGTCAATAGGCAACGTCTAAGATTTTAAAAGTCAAGTCATGGCAGTAAAAGCATGAAATTACAAAATAAGGGGGAAAAAGAACATAAGGGGATAAGTGCAAAAGACAACAGCTAAAAGCAATGAAAGTAGCTACCTTCAGGGAGTGGGAAATGAGGGACATAGCAAAGTGGGACAAGGATGGAGGGTGGAGGCTGTGATGTGCTAGTAAATATTTAACAGTTGTTCTCTGGGGGAATAAAAAATTCTGGTTTGTAACATTTGCCCATTTGAGTGGTGTAAGTATGCCCACCATGGCTAAGTTCAAGTTATAGGGAGATATCAAAAGCAGAGTCAGAAGAGACTCACAGTAGTGCACATTATATAATATTTCTACCACATAGATACAGTCATCCTTCGGTATATGCAGGGAATTGGGTATAGGACCCCTGAGGATACCACATGTGTGAATGCCCAAGTCCCTTACATAAAACAACATAGTATTTGCATATAACCCATGCACATCCTCCCGCATACTTTAAATCATCTCAGGATTACTTGTAATACCATATACAATGTAAATGCTAGTAAATGGTTGTTATACAGATTGTTTAGGGAATTGTGACAAGAAAAAAGTCTGTATATGCTCAGTACAGATGCAACCATTGTAGGCCTAACTGCATAGTACATGTCAGCAGTAATATAACTTTGTTTTCAAATATTTTCGATCCGTGGTTGGTTAAATCCATGGATGTGGAACCTGTAAATATGGGAGGCCAACTGTATAATAGATGTAAATAACCTCAAGAATATAGATTCTAATAAAATAATTAGGAAGCAATGAGTTTTTAATATTTAATACCTCTGTTTTTAAAATAAATAAATTAATTGAAAGTCTGCATTATTTAATTTTTAATAATGGCCATATTTAACAACCAGCTTACAAAATTAAAAATTTAACAGACTCTCACAACGAGCTAGTACAAGCCGACTCCAGCACATTACACATGGTGCTCTATGCCTTGTACAGTTAGACTTCATGAATTCTGTACAGTTACTGCGTGCTAGACAGAAAAATTTAAGAGCAAACAAACAAAATGTATGTACCAGGTGTTCTAAAGGAAGGAAGCCTTTTCTGAATTTAAAAAAATATGAATAATCTTCTTCTCAGACCCCACCAAATGCTTTTGTTTTCTGTTCCAATTTCTGTATGAGGGTGTGACTAGAAACCAAATCTGGACCTGGTTCTTAACTGCTATACAATGCTACCGTCTCATACTCGTACACATATTAATACTCACACTAACACCAATAGCTATTATTAATATATTATATTAATATAATCTAATTTAATCCTCATGACCCCATATTACGGCTGAGAAAATAGAGGTTTAACAAGCTTCTAAGGAGTAGAGACAGGTTTTTTAATGTTTCATAACTTAAAATCACTGTTTAGATGGCCAGCTCACAGAACTGTCCCAGTTAGGTAGGGTTGTCAGGGGTTCTGGGTCTCACTTACCACCTGGTCCTTGAACCTCAAAGAGAGCTTCATCCCCAACAGACCTGGGGCATAGTCCTTGCTGCATGGGGAGGGGTGAGGAAGCCTGTTACTTGGTGTCTATAATCACTAGAGAGATTGTCACATTATTTGGAGGCCATATCCTTGAGGCCTCAAAGGACAAATCCAGGCCCCATTCACTAGGAGATACCTTCGCCGTTAAAGGTTGGATGGCAGCTGTTGTATGCCCTGAGTCTTTTTGAGGAGGCTCCAAGTGCTGGGGATCAGGGTGTATCTTAAATACACCCTATTTGCCAAATGACAGAGTTGAAAAGGGCTGGCACAGGCCTCTCACAGGGTGAGAGGGAGTGTGGAGTAGAACAACTTTCCTGCAGGTCCATATTTGATAGTTTCTCAAAGACTTTTAAAAGATTCACAGACTTTGATTAATAATTCCACTTTGGAAATTTATCCCAGAGAAATCAAGAAAGAAGCACACTAAGACATTTACTACTGTGCTATTTATAATGAAAAACAATATAATAAATGTCCAACGATGAGGCATTGCCACAGTGAATTACAGTATACCAATATAATAGAATATTATGAGCTCATTTAATATATTATTTTCAAAGAATATTTAATGACATGGAAATTGCTCAAGATCTAATGTTTAGTGATATAGTCAGAATCAAATTATATACATAAAATAATCCCTACTTATTAAAAAAATACACAGTTTGTAAGAAAATACATTAAAATGTTAATAGTGGAAGAAATCTCTGGCTAGTTGGATATTAGTGGTTTCTAATTTTTTCCCAACAAACATTTAAAATTTTTATTAAAAAGATAGTTGTTATTTAAAACACACACACACACACACACACACACACACACACATATACCATATAGCTTTGATTGAAAAATATTCTTCTCTGGTTTTAGTCAAATAAGAGATGTAGGCTGGAGTCTACTGGATTTACATGTTTCAGAAGCTTTTGTGGAACATAAATGTTACCACAAGAATGGTTTGGGGGACAATAAGATCCTTGAAATTGAATAAAATTACATAACTACTTGAAAGTGGGGTTCAGTGTGTGTGTGTGTGAGCACACACGCAAGTGAATTTGTGTGTGGCATGCATGTGGGCAGCTGAGGCCAGGCCCTCCCCTAAAAAGGCTGGCAGGTACGGCTCACCCAGCAGGCTGCCTAAGGGAGTAGCAGATGCTCAGTCCAGGCTTTATCTGATCCCAGTGAACTGACCAAGGATAAGATAGTTTCAAAACAACCTGCATTGCAGCTTCAGCTTCCTAGAATCTTGCACTGTTGCAAAGCTGAATTTTGTACACAGAAGCAAAATGTTTTGTTACCTGGGGAATCAGCTTAGCGAGGCAGAAAGAAAAGACTGAGCAGGAGGTAGGGTTTCTAAGCCCAGTTCTAGCACCCACCTCACTGGCTGAGTGACCTTGAACATAGCCCTGGCCTCTCAGGATTTCCCAGATTCCTAGACCTTGGGCTAATGCCCTTTCTGCTTCTTTGTGGCTACCCTTCTTTCTGTGTGAAGCAAGGCACATCTGCCAGAGGGTCTCACTTCTGGTGTACCAGGACAGAATATAGAGATCCACATCAAGTCTGTGTCAGAAAGACGCAGGATGGCAATGCCCTCGATAACAATGAAAAAGAGAATGATAGTAATTTGATACCAATGATAGTCAAATGATACCATTTGACAGGTGCTTATAAAGTGCTAGGCCTTGAGCAACTTATAGACATTATTTTATTTAATTCTTGTAGCAACCCTATATAATTTTATGAAATTCTTATAACCCTCCTGTAACAATCCATTTTATGTATGAGAAAACTGAGCTCTGGGACGTGACTTGTCAAAGGTGAAACAGCCGGAAATTGAGAAGCTGCAATTTGCACTTGGTGGTATCTGGCTCTGAGGCACCTCAGCTGTGCTGCCTCCTTTTTTGGAATGTAGGTGAGACACTTGATACATTAGAAAGGAAAGTGGTCATAAATCAGAAGTAGGACCCTTCCAGTGGGAGTCTAAGGAAGGGCTGGCTGGCAGCTCCTTGTGCCCCTTAAACTTGCTCTTGGGGGACTCTTCCATCTCTCCTGCTTTCTCACTCAGTCCTCCCCCTCCCCCTAGTGGTTCCCAGACTTTGCTACACTTTAGAATCACCTGGGAAGTTTTAAAAATCCCAGTGCTGGGTACCTCCCTATCAATTTAATCACAATTAGAATGGGGAGCCGAGCATCGGTACTTTTTAAAGATACCGCCATGATTCCAATGGGTAGCAAAGTTTGGGAACCATCACCTTAGAATTTCTCTCTTCTTCTGGAGCCTCAGGGAAGCCCCTGCAATACTGGCGCATTTTAAGACAGGCTCAGAGGCCTCCTGACTGTTGGTGTTACCCAAAGTGGTGTGTAGAGTGGAGTGAGAAATCAAAAAACATTATTGAACATTTAATAAAGGCTCATTTGCAAAAACCACAGATAACGCAAATAGCAAGATAACAGTCACATCAGAAGGACACAGGGTAATGGATAATGCTTAACCCAGGAGCTGGGTGATCTAATGGTGGAACCCCAAGCTTCCACATGAGAGACCATGGTCATCACATTCCCTTCTCCATCTGCTGCCCCACGCATCCCAGACAGTCCAGTGAGGCCCTTTGCAGTCCTCTCTGCTCGCTCTCCACTGGATGGAAGTTGATATTAAAAGAAAGAGAACCATAATAAAATGGGCACCATAGTCTTTCTCCCCAAAGCCCTGGGCAATGGTCAGGCCCCTGTGTCTCAGCCTCCTGGGTCTGAAGGAGGCTTTGCTCACAACTCATAGCCTGGGACACTTCAAAAAGCACATGATCTTGATTTTATTGCCCTAGGAAGGTACAATTTGACAAATGAGGAAACTTGCCCCTGGTTACCCCACCTGGCTGGCAGTGACAGCCAGAATTTGTGCAGATTCAGAGTTCTGGGTACCACTGTGGCCTTCTCAGCAGGGGTGAGAGAGGTGTCTCATATTCCTAAATATCGTGTGCCCTTCATCCAAAGTGTGGGTGCGCTCCTACTCCAGAGTGTGCCCAATTTGCCAGTCATTGTCCACAGCGCACGCACGTGAACACACACACACACACACGTATTTATACAAACGTACTCCCATACAAGCTCCTCTCCACAGCCATTCCCACCCAGGCCTCTGACTCTGCTCTTTCCCGCCCTTCGTCCCCATCAGAGCTTGCTGGTCACATGTCCCATACTTCTGGGCCTTGTTCTCTTCAGCCAACTGATCCAATAAATAAAAGCCTTCTAAGGGGACACCCGGGGATAATGGGTTAGTTCATTTCCCCTTGCAGGTTGTCTATGTGCATGCTGACAAGAACCTTTTAGAGAAAGCCATTTGGTCCAGAGGCGGACTCTCCTGGATTCTCTCCCTGTCAGGCAGTCTGCTAGATCTATTTTGGGTGAAGAGCTATATTCATGCTAGAGCTTGAAAAACTGTCCTGGGGATTTCTGAAGTGGGTTCACTGCTTTGTCTCCTTGCTTCTGGTGTCTGCCCTTTTCAATTCTCTCTCTAATCCATCTTACATATGTTGCCTAATTTGCCTAGAGTACAGCTCTGCTGCAATAACTCTCCCACTCCAAAATTTCCAATGGCTTCCTATTACTAGACTTAAAAGCCAAACTCCTTATCCAGACATCAGAACTGTTGTAGCCCTAGCCTGATGCTGCTTTGATACAATCTGTCACCCTGTGCCATACACATGACTATACACACACCTCTACCCTGCCCCTACTGGTCTCACCGCTTGGCTGACGCCACCTTTGGTTCTTAGTTGATCCCACCACTGGGCTGTAAACACCATGAAGACAGTGACCTTGACAAGGGCATCCCCAGGGCCTCATTCAGTGTCCCGCTCAATGCAAGAGTTCAAACTGGGTGAATGAATGTCACCCTGTTTCCTACCTCTGGTTTTCACTCATGCTACTCCTTCTTTTTGTGCATGCCCATCTTTAGCACCCAGAAAATAACCACCCAGGGAACAGACAAGTGCTCTCTCTTCCCCCTGCTGGGAGATCACTCTGGATCCTGCTCTTCTGACCTTGAGAAATTCTCCATCTGGGGCTGAGCTTGGGGGTAGATTTAGAGTCAAAGGCAGAGTGTTTGACTAAGGTTAGTCACCCGTTATAAGTTCACAGTGACTCCTCAGAGAGCCTCCTGACTTCATGACTTCTTGTTTTGATTTTTTCCCTCATTCTTTTATCTTTGTATTTTTCATGATGGACAGGGTTTGTTGTTGTTGTTGTTGTTTCAGTTAAAATCCCTGGTGTGTACATATGTGTATGCGTGTGTGCTGGCAGAAGGGGCTGGGAAGGGCCCTTGGGGGAAGGGGTGGATTTGTTTGGGAAAGACCAGTAAGAAATTGTGTTTTTCCTGGTACTGGATCTTGCAGACCTGGTTCTCAGGTTCTCAAGAAGAGGTGATGGGGCCACTTTTGTCCTGGTCCCAGGCAGTGTCCTTTTGCAGACTCCAGGAGAAGAGATAAAAGGCTCCCTGAGCTTGGGATAGGAAGATAATGAGTGACTGTCAATAAGTGAGTGAGTGAGTGTTTGTATGTTAGGGAAGGGGCTGCCTGGGATCTCAGAGTCCATGCTTGTCCCTGCGGTTTCCCAATTACAAGCCTCTTTTATAAAACCCTGTGCTAAAACATATAGAAAAGATAAAAACCTACTGTGCCTGACAAATCTGCTTGGGGTAGGGTTTCTGCCCCTGGTTGCTCTGTCTACTGAGAAGACAGAGAGCTGAACAATTGCAGTTTGGACTGGGCTTTGGTGGGGAAATGGTGGGCCTGTGGGAGCACAGACAAGGGGCAAGTACCGGAGACTTTGAAATCAGAACAGTTTTCCTAGAAGAGTTGCTACAAACCTGAAGAATTGGTAGCACATAGCTAGGGATGGCTTGTGGGAATGCTTAAGAGACAGAAAAACCAGCACCTTCAGAGGGGAAGGCAAATAAGTGGAGAGAGACAAGTCACAGAGGAAGGCCCAGATCAGATGTTTTAAGAACTCACTGGCCTCACGAAGGAGTTTGAATTTCACTCCATGGGCAAGGGGGAGCCGTTGATGATTTAATGCAAGAGAATGAACTGCAGCAGGACTCAGATGTGCAATTATGGCAGAGCGAGAACTGCGTAATGCTTGGGGAGCCCAGGGACCGAAAGGGAGGGCATGGAGCCCAGGGAGCAGGTTTCTTGACATTGGAGGTCTTAAGTGTGATGGGGCAGGAAAGGAAAGTCTCCCAACATTGCAGTCCCCCTATCATGCCCAGTGTCCCAAAGTGGGGAAGGTAAGGAATGGGCAAAAATCTGTGACTACTGGAAATGTAAAATAGTTGGCAAAAAATACACGACAACAACTATGCAAATTGTGGGGGAAAGCCTTAGTTTTGTTTTATAATGAGAATACCAAATTTCTGGTTCAGGCAGAAAATCCAAAGAAAAAAAAACACTTGCTCCATCTCAGAGCTATCAACACTAGCACTGGCCTTCTCCTTTCTCTGTCATAGAGCCAAGTTCTCCCAGAAAGTAGGGAGCGCTGGGAACACAGTGCCTGGGGTTCAGCTACAGGCTTTTCACTGTCGCCCATTTTTGGTCTCAAGCAGACCTCATCTTTCCTGCTCCTCCCAGAGGCCCTGCCATGGAGAGGGCCCTTGTGAAACCCACTCCAAATGGGGATAAATGGAGGCATGGATGACCCTGAGATGGAAGCCAGTCAAGGTCAAGAGCAGTTCCCAGGCCAGTCTTCTGCTTTTTAGCCCTGAGGCCTGGATATCTGCTGTACTGGGGGCCATCTCAGTAGAGGCCCTGCCAGACCTTCTTGAGTTTTTCAGGGGCTTCTTGCCAAGAGTGTAAAATCCCTCCTTCCATTTGCCGTCTGGCCCAGAGAGAAAGGGGACTTTCTGCCTGAAGCTCCTCCTGCAACCTCCCTGCATATGTCTCCTGCAGTGTGAATGAAACTCATCCTGGGTTATTATTTTTGCCCAGCATCACTAACCCTCTGTTTCAGTGGGGAGGGCAAAAGCCCAGGAGTTAAGGCACCTGGGCTCATCTCAGTCCTCCTGCTCACTGGCTGTGTGGCCTGGGTCTGCCTCTCTAGGTCTCAGTCTTTCCCTCTGATAAGTGGAGACATTCTGGAGGGACAGAGATAACTAATACCTGGTCCATGTGTCACCCTTGGGCTTCCATCTCTACGGCAGGCATTGCTAATGGCTCAGTGGGTCTTGCCTGAGCCCTGCAATCCTTCTTGGTGATCAGACTGGGCAAATGACATGAAGTCTGCATGTCTGCCCAGGGCCACGTGACTTCCTAGAGCTCTGACAGCTGTTCACATGTGAGTGCCTTGCTAAGCCTCTGTGGCTCGTGACCTCTCCATATTAAGAGCAGATTCCCAGAAGCCTCTGAGTAGTTAATCCCCATAAATACCTTCACATCTGCCCCTTTCTCTCCAGCCTACCGTGCCCACAGTCTCCCTGAGGTGCCTCAGCAGTCTACCAATTGGCCTGCTTGGTGCTTGTCTCTTCTCAAACCCCAGTGTGAGACTGGGATTCTGTAATTGTCACTTTCATTATGCAACTCCTCCAGAATCTTCTGAATGTAACCATTCATAGGCACTTTGGCAGTTGGGCATCCAAGTGCCCTTCCTAATTTGGGGGGCTCTCCCACTGTGTGATATACTGATGGGATGCAGTGCCTCACTCCCCATCATGAGAGCTGAAGTGGGGCTCCTTCTACTCAGGGTCCTGTGCTGGCCACTGAGAGTGCACATGACCGGGCTTGGGCAATCGCATCCTCCCACCCAGGAAGGTCAGGACTGATTTAACTTCCTGCTCTGGGCCCTTAGGAGTTGCATGGTGCTCATTTGTGTTTCAAGTCTGGTTCTCCACTTCCCCCAGACCTTTAAATTTGTGAAGGCCCCAAATTCCTGTCCACTTAAGAGGGCCTAGGTGACTTCTGTCACTAGCAACCTGGAATCCTGACTGAGTTAGCCCCCTTGTTCCTACCTCATCAGAACCAGATTATCTGCTCGGACTTTGAAGGGCCCACACACTCTGTTCCCATCTCCACCCTCCCCCAGCCTTACCTGTCAGTTTGCTCAACCCTATTGGGGTCACACTTCTTGGATTGTCAAGAGACAGGTCCAATTTTAAATGTTAGGTCTCAGGTCCCAGTAAAATACTGAAATCTCCTTAAATTCCAATATTTTGATGACCCCACCTTTTTTCAGACTGCTTCCCACATCTGGAAGAGACACAAGACTTCTTTGCCAGATCATGTGTATCCTAAGCCTTGGTTTAGGAAAATATGGTCCCCAAATCAGCTGCTCTTCGTTGGCCCATGACAATGTCACTCTCCCCTTCCCTGCTTTCCTCATGACACCCATTCTCAGAAGGACTTGTTCCTCTGGCCTCAGCAACTCTTACCATCATCCTTTAGGAGCCGCTCCTGCTCCTGCTAGGACACTTCCTCTGACTTCCCCCATTTGTGATTGCCCTTCCCCCTCAATTTTCCCAAGCCTCTCCCATGCGTCAGACCTAAAACCAAATGGTATTCCAACCATTTAGCACTATCACCTTGTGAAGTACATGCCATTGCGTCAATTTTACAGATGAAGAAATGAAGCTCAGTGAGATTAACTAATACAGTGGCAAAGCTGGGATTCAAGCCTCAGTCTGTCTGACTTCTGTGACTTCTGAACTAGAATGTCGCCTACATGAGGGGGTGATGCTTGGTTTTGTTCTCTGCTGGAATGGTACCTGATAGATGGCAGGCTCTCAATAAGTTTTTGTTGAATTAATGATGCCATAAACTGTGGGTCTGATCAGAGTCCCCTGTACAGTTACAAGGGTTGTGCACTGTAAAACTCAAGATGTTATACAGACTCCTTTGGTGCTCTGGGCCTAACCGTGATGCTGCCCTGCTTCTCAATTTAGCACTGCTTGGTATTGTTTGCTTTATGTCATAGGTGTTGGTTGCCTTCCCCAATAGATTATTAGCACTTTCCTCTTAAATAAAATAATCATGGAAGGTTCCCAGTAGGGTGTGGGACTCAAATGAAACATAAGAAGCATAAGACATGCTTCTTCTGTCTTCTGGCCCCAAACACAATGTTAGTCTATATTGAGGATCACATGATCCCCAGCCACGTGCTGCCAGTTGCACAGATGCTGCTTTTGTCAGCAGTGGGAGTGGATCACCCTCCTCACTCCTCTGCCTTCCCTCTTTGGGATTATTCACTGAGAGAACCCACCATCCATTAACAACATGCAGACCCAGCATGACCCAAGGCCTGTTGTCTTGCCTAGACACCACCGAGACTGAGCCCTGGGCCGTCACAGCCTCGTGGAATCTGTGGAATCTGGGGGCAGAGCGGGGAACCTCTGGCTTGAACCCTCAGCCTTGTCCCATCAGAAACATCTGAGAGGCCAAAGAAAGGGCTGCACTGCCTCTGAGGCAATGGCCCTGGGACCTCAATGGCCTTGAAAATGCCCTTTAATGGAAAGGGAGCAGCCCTAACCTCAGATGCCTCATCCCTCCCAAGCCTTCTCCCTGCTGTGTCTGCTGAGGTTGGGTGATCCTCAGGGGCCAGGTGGTGGGACAAGGGACAGACTGCACTCCAAGGTCCTAGGAACCGGGTCTAGCTGGCTTTGCTCACACAAGTGAGGGATGAATGAGTTCCTTCTTTCTCGGGCTGCAGTTTCCTCATGGGACAATAAACATAAGCTCACCCAGCATAGTGCCTGGCACCAAATTATCATTTAATAAATATCCTATGCAAAATGAGGGTTTGCATTGCCCCTCAATCCCTGTGCTCTGCTTGCCCCTCAGGACCACCTGTACTGTGCTCAGTGTCTCATGGCTCTGTCTCTGTCTCCCCATCCAACACAGAGGTCTTTGAGGGTGGGCATGTGTCTCACCCGTCCTTGTACCCTCAGACCTAGGACAGCCCCTGCCACACATGCTCAGAAGTTTCTGCTGAACAGAACAAAACAGAGCCCTTCTAGCACTGACAGTCTGTGTTTAGAAACTGAGCCTCCATTCATCTGCTCATTAAAGATAGACAAGGACTCTCCCTGGATTTGGCACTAGCTACCTAGATGTCACTTCTTTGATGTCACTCCATGACCGTCTCTCTGTTTTGGTCACTGCTGTATCCCCAACATCTAGCACAGTGTCAGGCACCTAGTAGAATCTCAATAAATATTTATTGAATGAGTACAGAGTGAGAAGCAGGTTACATTTCCAGGAAAGCCCACACCCAGCCTTACTGGCCCAGAGGGCCAGGGTAGAGACTGGGTCTTATTGTCAAGCCCAGTCGGACTGCCAGAGGGGCTGGGAGGGGAACACATCCCTCTCACGCTTGCCACAGGGCATTTAGCCAGATCCATTATCTTTCTAGTCACCTAGGGCTACTCTAATTTTCAAATATAAAGGGGACACAAGGCCTGGCCTGGGTTGAGCACTGGGGAATGCTGCCACAAAGGCTGGGGGTGAGGTAAGCAGTGCCTGTGTGTTCAGATGCCCTACAGGAGATAGTGCAGGCATCTCCTCTGAGCTTGGCTCTGGCTGTCCCACTGGCTGATCCCTGGGACACTTTGAGCCACTGCCGCCTTTTCTATTATTGTCCAACGGCCTGTGGCCACCTTCTGGGTACTCTGTGTGAGGATGGCAGAGAGGGCTTCCATCTGCACAGAAACTGGGGTGTCCTGGTTCCCCAGAGCCCACACTCTGCCGTGGAGCTCTGGGGTCGTGCCTGGCTAGGTGGTCTCCCCAGACTGAGTGGGGAAGGCTCTAACCCACTCAGGGCTGCAGGGCAAGCTAGCAGCCAGCTGTATGGGTGCTGAGCGACTATCCTGGGGATGCCAGGTGCACATTAGGCCTTAGTCAGGAAGGGACAGTGGCACTTGGGGTGCAAAGAGGACTCTTGTCAATTATAGAAGGGCAGAGTCAGCCTCCTGGGCCAAGGCGACAGGCCTCACTAGGCCCTAGGAGGGAGGGGATTTCCAGTGAGGCCTGATCTCTGATTGGAAGGAGAGAAAGCAGTCAGCCCCAACCAGCCTCATGTCTTTCTACAGTTGCAGAGAATCTGTAGCCAGTCAAGCTAGAGAATTGGATCTGTTCTTGACATGACAGAGAAGACCCAGCCACCCAGCCATGGGTGCAGGAATGGGCAGCGGGGAGTGACAGGTGAGGTGTCAGAAGAGGAGAGGAGGAGCAAACACACAGAAGGGGGCTAGGCAATGGGAGAGTAGACCCTCTGACCTAACACGGTTGTTTCATTAGCAAGGGGGACAGGCTGGCCCTGGGGGGCCAATCTCCCCCAACACACAGTCCCTACACCAAGGCCTGTGGCAAGAACTGTTATTTCCTTTCTGTCCACAGAGGTCTTACATTAATTACCCAAATAACCTTTGCCTCTCCAAGCAATCCTTGAACCCTCCTGGGTCACAGCCATGTCATCCCCCGTTGCCTGGCCTTTCCCAGAAAAACATCGCCGGGCTGCTCAAGGAAATTCATTGGGGGCGCTCGCTCCTCAGCTAGGCCTGGTAAAGGGAGGGTATCGGGGCCACCATCTGCTGTGTGGCCTTGAGTTGCTCTATGCCTGTCTGGGCCTCACTTGTACCATCTGTACAATGGAGCTTTGTGCTTGGTGACCTCTGAGGTTATAGAATTTTCTGATTTGTGGACTCTCTTCAGGCTCAAAGGAGTAAGCCTTGAGAAGCATTCAACTAAAAGGGAGGGGAGACGGGCAGGAAGGGCAGAGGAGCATGCAGGGGTGGAACACCGACAGATGGCTCAGAAGAGCAGGAGGGTGTACACACGAGGCTCGAGGCCTGGCGGGGATCACAGTCCTCGAGGTGCCATTAAAAACACAGGTCTTGAGCTATCTCCAGATCTACTGAATCAGAGTCTCCGGGGAACAAGCATTTTAAACATGCCCCCTGCGTGGTTCCAATGCGCCCAGACCAGAAGGGAGGCAGCAGCAGTCCCAGCACCACCTTGGGAATTTCATGGGCCTGGGTTCGAGTCCTCTGTGGCTTTCTGGAAATCATAGCCACATCTCAGAGGGGAACTGAGGCAGTGTGTGTATGTGCTGGCACTTGGCGGGCTTCGTCAAGTCGCCCCCTTATCCTCTGTCATCTCGGTCCTGACAGTTGAGGAAAATTATCTTCAGTAGAGCGGTCCTGGGAAGTCAAAGGCCAAGGTGAGCCAGAGGGAGATTCTGTTTGAATGTGGGATCCTCCCTTGAGGTGTCTGCATAGCTCATGATGACTCCCTAACTATGGCCCTCACCCACAGATGAGAGATTTGCAGTCATGTTAGCCACCAGAACATCACATAAACACCAAGCTGATTGGATCAGAATGAACATCTAATTCCATTGTGAGCCAGTCAGATTCCCTGACCACCTTATTTAAAGTTGTAACTATCTCCAACCCTCCCACCCCATTCCTAATTTATTTCACTTCCTGGCATTAATTACTTTTCATTATAGTCTATAATTTACTTAATTGTCTGTCTCCCCCACTAGAATGTAGGTCTTACAAAAGCTAGGTTTTTTGTCTGTTTTGTTCTCTGTGGGGTTTCCAGTGTTTCCAAAGGTGCTTGGCACATAGTAGGTACTCAGTAATAATCAGTTAAGTGAATGAATTATTTTCCAGGTGATGTAATAATTGCTAACATTTACCAAGCACTACTATGTATTAGGGTTTTCTAAGTACTTTCAATACATATTATCTTGTTATTATCTCCATTTCATAGCTAAGATTACATAGGGCGACAGGCAGATTCAAAGCTATCTTGCAGAGGATGGGTGTGTTATGTGTGTGTATTATTCTATTAATGACTTTGGCTTATGGTTTACAAACGTGTTTATAAACATCTTACTTGAGTCTCACCAATCCCATGGGGGAGGTATTATTTCCCTAATTTTAGAAATGAGAGAACTGAGTCTCTAAGGGTTTAATTGATTTGCTCAAGGTCATACAAAAAAAAAAACTGGCAAAGTTAAAACTAGAACCTAGGATTTCATATTTCCCCTCAAGTCTCCAGTTCTTTCCAAGACACCAAGGCACCCCTCCTGTGTATAGAGGATGCTATTCCTGCCCTCAGCAGCTGACACTTTCCCTGGGAAGATGAGCTAGAGGAAGGAACAAATCTGCAGCCTTAAACAGAGGCTAGTGTGACTGAAGAAGGGAAATGAATACAATCTTGCTCCCCCTCAGTTACTGTGAAACCCTCACGAAGGACTGATGGCAAAGCAGAAGGCAGATGCTAAAACAGGCACTCTGGAGCACGATGAAGTGGGTACAAACACTTCAATTCATGCAGGATTAGAAGTATTTTCACCATCATGGTTGCCTTCTTCATATTACCTTCTGCTCTATTTCCCAATTAAAGTATGGCTCATGGAACTGAGAATAATACTGTACTTCCAGCTTGTGGTCTGCCCAGCACAAAAGGAGGGGGAAGATTTATTTCTTCTTTTTTGACTGTAAGATCTTGCTGTCTTATAAAAGAATCCCTGACTCCCTAGTTGACTCATATCTGAAATTTCACCATTAGGGATTTCTTCTTTTGGTGCTTTATCTTGCTGCTCTTGATGTATAAATACTACTAAGGAGGGCATAATGGTAGGAGATGTTGGTCATTCTGAATGGGAACTTTCCCAGAGGCAGATCTGAAGGAAAGGAGCATGAAGGCACTGGTAGAGAGGGGGAGATAAGAAAGAAAAAATAAGGCACCAGGGATTATTTCTTAACCTGAGACCTTACCTATGAGCCATTGGGCAGCACTGAGTTTGGTTTTATTCATGCTACATCTCACAGAGGAGCTCCTACCGATGAGCCTCTCTGTGGTCAGAGCCCCTGCCTCTTACCGCACCATTAGGTTGAGGCCCAGAGACAAGGGGCACTTGTTCTAGGCCACCCACTGATTAAGTAGGTGATGGATATGCCCAGGGCCACATTCAGGTCAGTGTTCAGTCCCAGTATTATCAAGTCAGGAGGCCTTGCTCAGAGGAAGGGGTCAGGGAGGTTACCATGAGAAGTTATACATGTCAGTTACCTGAGGGTGGTTCATAGGCTTGGTGCCCATGTTACAGACACTGGTGGGGCATTCCACTGACATCGCCTGCCTTCTTGGAACATATGTGCAGGGGATATCCCTACTGCCTCTCCTGAAACCCTCAGTGGTGAGCCCTCAGACCCTAAAGGGTCGCTTCCTATCTGGAAATCCTTGCCTGGCCACAAAGCAGCATAGTGGTCAAGCAGGGGAAGCTGTGCTACTGCCATTCCACCAGCAGAGGGCGGTGGCTGCACTACTCTCAGCCTATTTCAGAGATGTGGACTGGCAGAAAAGTGGCCAACCAGTTCTTCCAAAGGCGGGGTTCCTGAGACATGCTTCAGCCTTGGCACGAATGCTCCCAGTCAACTGTAGCTAACTACTGTGCTCAATTCACTAGAAAATACTTCTTTATATGAATATAAAAGTCCACCTCCCTGTAATTCTTCCCTTAAGTGCCTAGCTCTGCTTCTGGGGCCACACAGAAAAAGTCAAACATTTTTTTTTTTTTTTTTTGCCAACTCTTGGGAGTTGGAGTCCCTTTCCTAGGTGGCCACTCACAGTGCTGTCTGACTTTAGGCAAGACACTTTCCTTCTCTGGGTCTTCATTTCTTACCTATAAGACAATGTGATGGACAATGATAAATTGTAAGGTTCCTTTCTAACATTCTAGATGACATCTCTTTTATATTTATCTCTAAAAAGCAGAAGAGATGACACTCTATGCCCCCCAATCTTGGCTTGGGTTTCCAGCACTAACTGTGATTCCCAGGCACTGCTTTCTTACCCTCCAAGCTACAGCCTGTTCTTAGACCCTTTCCTTGGGTTTTCGGTTCTCCTGTCTGCTACGTACTCACACCCACCTCCACCTAAGCTCATCTTCAGTCCGGGCCATCCCTGACACCTTCTACCAAATGCATGTGACCCAACTGCCATGCAGGGGTTGCTTGTAGGTTACTGAACACACATATTGGCTTTCACAGTTCCACCTATGATGGTCCTATGATGCCTGGCTACTTGGTGAGGAGGGAGAAGAATAGGTTCATGGGTGGCAGGTCCCTACCTCTTAACCTGGAGGTGCCTTGATTTATCTCATTCCCTTTCTACCTCTCCCTAGAACTTTCCATCCTGAGCCAGAGTTCTTCCTGGTTTCCGTGGCACCCTTTCTTCTCACTTCTAAAGTGGGGCCACTGCATCATTTTGGTTTCTTTTGAAAGTCAGATAAACACACTGCCCTTAGACATTTTTCTTTTTGCTTCAAAAGTTATACTCAAAGAAGACAACTTGAAAACCCCCTATAAAGCACGAGCATACACACACACACACACACACACACACACACACACACACACACATACACTCCACATTACCAAGTTGTTTTACTATTCCTTGGGATAATCACTATGTCACTATTATTTTTGGTGTACGTCTTTCTCAAGCTGCGCTCAGTGAACAAGCAGGGTAGTGTCCTTCCATCAATGTTCATTGTTCCTGTGAGCCCCCATCACATTCTCTAGGGCTTCCAGAAAATGTTTGGCATGGTCATAATTTTGGGAGCTGACATATAACCCCTAATGCCCTTCAGAATGCTACCTCTTCCTGTATAGCTTTTTAACCCTGGGATGTGGTGGGAAGCAATCTCCAAAATGACTCCTGCAATCTCTACCTTCTGGTGTACACACTGTTGAGCAGTCCCCTTCCATAATGCACCAGGGTTGGTCTATGATGCCAACAGAATGTGGCCAGAGCTATAAAAGCTCCTGGCTTCTGCTTTGAGCCCTTCCTCTCTTGGATCACCACTGAGGGAGACCAGCTGCCATGAGAGAGAACACAGCCCATGGAGAGGCCCAGGTGATGAGGAACTAAGGCAGCTGCCAACAGCCATGTGAGTGAGCTTGGAAACATAAATTCCCACATTCGAGCCTTCAGATGACTGCAGCTCTAGGTGACAGCTCAATTGCAACCTCATGAGAGATTCTGAACCAGAACTAATCAGCTAAGTTTTCCAGTAATTTGTTATGCAGCAGTAGAAAACAAATACAGACATATTTTCCATTTGTTGTGAAGGAAGCAGAACAGGCATTATCATCTTAGATTTTGATATGGGAAACTGAGGCACAGAGCAGGTAAATCACGTGGGCGAGCCTTTCACTTACATGTGGGTCCACGGCCAGTGAGGAGTGGACCTCATGCGTGACTCTTCTTGGATTCCCAATGTGGTCTCTAACCCCAGCCATTTCAGAGACTCTCACCTTACCTTTTAAAAAAGTAGTTAAAAAAAGGTAGGAAAGTTGAGAAATATGGATAAAGAATAAACGTTATTATGTCCTAGTGACTGTCAGCTCCATTTTATACCCAGCTGGAGAGAGTTTTATTTTATTATTTTCTTGTGCCATTAAATATTCTTGACATCATTTTTTAAAGGCAGTATTGTATTTCATAGTATGACTGTACCAGAGTATATCAATCAATCTCCTACTTTTGGGTCTTTAAGTGATTTATAATATCCAACACTTTAAAAAGGCTGTAGTAAATATAGCTGAATCTTTGCACATATGTGTGAATGTTTTAAAAGATAAATTTCTATCAATGAAAATGCTGGCTTAACAGTTCTGCACTTTAAAATATACATTTGTTATATATTTTTAAATGCTTTTCAAACATTTGTACTAATTTGTATTCCCATCAGCAAGTCAAGAGAATAACCATTTCCCCGTACCCTCACAGAACAGGATATTATAATATCTTTAACTGCTTTTTTTCAGATGAAAAATAAGATCTCTCTGTTTTCATTTGCAAATCTTGGATGTCTAGTAAGGTTGATTATGTCTTAATTTGCTTATTTAACATTTGCATTTCTTTGCTTGCGAATTACCTTATTATATGAGGTACTCATTTTTTTCTCTAATGTGATATTTACCTTTTTCTTAATAATTGATAAGAGGTCTTAATATATTTGAGATACTAACTTTGTATTAATCTTTCATTACATTTATTGTCCCTTTCACTTTTGATCTATTTACAAAAACTAATAATTCTAAATATTTCCACTTTGACTCTTGGTCCTTATCTAGTTCTCTACCTAGTTGGTCATTTATAAATAACCCTTTTATTAGCAGGACACTGCCAGAGATTTTTTGTTGCGTCTAAGAGCCACCCTTAGAATCATCACTCAACTAAATTCAGAATTAGTTCTGGAGCCCCAGGGCATAAAATCATAGCTAGCTCAGAGAGATCCTCACTCATTGCTCTCGGAGAAAGTGGGACCACCCAGTAATACATCAAAAGTCAGAGCCCTCAGTTTTCTCATTTGTAAAACGGGGCAGACCCTGTTTATAGGGTTGCTGTGAACATTCAGTAAGATAGGGAACAGTCCCTGGCCCATTGTACATGCTCAACAGGAATAAGAGATTCTTGTTCTCATAACAACCCTGCCATGTAGGATTTATTACCTCCAGTTCATAAATACGAAAGTCAAGGCTTGAGGGTCTAAGAGCTCAGCTAGAAAGTAGCTGAGTCAGGATTTGAAGCCTGGAAGCCCATGACTTCATGGCCACATATTCTAATTCTCTTAAGAGACGGAGCCAACTGGTATAAAGTCTCTCCTGCCTCCAGCAACTCCCTCCCCACACAACAGAACTAGCTCTTTCTGCAGTCCTGCAAAGTGAGGCAAAGCCCACGTTACTCCAGTCTTCAGTGCACTTTCCCATCTCACAGATGGGGCAAACTGAGGCTGAGAAGGGCCATGTGGGTGATCAGAGAAGCCCAGCGCTAGCCTGGTTCACTGGATACTCTCCCAGACACCCAAGCAGGCACTGCTCCACATGGGGGAATGACTGCAGGCTGCTGGGCTGGGATCTGCCAGAAGCCTCTGTTTTGTCCATAGGACCTCACTCATTATACCGCTTGCCCAGGGTCTCAAATTCAAAGCCCTGTAGTCTAGAAGAATTGGGGCTTTGGCCAAGACTTGTCACCATCCTGAGCCTGAAAAGATTCCCCCACCCCAAAAGATCCTAGTCCAGCATCCTGGTGGAACCCTAGCTGTTGGGAATAGAAGGATGAGTGGGCATCGTCTCCAGCCTCAAGAAGCCCAGCAGGTAGTAGCAGGAACAGGTGTGAAAACAGGCTGAGTCTCCCCTTCTCCCCCATGGCAGGGACTAGTATGAACAGAACCTAGTGGCAGACCAGAGAAAGAAGCATGCTGGTTCTGGGAGCATTCCCTGAGGTGGTGGCCTGAAGCTATGTGGGGAGGATAGGCAGGAATCATCCACATGAATGAGAGGAAAAAGGGCATGGAGGTGGGAAGGACCAGAACAGGTTCAGGGTTGGAGTGGAAAGTGGGGTGAGTCTGAAGCTGGGGAGAAAGATTCACTGGAGCCAGGGTAGGAACAGGCTTAAACCGGAAAGGGAGGGGAGGCTTTGGGAACTTTCAGAGTAGGGGAGGGCCCCATGAGAGTGAGGGGAGAGCCCCATGAGAGTGAGGGGAGATTGAGAGAGGGGAGGCTCAAAGCTCATTCTCCAAGGACCTTCCTTCAACAGGTGCAGATTGGCACTTCTATTGCAATTGCAGATCCTCTCACTACCCAGAAGAGATGCTGAGCACCATAACCAAGGTCAAGCAGCCAGTTCTGACAGTGCCAAGATTTGAACCCAACTCTACCTGACTACAAAACTGTGTGCTTTATTTTATATCTTTTTTTTTTAAGCTCAGTAGGTGATTACAATAGAATAAATAAAAAATGACAAATGCAGAGGCACCCTGGCTACCATGGGGATGAAAGAGGCACAAAGCTCCCTTGGCCCCTTCCTTCCCAATCCCCAACCCCAAGCATTGCCGCCCACTCCAGCTGTGCAGGAAGAGCTCATTCAGGGGAGGAGGAAAGCGCCTTCTCAGGCCACTTCCTTTTCTTTGTCTGGTGCTCTGCCAGGAGGGATCAGCTGGGCAGGAGCAAGAGACAGAGAAAGAAAGGAAGAGGGGTAACTTCCACCAGCTGTCTCTTAGAAATGCTATTCCCCACCCCTGGGTCCTTTAGAAGTTCAGAACTCTGGGGGTAGGGGGTCTGTCATCTTTTGCCTCCTTTCACCTGAGCATTACCTCACCCATGTCATGTTCTAAATTCAAAGCTCCCCTCTACTTCTGACACCCATGTGACACTTTAGGCAGGGCACTCAACTACCTGGGGCTTCCCTTTCAGCATTTGTACATTTGAGCATCATCTGATGAATTAGCATGTTGTTGTCAGGTATTGTGCCAGCTACACAGAATGTTCCCAAGGAATTCTCTATCCAGAACCCTTCCCTGCCTCAAACAAATGAGGCATCCAGAATTGGAAAGTATAGTCAGCCATTATGGTTGAATCTAGGTGGTGTTCACTGCGAAACTATTTAAGTTTTGGGGTATGTTTGAAAAGTTTCATAATAACATGTTGAGGGAAAAGCTACCTCCCTCAACCCAAAGTATTCAATGGGTATTACTTTGTTGCCCTCAAAGTTAGGAATAAGACACCACTATAAATTAAGACTTTTCTGGAGGTATAATGCAATTAGAAAAAAAAGGATACTAGAGGTATACAAATTATACAGAGCTAAAATGATCACTACTTGCATATAATAAGTTAGTATCCCTAGAAAACCTAAAACACTGAAAAACTGCTATAAACAATTAGTGATATGGCAGCATAAAACATTATCATACAGAGACCAATGTGTATTTTTAAATACACTAACACCAAGTAAAAGATAGAATGAAAAATGGGCCCTATAGACAATATCAACAACAAAGAAAAGTTAAATATGTGTAGCGAGAAATGTTTAAGATCTATGTGAAAAAAAGTTTTAACACACTGCAATGGACACAAAAGACTAGAAGAAGTAACTTAAGTTCATGGATAGGTTCATCATCATAAAGTTACCCACTCCTTTTAACTTATTTTATGAATTTAACATAATCTCAATAAAAACAGCAGAGGTTTTTTTCCCTAAAATTAAATATTAAGATAAGCAAGAAGAGGCAGTTATCTTTTGAGAAAAGACAATGATGAGTAATGACTTGCCTTGTTGATATTAAAACATATTATAAAGCCTCAGCAACACAGCATCCTGATACTGATACATGAAAGGAAAGACAGATCAGTAGAAAAAAACAGACAGTCCATAAATGAACCCAAATACATACAGAAATGTAGAATGTAGCAAACGCTTTACCTCAAATCAGTGGAGGAAAGATGGATTGCTCACTAAGAGGTATTAGGACAACTGGATAAGCCATCTGGAAAAAACTGAGTTGAATCTATACTTCATATTTTATACCAGGATAAATTTCAATGGTATCAAAAATTTAAATATAAAAATGGAATTATAAAAGTGCTGGAAGGCTAGTCAGAAAACTACTATATAACCATGGGGAAGAGAAGGCTTTTCTAATCATGGCCCAAGACCTAGAACCCATAAAAGAAAACACTATAAGTTAGACTTCTGGAAATTTAAAGGAAGAAACCTGCATTGCGAAAAAGCACCTTTTGAAAAGTATATTTGCAACTTATATCCCAAAGGGCTAATTTTCCTAATATACAAAGAACTTATTAAATCAATAAGAAAAGAATCAATAAAGAAAGAGGGATAAAGAAAAGAAAAATGGATAAAGGATATGAAGACATTTTACAAAAGGAAATGCAAAGAGATTTTAAGTATATAAAGAAATTTTAACCTCATTAAAAAAATGTTACTTGAACCTCCTCTGAGAAAGTTTTTCACACATAATCTTAGCAAAAATGTAAAAGGTATGGTAACACTCCATTGCGGGGTGGTGAGGAAACAGGCACAATTCTACTTTGCTGGTGAGCATGTAAATTGTTACAACCTCAATGGAAGACAATTTTGTTAATATCTATCAAAATTTCAAAAGCACATACTCAGTTTGAAATTAACTAAGGTATATTTATCTTCAATAAAATATAGTGATCTTATCTGTACAACTCATCAAACTTTTACATATATATACACTCATGTAAATACTACCACAATCAAGGTACAGAACATTTCCATCACTCTAAAAGTGTTCTCATGCCAACACAAAATGCAACAATTATTTTGAGTTCCACCATCATAGGTCAATTTTGCCTGTTCTCAAACTTCAAATAAGTGCAATCATACAGTACATACTATTTTGTGTCTGTCTTCTGCTCAACATGTTTTAAAGATTTGTTATGCTACTAGGGTATCAACAGTTATTTTTCACTGTCGTGTACTATTCTATTTTGTGAATCTCCCACAATTTGTTTATCCTGCTGAGGGATGTTTAGATTGTTTCTAGTTAAGGACTATTATGAATAAAGCTGCTATGAACATTCTTATACATGTCTTTTTTTGTGGATATATATACTTATTTTTCCTGGGTATTAACCTATGTGTGAGATTGCTTAGTCCTAAAGTGTACATTTGTTTAACTGTATTAGATATTGCAGAACAGTTTTCCAAAATGGCTATAACATTGTACACCCCATCAGCAAAGTATGAGCATTCTAGTTGCTCCTCATTTTCATCAACACTTGATATTGTCAGTCCTTCAAATTTTGGCCATTCTGGTTGGTGTATAATAGTGACTCATGTTTTTAATTTACAGTTTCCTAGTGAGTAATGTTGGGGACAGCATGCAGAGAAATAATTCATGCAAAAAGGAAGTTGAAATAGATCTGAAACACATAAAGAGATTTTTAGCCTCAATAAATATGCTAACTAGAACTACCTTGATGAAGTGGCACCTCTTCACAGACTTCTTGGCCATTTGCATATCCCCTTTTATGCAGTCTACTTAAGATTTACCTTAAAAAAATTTTTTTTTGCTTATTTTAAAACTCAGTTATGTATTACGGATACTAGTCCTTTTTCAGGTATATGCATGGAAAATATCAATCTCATGTTTGTGGTTTTGCCTTTTCACTTTCTTAATGGTATCTTTTGATGAGCAAAAGTTTTTAATTTGGTAGTCTAATTTGTCAGCTGTTTTTATAATTATTGCTTTCTGTATTCTGTTAAACATTTTTTGCCTATTATAATGTCAGGAAGAAATTCTCTGTTTGTGTGTGTTACTTCCCGAGAGAAAGTATACCTCTTGAACCATCAATTCAATGTCTAGGAATTTATTCTATAGGTATGTGAAACAAGGCCTGTCCATAATCACTCTGTGAAGCACTGTGACTGTGTAAGTTTAGAAACAATCTAGATGTCTGTCAGTTGGCACTATATGGCTCAACAAAAGATGGTACATTTAAACAGTGGGATACTGTGTAACAAAAATGGGTAAGGAAGCTTTCTGTATTTAATGTGGAAAGATCTCTAAGATATATAATTACACAGAAAAAGGCAAGATGTAGAGAGAACAATATAAGTAGTATGTTTTATGTAAAAAGTGACATCTTTCTATATAGATCTACGTGTGTGTGTGTGTGTGTGTGTGTGTGTGTGTGTGTGTGTGTGTGTGTGTGTAATTTCAGGAAAGACACTTGAGAAACTGTTAACACTGGCTGTCCCCTGTTAAAGAAACAGTAATTGGAAGCTGGGTGTGAGAGGCATACTTTTCACTGTGTCCTTTGTTTTGGAAGTTTAAACTATCTGAAGGTTTTACTCTCTGAAAATAAATACTTATTTATAAATAGATGTTACTCTAAATGAGTAAGGTTTTCTGCATGTGGAGATGGGTAAGGGCAGTGGGGAAGAGCGAGAGCAAAAGTGTGGAGGAAGGAAAGTGCGCTTGCCTGGGGGCTCTGAGAGCACTTTACAGACCTTTGTCTAGGATGACATTAAGGCCTCACTGTCACATTCCAGGGGCTTTCACTGTCTCAGGCCTAAGCCTTCTAGGATGGCCTATAGCACTGAGCCCACAAGGAAGTCCCTAAAACTGCCAACACTGTGTTGAGGGCACTTCATCTACTCTTACTTGGGTCCCAAGGGGCAGCCTTAGGAATGATGTCTATTGGACAGAGGAGGCAAGTGAAGCTCAGAGAGGTTAAGTAACTTGCCTGAAGTCACAGTAGCCTAATTGGTTCCAGGGCGGTGCATCCTTCCTTCTCCAGAATGCTACTAAGACCAAGGTGGAAAAAGGGAGGGTGGAAAGAATTAAGCACCCAATAGTAAGAAACCAGGCTTTTCTCTGGCTTTTTCTGGGGCAGCCCCTCCCCCGCCCACCTAGGTTGCTATCTGGCCTTGGGCCCCATCCGCCCCCCCACACCCTTCCCCCCTCCCACTGGCCGACTGCAGGAAGGAGGCACAGATGGCAGGCGAGGATAAGGCCCCCAGCCAGGCTCACCCAGCTGTCGAGTTGGAGAGCACCATGCATCTCCTCCTCCTCCTCCTGCCTTGAACAATTGGGAATCAGCCAGCCTGGCCCCAGCTGTTCCCTCTCCCAGGTCCAGAGCTTCTGCAGACCCCCGTTTCTGAAGCCTTTCCCTCTGGGGGAGGAGAAACACAGACGCCCAGCCTCTCAGAGGTGAACAAGACCTCAGAGGACCCTGGGTCCAACAACTCCTTTTACAGATGAAAAAACTGAGCCCAGGAAGGCCAAGGGACCTGCCTAAGGTCACAAAGACCAGGTAGAGAAGTCATGCTTCCTCACTGCCAGCAAAACTTAGGATTTTAGGGCATCCCGCCAGGTGGAGAGGGCACTCAGGCAGTTCTATTTGCCCTGATGTTATACTGTGATATTCCTTCTGTGATTTTATTTCAGAGATCTGTCTTTAACCTTGGCCTACAGACCCTTTAGGAGATCTGTGAGCTGGGATAACAGAAAAACTGGATTTATATTTTTACTAGCTTCTAACTGAAATGTAATATTTCTTTTGTTTATAAATGTAGGCAACAAACCCCAGCATGAATAACTGAAGCTATAACTTTTTCATCAATAAACAACACAGATATTATCAGGTCACATGACTCTGCTACCTCTAACTTAAAAATTATGCTCATTACTGCTTTGAAGGTATAGTACTTATTATGTCCTCCACCTTATCATGATATTTAATGTATTAATATAAAAGCACATATACCACGATTTCACAATTCTGGCATATATTTTGATAACTATATTTCAGTACAATTGGTTTCTTTTGTAATCCTATTTATTTTGTTTTATGTACTTGAAATCTTTTTTTGGGGGAAAGGAGTCAATGGGCTTTTCCAGACAGTCAAAGGGGCCTATGTACCTCCCTGCTCCAAAGTTAAGAACCTGTTTTATTTGGATAAAATGTTCCAGTGTTAAAAACTAAAGTTTTAAAAATTTTGTACTACATCTGTAACTTCATGAGGCTGAACTCCTTTGACATTAAAGGAGTAATAGGGTGGAAGAGGAGGGCTACGGGGGTGGGCTGGCACTGATGCCCTAGGTGGGAAGCCCAGGTGCTTGTCCCAGGCTTCATTTAACACCTTGCTGAATCCCAGGACGGCCTTGGAATGGGTACTAGCATTTCTCCCATCTTGCAGTAGGAAAACTGAGGTCCGGAACAGTTGGGTAACTTGCCTGAAGCACATGGCTTAGTAAATGGTGGAGCTGGGATTTGAATCCAGGCCAAACGATGCCAGAGCCTGTGTGCCTCATCACTGGGCATCCTGTCTTCCTGTCTGGGTAGATGGAAGCCTCTCATGGGAAGTCCCTAAGGTGTTGCTGCTGGTTGGGTGCTTCTCTTGGTGAAGGCAGGGTGGGGGGAAGGGGATTCTGAAGGGTTTGCTGTCTCAGGTGATTGTCTGACACATGACTAACTTGACCAAGTCCTTTGCCCTCTCTGGGTCTCAGTGTCTCCATCTATAAAAATGCAGCATTCTCAGAGCATCCATCCCTACCTTCCTACTCCGGTGTTCACCTGAGGGATAACTCACCTGGAGATTTAGGCATTGGTTGCTTAGCAACTGAAATCAAGCTCTTGGTTGAGTGGAATGGAAACGGGGGAGGACAGGCAGCACGATGCCATGCCAATGCCATGGAGCCTGCTCTTGTTTTCTCTTGTTTTAAGAATCTGTGAGTGCTGTCTCCACTCCCCCACTCCACCTACACCCATCAAGATGACCTAGCACTTTAAGAGCCTTGGGATGGGGATAAGCTCAGAGACATGAGGAAGGCCATCTTGAAAAGGATCTTATGACTAAATCAGGCCTGGAGTTTCTCAGACAAGAACACACACTCATTGTTCTGGAAGTTGCCATGGGAAGGGCCAATTAGTAGAGGTCTTGGCCAAAGGCTCAGGGCCCCATCAGCTCCCAGGGAGATGCTGTGCTTCAAGCCAGTCTTCTTAGTTCCACTCTCCACACCTCCGTGCACCCTGTATCACTTTTGTTCCCTGAAGAGTTGGGAGTTCATGCACACAGGAGGAGGGAGCACCTAAAGCTGTGGCCTCGGGCCTGGCAGAGTAGGTAAGTGTCTCTTGAGGGCGTGGGGATGGCTGTCCTGTGTGAGAAGGTCTCCTTGCAGTCGGAAATTCCACTATTAGTAACCTTAACCAAATGCAAATCCCATGAATGAGGGAAGTCATTGTCATACTAACACCTTAGTATAGGAGTCCCCAACCCCTGGGCCAGGGACTGGTACCAGTGGTGGTCTGTTAGGACCTGGGCTGACACAGCAGGAGGTGAGAGGGGGTGGGGTGAGTGAGCAAAGCTTCATCTGTATTTGTAGCTGCTCCCCAGTGCTAGCATCACTGCTTCAGCTCCACCTCAGATCATCAGGCATTAGATTCTCCTAGGAGCATCAGTTCCTGGTACCAAAAAGGTTGGGGACTACTGCGCTTAGTAGGTCTGGTTTTCAACTCTGGAAAGTGGTTAAGTGCAAGGATTCCTGAGAAAGGGCATAGAGGATGTCCAGGCACGCTGTGCAACCTTGTTATGATAAACACTCCTCTTTGGGGCCAGGATTTCTCATGGGTATGATATAAGAATATGTGATTGCTGGAGTCTCCTGACTCTGGCTTTGTGTCATTGTGAGACTGAACATGGGCACTGGAAGGTGGGCATGGACTGTGGAGATTGGGTGATTTCAGGCCAGCTCAGAGCACAGAATCAAATTCATGCCAACCCAATGGGCCTGTGCCTCAGATCTGGGCCAGGTAGATTTCAGAGAACACTTGTTTTCAATTTTCAGCACTCTCTTCCCCACACTAATCTGAAGCTTGTTCTACTAGTTATAATAGAAGCAGTATAGTGTGAGTTTTTTGAGCACTTGCTGTATACCAGACACTATGGTAAACTTTTACACGCCTTACCGCATTTGAACCTGGCTGACAGGTGGACTCTGGAAAAGCAGGTGGGCTGACTTCAGAGGTGCATGATCCAGCACCAATATGGGTCCAGCCCCCACCTCCTCTAATTTCGCCTTCTCCAGGCACTCAGCCTGGAACAGTCCCATCAGTCATGCCCCTGTGGAGACCCTGACCACCATTCCCACTCTCCTTTGGGCATAAATGACTAGGCTGTGGGTGCCTTCTCCTCTGGGCAGGGTGGGGCTCACTGCTGGTAAGCTTGGAGACTGTACCAGACAATGGAGACAGGAGTAAGAAGGCCAAAGATAAGCTTCCACCTTAGTGGCTGAGGAGCCCACAGGCTATTTCTGGGCCTGGGTAGATGAGAAAGGGGAAAGGGTAGGGAAAACCCTTGGCATCATGGAGCTCCTGCTGACTGAGCACACACCATGTGAGTACACACTAAAGCTAAGTGCTTTACTCAGCACCTTATTTAACTACAATGGCATCATGAGGAACAAGTACCACTGATATTTTACAAACAGAGAAAGTGAGGCACAGAGAGGTTACTTGCCCAGAGGTTCACAGCTAAGGGATGGAACTATGATTTTTGAAGGTGTGGGAGGCTCCTGGCCTTGGAAGAAAATGGGGAGCAGATAGAGCTAAGTGCCAATTTGGTTTGGATCCAGGCCGGTGCCCCTGGGAAGAATTAGAGCCCAGCCCAAGTTCACAGAGTCCTAGGGAACGAGACCTATTATGTTCAGCTTCCCAGCTCTGCTAGAAATCAGAGTGATGAAGTTAAGGCAGGGCCAGTAGAGACCCTGGCCTGAGGCAGAGGAATGGATTCTCTGACCTCCCAGCACACCCACCAGCCAGGCTGCATCCCTGGCCCCCTCTCTGTACCTCAAATCCAGAGATTACCCCATCCCATAACCCCTAAGTAAAAGAATCACATTTCCACTTCTGCTGAAGAGCTTGCCTTCACTATTCTCAAAAATAAGCAGTCATTTTTCCAAAAAAGGAAAAAACACAAAGCAAGGCTGTCAATCTCCGGCCTCAGACAAATGGAATAAAGTTGTGACTTCTCTCTTGTTCAGAGCACCTTCTCCCCCTTCCCAAAGTCACTTACTGTACATTCAGGCTGTCACAGGCTTTGAGATGCAAATTGCAGCAAGCAGAAGGCAGCTTGAAGAACAAAGAACTATTGAGGACAGATCCAAAAAATGGATTTAGAAAAGGCTCTCTGAATTCCCCAGGGAGATGGGGAGACCTCTTGGAAGGGGGGGAGCAGTGATGAAGATTTGGGGCTTTTTTATGGGAGAGAGAAGGACTGAGGCATTCAATGCTGATTGTGGAGTGATGGGGAGGGAGAGTTAGAGAAATCTGGAATGGAAGCACAGGCTCTGGGTGAACAAAAACGGCCGATGTTATTACAATCTTCAGCACTGAGCTGGGCACTCTCCCCTCTTCTTTTAATATAAGGCCTCAAACATACTGTGAGTCATGGAGCTAACTGGTCTTCCAACTACTGGGTTTGATCCCAGAGCGAGAGCAGTTGAGTCAGTTAACACTGTTGCAAGGGCTTGAAGAGGAGGATGCAAGACCCCTCAGTCTAGGAAGACCCGGCAGGGTACCTACCACATTGCCCCTGGGGCATAGAGGGCAGGGGATCCCAGGACCCTAGAAGGGAAAACCACAGCTGGGGAAATGGGGCACAGTGCCTCTGGGACATGACCTCTGGTCAGCACAAGGCCTTGCTAAACACCTAATGTGTGCAGGCCTTGTACAAATGAGACATGTTTCCCACTCTCTGGGGCTTTCAGTCCAATCAGGTGGCTAAATGGACTGCAAACTCCATGCCTACAGGGACTTGGTCTTGTTTACTGCTGCATCCCTGGTCCTGTGACCAGGATATAGTAGGTACTCAATAAACATTTGTTGGATGGATGGGTGGATAGATGGGTGGATGAATGGATGGATGGATGGATGAATGGATAGATGGATGGATGGATGGACAGACCAAACACCTAAAAAATAAGGAAGGGCATAAGAAGTACTCTAACAATAGACACAAAATGCCTCTGGTTAGGTACTAGGATGGGGAAAGCTTCATGGAGCCCACCTCATTTGAGTTTGGCCTTGAGGGATGAGAAGCCATTCCTGTATTCTTCACAGTACTACCAGCACATTGGTGAGGACATATCTGACTAAAATGATGTTGGAAGAGAACAGAATGTGAGAGCTAAATTGAACTCTAGAGATCACGTGGTCCAATCCCATCATTTTGCAGAAGAGAAAAACCAGGGCACAGGAAGGTTAAATGACTCACCTAAGGTCACACAGTAACTGTGTGGCAAAGCAGGGATTCAAGCAAGGTCTGTCTGCTTCTAGATCCTGAGCTCTCCTGCTCCAGGGCTCTGCTTTCCCCACTGAGATGCCTGTGAATTTTTGCTGCCATTCATTCACCACTCACCCCAGCAGGGCCAGGGAGACTGGAAGCAACTGCCTGGTCCTAGTTAGGCCTCCCCACCATTGAATATCAGAGACAGAAGATGCAAAAAGAGGCCACACTGATTGGGTTGGGGGAGGAGAAGGCAACACTCCAGCCCCCAAACCACAGGGGATGTTCTGTTCCAGGTTGTTGAGACTGAGCAGGTATTAAGGGGCTTGTACCAGGAGGTAGGAGCGACCTCCAACTGGAGAACAAGCTTAACACCCCAAACCCAGAATCAGATTATCATGCAGCTAAATCTGAATATAAATTAATCGGGGACTCACGTTTCTGGAGAGTGCAATGGTGCCCTGCCATTCTGAACTTCTGGAAAGAGCAGTTAACATGGACATGTTCAGTAGTTCCTTCCATGGACCACGGAGTTGGTTCATTGAGCAAAACATGGGCAGGATCCTCTCAGAGAACTCCCACCTGCCTGGCTAACAAATAGGATGCTCTCTGAGCCTCTCAGAGACCAGGCCTGATGTTACTTGGGTCTCCATCACCTGGCAGAGGTCTAGGTGCCCAGTCCATGTCTCAGGACTGCAGAAATGTTATCTTGCCTGGACCCCTGTTCGAGAGCACCTCTCTCCACCTCTCTGACATGTGGTGTCAGCACATCAGATGAGCTCATGTAGTACTGGTTGAATTAACATTCAGTGAGACATTCGAATGACAGCAATAATAACACAAGGCATACGATAGCATGCCTCTCCCTAACCCTCTGTACAGAGGGCAGGCATGTGACTGGAAGAGCCCTGGGTTTAAATTCTGCCACTTGAGTTCTCCGAACCTCTGTTTCTTCATCTGCTGGGGAGAATAACTGTACTTTCACCTTGGAACTTGAGGTGAGACTCCAAAAGAGCAGGTATGTTAGACTGTCAAAATCACCTAAGTGCTTCTAGAGATCAGCCAGGGCTGAGACCCACTGGGTTACGGGGAGAACCCAGACTCCTGATGTCTAGGCCAGGCTTCTTTCTTTTCTACCAGGTGCCAGTTGGGGTACTAGGTAGCTGGCTAAAGCTTAGGCATGCAAGACTCAGCTTCCTTGGGCCTGGATCTGGAGGTGACAGGCAGCTCTCCCAAAGTGCAGCAGGAAAGGGGTGGTTCAAGTGGTTAATCAGGCCTGGGCACAATACCTGGTCTCTGGAATATTCATAAGGCTCCTCCAGCTGCGCCAGGCAATCAGGGTGCTGATTGCTCCCCCATCTGCAGCTTAACATTCCACTCCAGAGAGGAGAGAGCTGGCAGTTGAATGTTAACTAGGGAAAAACAGGCTCTGGCCTTTACAACAGCAGCCTGAGCAAGAGCCCGGGGAAGACAAATCCACTCCTTTAAGAACTGCCAGCCAGCGAGAACTCATCCACTCACCAGTATTGTGGGCTGTGGAAGGAGTCATGGATTCAGAAATAAGTGAGCTGGTTTCAGGTCCAGCTCCTGCACTGCCCAGCTCCACACCTGCCTCTGCAGCCTCACTTACCCCAGCTGTAAAATGGGGATAGCTCTACCTACCACCCAAGGGGATTGATTAAGGCAGAGCTCATTGGATGGGAGTGCTGGACAAGGCAAGGCATCAACATTACTGTTTGGAATTGCTGTGGACAGGGCTTCCTACACTGGAGAAAAGATTTTACTCACAAATATTGAAATCTCAGGCTAACTGGCTTTGATAGAAATGGAACAAAGAGAGAGACTTTCCCTGGAAGAGTGGGAGTCTCTCTCAGAAGGCTCAGGAATTTAGGGGTCCTGGGCTACTGCTGGTCTCATCTGGCCCAAACCTCTCTGAGAAGCAAGAAAGGAATGGAAGGACACCCAAGAAAGAAATGAAAGGACACCTGACAGTAGATGGAAAACAATTCAGAGAAGAACAACAAAAGCAGACAGGATTCTGGGCCTTCGTATTGCTCAGGAAAACAGTTTGGAGCCATTGCAGGGACAATGTAGCAGAGAGACAAAAGTGAGCCATGTGAGTTCACGGATCATAATTAATGCTCAAAGCAATTATTAGGATTCACCAAGAAACAGCCCGAATCTTTTCTGTATTTGTATTGAATACACAGGAAACTGTTTTTAGAGAGATTTCTATCAAACTGAGGGAGAAAATCTGGAGCTGAAATAATATAATCTTCCCAGAAAATTGGCCAGTGTGTAACCGCTCATCTCTGCTGAGATAATGAGGGGGTTTTGGATTCGGCGCTATTGTTATTGTTTCTTTAGCCCTGCCTCCCCGCCCCCACCAGCCCTGCTGCCTGCCGTTGACTGCAAGCCCAGCCTCAGCACAGTGGGCAGGAGACCTACAGCCCTGGCCCAGGCAGCAGGAGAGGTGTGTGTGTGTTGGGGGGGCAGGGGAGGGGATTTGGGGGGGGTAGTTTGACACTGATGCCAAAGCAGCCCCTCTTTGAGGGCAGGACCCTCTTCCACAGAATCTAGGGTCCTGTCTCTAACTAAATGAACCATTCAGAACTAGGAGCTATCTCATCTCCCCAGCCATCCATTGCCCTCACTATGTATACCTCCATTAAGTTAGCATTTTCTCCAGCAAGTTCGTATGTGTTAGTCTGAGAGAAAACATTTGCAGCATACATTTGGGAGTGCCAAACCCAGCCGGTTCTAGGCTGCGTGTCTTCTGAGACCTCAGGGGCTGCCACATAACGTCAGCAAACTGCTTTTGTTAGATTTTTCCCCCTAAAGTACAAAATATTAAGTATTCATCTAAAAAATATTTAGAAAATATTGCTAAGGAAAAAGAAAAAAATGAAAGAGCACCCATGATCTTAATACTGGAAGATAACCACTTTTAACATTAGGTGTATTCTTTCTGTCTTTTCTCAACAGGTAGACAGATACATAATTTTTAATGAAACTTTAAATATTTTACCTTCCCCCCCTTAACTATAATGTCATAAACAGTTTTCTCTCATTAAATATTCTCAAAGTATGGTCTGGGAGCTCTGGGGAATCCCCAAGACTGTTTCTGGGAGTCTGTTGGGTTAAAACTATTTTCATAATAATACAAAGACATTATTTGCCGTTTCCTTTCATTCTCTCCAGGGTGCACAGTGGAGTCTTCCAGAAGCTGCACGATGCGTGCTGTCTCAACAGGATGAATGCAGAAGCCAACATGCAAATCCTGCTGTCTTCTATTAACCAGACTAATTTAAAGAGATTTGCCAAAGTGCAAAACAATGCCATTCATCTAATTTTACTTTTTCGTTTTGGACAATAAAGTTATTTTTGTAAAAATATGTTTTTATTTGGGGGGAGGGAGAACATGAAATGGGTTTATTATTGTTATTTTAAGTAAATTAACAAATATATATATTTTGAAATCTCTTGTTTTTATTTTGAATATGCTAAATACTTGGTAAGAGTATCAAGTGATTCTGAGGCCAAACACTTAAGAGCTACTGGCCTGCATCATCATTTTTGATGACTGCATGGTATCCCGTTGTGTGGCTGCCTCCTAATTTGTTCACTCATTTCCTTACTTATGGACCTGAGGTTATTTCCAACTCTCACTATTATAAAAGTGTTGCACAAACCATCATGTACGTAAAGCGAAAACCTCATGAAATGAGAGAAAACAAAAGAACCTAACTGGCAATGTGAGCCATCACTATCAGTCCATTATTCATCAAACTAACCGAAATATATCAGAGAATGGGAACAAATAAAGTTGAAAAGCTATGTGTACATTGACTATATATGTATATATACAGATACATTGTATATTTCTATAGAGACTTATACTATGTAAAGAGTACTTTCTTTTCTGCTGTCCATAAAGTATTTAAAAAATCTGATCATATTTTATATCAGTGCTACTGACAGTGTAAAACTCTTTGGTACCATTATAGAAATCGAGAGGAAGAGTTTAGAAACATTTATTGTGATTCAAAAAAGAAATTTTATTTTTATTGGAAATAATAAAAAAAATGGATGTTTGTGAAAAAAATCAAGTACTAAAAATGCAGGATATATTACTCGAGAATGTTTCTATAGAATGGATTCCTAGAAGTAGAATGGCTGGACCAGTGAACGTGCATCTTTAAATGTTAATACATATTGCCAAGTTGCCTCCATGTACATCTCACAGATGTAATACACCAAATACACCAAGAGTGCATCTGAGTGCCTGTTCTCTCACAATTCTGGCAACAAGAAAGATCATTGCTCTTCTAAATCTTTTCCTCTTTAACCTGTTAAATGATATATTTTGTCTTCTGAGAATTGCTTATTCATATCCTTAGCTCATTTTCTATTAGGTTCTATTTCTTATTGATTTCTCTGGGACTCTCATATATCCTGGACATGTAGCTTGTTATATATATATTTTAATTATTGTACTCAACTATGTGGTTTCCTTTAATTTTGCTTACATGTCTCATTGTAGTACAGAAACTTTACTTTAATAAAAAAATTACTCTATTAATCATTTCCTTTATGGCTTGGGGATTCTCGTCTTGCTTAGAAAGTCTTTTCTCATGGCATGATTTTTAAAATGCTCTCCATTTTCCTCTAATATACTTGCAGCTTTTCCTTTCCCTTCACTTCCTTTTCCTTCCTGTCCCTTTGCAGTCTTTAATCCATCTGCAATTAACTTTTGTTATTATGTGAGGCATTGACTATTGACCTTTGCAAGCCGTCTAGTGGAGTATGGCAGGGGGCCAGCGATGCCCTTGAGCCCTAGTAAGAACTTTGCTGAGGACCTGCAGGCCTGCTGCTGCTGGAGCTGAGCTGGTGCCTGAGGCAGACAGGTATCTGAACCCATCTGGTTCTGGAGGGGAGGGAAGCTACTTTTCGGAATCCTTCCAAATGTGTTAGAGCCACTGAGGGCATCTGCAAAGTTGAGGAGCTGAGCTGACGACTCTCCCTAAGGAGTAGCAAAACATCTTAAACATATCATGTAGTTCACAAGAAGTTTTCATGTCCATTATCCCACTCAAAGCCAACATCTTGGGTACAGGTGGAGGAGGATTTAGGATTCCCACTGTACCATTACAAGAAAATAAAGTGCAGAGAGGTTAAGTGACATGCCTGATGTCAAAGGGCTGGCAAGCGTCAGAGTCCAACTAGAACCCAGACCTCCTGCCACCACGTTCACTGCTTCTCAGACCTCTCTGTGCCTCACTCAGGCTTTGTCCTCAGTGTCATTGCAAGTACCTCGTTTGGTGGAAGGGAGGACTTGGCCCAAATCTTTCTCAAATCTGTGCTCCCCCACTGTGGGTAGGAGACTGGAAAAATCCATCCTCCACCACCAGCTGATGGTGGATTTCAAGAACCAAGGCTTCCTTCCTCATGCTCCTCCTCCTCCCCCTGAGCAGTTTGGTGGAGGGTGGGCGAGGAGATGAGTCAGGACAGGAAGAGAGAGCTCAGCCATAAACAAGTAGGACTGACAGCAAGCACTTTTTCTGAGGCGCGTGACCTCCCACGGGCCTCTCTAGGGACTGTCTGAGTGACAGAGCTTCAAAATTTCATGATCTGGGCTTTGCAGATTTAATTTGCTATATTCACGAAGGTAGCCACAGAAGGGGGGAACTTTTAGATGGAAAGTGGGGGTGAGGGAGGAAGTAAACGATTTCCAGTATCTCAGTGAAGTGCTTGCAATGTTATTGTTTTAGCAAGTGTACCATTTTTGAAGATGTCCAATGTGCCTTTGGCTGGGTCTTCACCCTTTCCAGTTCCAAACCAAAAGGACATCCAGGACACAGGATGGTAGAGCTGGACCTGGCCTTGGAGATCAGATGTTCCAGTCCCTCAAGTCAATGGGAACTCCAAATACCCCGAGGGAAGTGACTCGTCCAAGTGCACACCTTTGGGAAAATTCTGGAAACAGATCTCGGGTCTCTTGGATCTCATCCTACATTTGTTCTGGTGAATCTCAGGAAAACCTTGGGAAGGCATAGCCGCTGGACACATGATGAGGAAGTAACGGGTGGTGGGGGACTGAGAGAAATAGGAGGGCTTTTCTCTGCCTTGGGGCTGCAACTAGGGTTAGGGAGGTGCCAGGTGCCTACCTGCTCCAGAGGGATGACTAGGAAGGACCCTCCTCCTGCACTCTCAGTGACGATGGCCAGGAAGCGGGTGTTGACGGCACAAAAGTGGTTATCGTGCACATTCTTGGTGATGGGGATGCCGTCGAAGCAGTGCTCCCGGTTGGCCACTTTCCCATACACGTTCCGGAACTTGGAGCTGCGGTATTGCGGACGCCAGGACATCTGTGTGGGGCCAGGAGAGACTAGAGTCAGGCTGGTCGCTGTTTCCAAAAGGGCCTGAGTTGGACTCGGGGAGGGATGCTGCTCCCCAGGGATACAGGAAGTGGGCCAGCCCTGGTGCCGCCCTCGGGACACTGGCAGAGAGAAAGGAGTCTCCAAGAATTGTGTGCCTGGCCCTGTGCTAGAGGGCGTGCTCTTTAAATAAAGCCCTGCAGGAGCAAAGACCAGCATGAGGGCAGTCACACGTTTCTTGCTGTTGGTACACATGCCCATTCCACCTTCCAGAAAATATGTAGCATCCTTTCACTTCCAAGGTACTTGCCATGTGACACAGCAGGCTATCCACCCCAAAACCCCTGTGGGCTTCCACCTGTGTGCCAGAAACTGCTCAGTTCAGTACAGGAGGGGCAGACAGAGAAGACTGTGTGTTCAGAAAGAGCATAGCTGATGGTGAGAGGTGGGACGACGATGTCTCCCTCTATGCGTAAGGAGGCAAATGACCATCCATTATCATCCTCTCCTCTGATTCTCTCTAGGGCTTTTATTCATAAGTGCACCCAGAAATTGCTTAGTCCTATATGTCGTCATCACTGTCACCACCAGGCACAGAGAGGTGAAGTGACTTGTCCAAGGTCACACAGCTAATGAATAAGGCCATGAACACAGGTCTTCTGACTGAAAATCTGAGACTTTTTCCTATGCCAGACTACCCTTGAGAGCAAGGTTTCTCGATGTGGGGCCCACAGATCAACTGTATCAGAATTGTCTGGTGTGGAGGAGGTTTCTGAGCCCCCTCCCTCATTATTTGTTAGAAATGCTGACTCCTGGGTCCCAGTCTAGACCTACTGAATTCATTATTTGGAGTATGGAGCCCAGAAATTAGCATTTAAATATAGCTCCCATCCCTGGAAGTGAGACAGAAGCACATTCAAGTTAGAGAGCCCTTGTTTTAGAGAATGGAGTGACGCCCCTCCCCAGCCCTACCTGCTCCGCAAGCATGACACAGGCTCCAACCAATGAGCAAAACCAACGGTTCCTACTACATGCCTGTCCCGTGCTACGCACAACGGAGGACACAGATGCACACAAGTCGGTGGGTGAGGATAGGGCAGGCTTCCTGCAGTGGCGTCCAGCTTCGCTGTAGGATGGTGCCTCCTATGGGGAACCCTACAAATGGACACCATCACAGGTGGAGCCCAAGCAGGTGCTCTCCTGGCTGACACGCATCCAATGAGCCACAAGCCAGCACCCAGCCGGGGGCCTGACTACAGCAGGAGCTCTACAAATGCTCCGTAAAATGAACGTGCCCCTGGCCCGACTTTGTCATATTTTTCCCTCCCCTTCCTGCAAAATCTCCTGATGTACCTTGAGGATCCCTCCCCATCTCAGGACAGAAGTGGGCAGGCTCATTTCTTCACATGAAGTTTCCAAGGGAAGGAAAACAAAAGGAAACACGGCTACAGAATCAGGAAACCAACTCTGAGAATTTGACTGAAAACAAAATGTTGCATTTGATTTGAATAAAGCCAGGAACTCAGCCACAAAGGCTTCTTTATTAAAGGAAGAAGTCCAGATCCAATGAGGAAAATCCAGGGAAGGCTCCTCACCTTCAGGCAAACCCTCTTAGCTGCCACCCACCCACTCTCCACTCCCCAGGTCACACACCATCCTGCAGGGCCAGTCTCCCTACTCTCCACTCCTCCCTACCACCCAGACTCTGCTCTCGCTATACCCCACTGCCACCTGCCTTCTCCTCTCTCTGCTGAGTTCTGCCCAAGACCAGTCAAGACAAAGTCCTGCTGGAGAGGCAAGCACACTAGACAGGAGGAGCCTGGTTGGTCACTCTTGGCTGTGTGACCTCAGGCAAGCCCCTCTGGCTCTCTGGGCATCTGACTCTTCCTCAGGATTACATCGGCGATTCTCAGGGTGGAATCCCAGGTGGTCACTCATGGTTCCTTCACATGGTACAGAGATAAAGCTTTTAATTTTAGTAGTTATGTGTTTATTTTAATTTGCACTAGAAAAAATGTAACTTGCATGCCAAATTCATGCTTTCACAGATATTATTGCTAATAAAGTTAAGTTAAAAAATAATGGGTCAATTCAAAGAAAAATATGGTATGGGTAATACATGGACCTAGCAAAAATTCAATCTCTTATGAAAGTGTTGAAAATCACTCTGTCTCTTCCAGGTGGAACATTCTATATGACAGAGTTCCCATGCAAGAGAAAGGGGATGGTGCCGAGCTTGCTCGTTTCAACCTCCTGCTCCTTGCTGGTACATTTCTGGCCTGGAATGCCTTCTCCCTTCTCTAGCCAGCCTAACCTCAGCCTTCAGGGCCTGACGAAACCCTGACTCCACAGCCCATAGCGAGCCCCTCGGATCCCCTAAACAGCCATCACGTCTCCCGTGGCTCCTACTCTAGACCTTGTCACAGGCTCTCTCCATGAGGGCGGGTGGTGACACCAGGGCTTGAGCAGGACTGAAGACTGGTCTGTGCTCTTCCTGGGCAGGCCCAGTGGGTCCTGGATGCCATGGGGAGACCTGCTGGGCACTTGGCCCATGACATGCTCAGCCCCTCCTTGAAGGGAGCTCAGCCTGGTGGGGAGACAGACAGGTAAGTTCAGTTTCCTCCAGAAGGTTCAGGGAGCCACTTCCTAGCCTGAGTCCAGTGAGCAGGACCACGAATTCTCTACCTATCTGCAGCACAGCCCAAGGCCAAGCACCTGGGATGTGTTGAACAAGGCCTGTTTATAATGGCCCAGCTCTGTGCATTTCCTCACGGTGGCCTTCGCTGCAAGGTCTTATGAGCAGCTGTGAGGGGAAGGGTACAAGAACTGAACGGGGAGCCAGGCAGATCTAGATGCAAGTGCCGCCTCTGCTGCTGTCTAGCTGTGTGACGTGGACAAGCCACTTAACCTCTCTGTGCCACCTCCACCTGCTCTTATATAAAAGAGGCTAATAGTTTCCAAGCATGAGGAGGAGTCAGTGCCAAGCTGGTATGCTAGGCACAGCACAGGCCTGGTACCCCTCTGAATGTTCACTTAATAGGGCAGAATCTGAGGCAGGAGAGAAAAGGTTGGGCTTTGTGGGGGCTGCCCTCCTACCCTGTCCTTTCCTAACACCCCAGAGCTCTGCAGGCTGAGGGCGGCAGTGCTGAACACAGGCTCTCAGGGTCCCCAGTCTTTTCCACTAGGCTGGGGATCAACAAACTCGCCAGACTTTCCACACCACATGCATATTTCCCTGGATGAAACCTGCAGTTGCCAGCCATTTCTGGGTCTGTTTTCCTATCTGGCTTTACCATTTGCTCCTCCACCTCTCCTCTACTTTTCTCCTTCTTCTTTTCCTTGCTCTTTCTGCATTGTCCCACTCCTTGCTCTTTCTTCCCTCTCTCCAGCATCTCCCCAGCTCCCCATTCCTCAGGGTATATATATATAGCAAGTTAGAGGCATTTATGGCTGAGGCTCTTAGTGGGCATGCTTGCATTCTTCTTGAACACTTTTTTGTCTCATGTTGCCTTTGACAGCCCAGCTAGTTTTTCTCAGCTAGGTGCTGTGTTCTAGAGGGCCAGAGCCCTCAGGCTGGGGGGTCTGCACTCAGCAGACATGTTCTTCTAGTGAGCATGCCTCCAGGGGTTGACACCCTTCTTCCTCCAGCCCCCAAGCAGGCTCTAGAATGATACAGACCTGGGGAAAATAGAGAGTGTTTTTCTAGGGGCTTTGTCCTCAGCAAGCCAGGCACTGGCCTTTCCTTATTGGCTGGTAAGCTAGGGCTGGTTCATCATAGAGATTCTTTGTGTTGGTCCTTTGGAAGGGCTGGCAGAGAAAGGATTGGGCCCTTGCTGATCGATTGTTCTTCCTCACTGAGCCTGCAGCTTCCCCCACATGTACCCATAGCAGGGATGCATGGCCAGGCACTGACCTCTGACTCTGCATTCCTGCATCTCCACTCTCCCTTCTGCTCCTACAAATCTTGGGGAAGATGCTTTGACTTTCTGAGTCTCAGGTGCTCCATCTCTAAAATGAGATCCATACTTTCTTACTTTGTGTGATTGTTTGAAGAATAAAAATGAGATAATGAAGGTACATACTCCCATAGGGTCTAGTCTATTGAGAGGTGCTCTGGAAACCAGCAGATACAGACTCTGCTTTTAAATATCGTACAAGCTAGTGGAGGAGATGAAACTGATGCCTGACAAGTTTACGATAACCCAACAATGACACTTGGTGGCAGACAATACAGACATAAGTGCTACAGGAATAAGAAGAGGTCAGGGAAGGAGAGAGGGGATCAGGGTGAGCTTCACGAAGTCATCCAACCCACACCGGACACCAGGCACTGTGAATACATCAGCTGGTCTTGTAACTTGGGAACTACAGGGCGGTATATAGGGCGGGAAACAGACTCAGTCCAAGTTCAGACAGGAAGTGCAGGGTTGATTTGAACCTATCCTTTCTGACTCTGCAGTCCATTTTATTTTTTCTCCAACTTTTTATTATGAAATATTTTTACATACAGAAATAGTTGAGAGAATAGTACAGTAATCACCCACCATCTAGGTGAATTATCGTTAACATTTTGCCATACTTCTGTGTGTGTATACTTTTTTATTTCTTTCGTGCTATCATCTGACAGGAAGTTGCAAATGTCATGACTCCTGCCCCACTATTGCACAGCATGCATTTCCTACAAAGGAGAACAATTTCCTACATTAGCATATCACATCCGAGAAAATTAACAATTCCTTGATACCATATAATACTCAGTCCATATTCAAAATTCTCCAAAATGACTTTTATAGCAATTCCATATTTTGAATCAGGGTGAGGAGCCACGTTGCTCCCATGTGTTTCATTTTGTTGTGATCTCGTTTGCCTCCTTTAAATCTAGAACATTCCAATTACCTTTTTAAAAAAAATTTTTTTTTAAGTAGCATTGACTTTTTGAAGACACCAAGTCAGTTGTCTTATAAACTGTCCCAGCAATTTGTCTCATGTTGCTTGGTGGTGTCTTCAAAGCAATTCCTGTGTTCCCTAGAAACTTTAGGAGTTTGGGGTAAAGCTTTGGTTCAATGCAGGTTAAAGACACCCCTGTCATTAACCAGCTTTGCTGGAGGCAATGATGGGGAGGAGAGGTCGGGGAGAATGGGTGAGCGTGCACCTGGTCAGGCTGGTGGCAGTGAGGGAGCTGGTGGCCAATGCTAAGGGTTGTTCTGGAGGATGATGGACAGAAGGCAGGAAGACCAGGAGGCGGGATCAGGCCCCAGTACACACTGTGGCCAACGTGGAGTGTCTTCATCCCTAGGAGGTCTGACCTTTCCACCCGCAGTTACTAAGGGGCTGACTTCATTCTGAGGTCACACGCATGGGGGTGCAAGCAGGAAACAGAAAAGACTCCTCCCTACCCTGCAAGAGGGAGGAAGCCACACTGAGGCTGGGACTGGAGGAGCGGTCAGACCTCAAAGGGAAATCGATGGGGGCAGCCACGAGGTGACCCCAAAATCTGGCCCTTTGCTTTTTGCCCTCTACCCCCAAACCCAGACCAGATCCTGGTGGCTTTCCCCAGCTAGTTCTAGTGAGGGCAGAACATACTCTCTGAACGTTTCAGGACCAGACTGAGATACATTTGAGCTCCCCTAAAGGAAGGGTTTTCTTAATGGTTAGATCTGCCTGAGATGGAAAGGATAGGTAATGAGCTTCCCATCACTGGAGGAGATTGAGATTCAAGCAGATGACCTCTAGTCAAGGGTAACATGGAACAATGGATGGAACTTAGAAGGCCTTCTAGCCCAGAGATAATTGGGCTTCTTTACTTTATGAAAATCATTGTGTTAAAACAAAGAAGAGTGTGTTAAGGTCAGAGTGCTCAATAGGAATCCTGGTTCTGCCACCCCAGCTAGGGACCTTCCTCCTCTGTAAAACAGGGATTGCAATGCCTCCCTAGCTGGGTTGCTGTGACGGTGAATGACAGTGGCTGTCATGGCTATTGCCATCTCCCCCAGGACATCCCACAGAGCTGACTGATGCTTGGTCACGTTTTTTAAGCTATAGGTATGTATGTTTTCTCTCTCCTATTACTAGATTGTAAGTTATCTGATTATCCATCTCCTTCTGGCCGCTGCACAGCACCACTCCACTCCAGGCCTGATCCAGGGCTCTTGTCTGGCAGGAGCATCCTAGTGATTCTGGGTGAATAATCTCTCAGTATGGTGGGAGGGCAACAGCCAAGTTCAGTCTCAAGTACCCAGTTCCTTGGATGCTGCAGGGTGCAGCCTCTCTCAGAACCTCACCCCACGGCTGTGACTTCAGCTTGATGATGAGGTTTCGAGTTTCATTTTTAAGCTGATGCTTCGTCCTTGTCCTTATCCTCCCCCCACTGGCAGTTCTGGATCCACGGCCCTCCTCTGTAGTGTTTGTCCTTCCTGTCATGCAGTTTCATGTCATCTCATTTCCTGTCATTAGGATGCCAAGGCCTCTGAACTCAGGACAGCTCTCAGGCTGGGGCTTATTGAGTCTCTTGCTGCTGACATCATATTGTCAGCAAGGAGACCAGTGCCTGTGAAAATGACTTAAAAAACCACCCACAGCCATAGTCATGATTTCTCTAGACACTACCTCATTCTCCACCACTACCAGATGACCACTGGGCAGAGCTGGGTAGATATTACAAACCAACTGAAAACAGAGTATATATGTGACTAATTTGAGGCTCAGAGGGGTTAAAAGACTAGCTCGAAGTCACAAGCTATGAAAGTGGCAGAACCAAGACTTCAGCCAAGAACTTGACTCTTAGTGTATACTGTTCTCCCTCAGTCTCTCCACCCAAACTCATACCCCCATTGTTCCACATAATACACAAAATACAAAAGTATAAAGAAACTGTACAGTAAGTGGGGTTTTGAGAGTCAGAAAAATCCAAAGGTTTCTAACTTGGCTCTGCCATTAGTTAGCTATGTGACTTTAGACTAATTATTCAACCTCTCTGAGCATCAGTTTCTTTATCTATAAAATGGGAATAATGTCATCCAGTTCACTGGCTGCAATGAAATGACCAAATGCAAAGTGCCTGACAAGGTGTCTGGCACAAGGTAGATATGCTTGCCAAACATGAATCCTACCCTCTCCCTTACTCCTGGAAGAGGGAGACTCTGACCTCAGTTGAGTGTTTACTAGGGAAGGCCAGGCTCTGGCAGAAGGAGGAGTGAGCTGGGCTGGGCTGAGGGTCAGGAGGAGAGAGGGAGAGGCTCTGGCCTCCAGATGTGTGCAGCAGCTGGGTCGGCTCCCTGGGCCCAGGGCCATCCTGGTCTCCCTCCGAGAGGGGGAGGGCCCGGAAGGAAGAAGTATTCATTTTGCAGCTGGATGGCCCTTAGAGCCTCTTAAGAAATGGAGACTGGCTTTTTTCTCTTCTGAGATAATCACTATGTACACTCCACATGGAAGCAAATTGTATCCTGTCCTCTGATGCCGAAAATGATTTATTGTGGCCAGCAGATGCATTTTTCTAGATGATGATGACTAAAATCCAGTCCTTTAACTGGAACACAAAAATGTACGAGGGCGGTTTTTCTCTTGTCTCTGGCTCAGGTAAGGGGGGAACTTGTGGTTGCATCCTCAGAAAGCTGTCAGCTGGAGGAGCCCAGGAAACCTCTGGAATGTGTCCTGGTGGCTGCTGGGCACTCGTTCCGATGGGGCAGCCCTGTGGAACAGCCACTCCTTGTTCATGTGCTGCCAGAGAAACACTGGCATTTTTAGTCTTGTTTGAGTCACTAGCTGTCTGGCCTGGGACGAGTCACCTTCCTTCTCTAGGCTCAGTGTCTTCTTCCACAAAATGTATCAATCACACTTAACATTCTAGAATCCTTGTAAAGATGAGGCCATGAGAACATAGGGGACAGGGGCTTTGCAAATGGCACACCACACTGATGAACGTCAGATACTATTATCAATACCTCTGTTGCATTTGCCCGTAACATTCTGGGTCCGTGAGTGATAGCAGATCACCTGGCCCTCCTCCATCTCTGAGCCAGCTCTGCTTTCCCAAGCTCAGGGCTGGGCACACAGGAGGGTCACAGTGCATGTTTCCAAACAAGGGGGCAGTAGTGAATCAGCCCGGGGTTCTGAGAAGCTTGCCAGGCTGGGCAGGAATTACTGATGGACTGTACCCTTCCATTTCCTCCTTTGTGTAATGAAGGGCTAGGATCTTCCTCTTTTAGCAGGAGAACACTTTCTCCACATAAAGTATTACTCAGAACTCCAAAATGTAAAATGGGCAAAGTCAGAGCTGTCTGCATTCAAGTCTAGAAAACAGCTGGAAACGCTTTCAAGCCATGGTCCAAAGACTGCACTGCAGAACCCTGGGTCCATGCAGAACCCAGTTTGAGAATCTCTGGGGTAAAGAAAGATGCCAGAAATCTGTGTTCTGGACAGCTCAGCCACTGACTCACTGGGGGCCCTCAGGCAGATCCCTCCTTCTTTTCCCAGAGGTGTTTGAGCCAGGTGGCCCACCATCTAGCTCTGTCATTTCATGGTCTAGTCCAGGACACTGGGTTCTCACTGGCTTCAAGGACTTCTGAGAAGATGTTGTAGCCATTCAAGAAATTTCCAGCATGAAGAACCTGGACCACACACTTTCTTTCTTGGATACTCCCTGATTGCTGAATCTGTTAGGTTCGGGCTTCCGGGAACCCAGGAATTCCTTGAGGGTCTGCCTCTGAATTCTCTGCCCCCTATGGCACAGCCAGTTGCAGCAGGGGTGCAGGATGGAGGAGGCTGACTCACTGCCCATGGTCTGCCTCCAGGCTGGAGCTCACAGCTCAGCAGCTCAGCAGTGGTTAGGAGGGAGGGTTCTTCAGCCAGGGACCTACATTCAAATCCTGGCTCCACTTTACCCAGGCCAACCTGGACAAGATTGAACCTCTCTGAGACTCAATTCCCTTTAGTTGTGATATAACCTTGTGAAAATGCTGCTCCCTTCTCTCACTTCCTTTAGGTCTTTTTTGAAAAATGACCTTTCATGGAGATGTTCCCCAAGCACATGTGATTATCGACTACACTATATATTTAACTTATCTATTTATATGTTTAACCTTCACCTCCACTAGATTGTCAGCTCCAGGAGGGCAGGGATTTGTCTCTCCTGTTCATTGCAGTATCAGCAATGCCTAAAACAGTACTTGAAGAGTGTGTCTAAAACAAACACTTGAAGAATGTGTCTGCCAGTGGGTCTAGGGCAGTAGTGTGCTGAAAAATGATTAACGATCAGCATTCTGAGGGAGGGGTGGGGGGAGTCCTGGTTTGTAGTCTGCCAATTTCTGGGGTAGAAATACTTCCGCCATTGCTGGTTTCGAGATATCAATGTGGCATCAGTGATGTGTAGTTAGGCTAGAGTTAAACTGTGATGGTAATAAGATGACAGAAAAAGCTGTAGAGACCCCTGAGACAGACAGACGGAGGGATAAAGGGAAGCTGCGTGAACTCTGTGGTTTTTACCACACCCTTCAGGATAGTCTCTCCCAGACCCCTGGTCTGGTGATTCTTTCACCTGGCTATGCAGTGGAATCATCTAAGGAGCATGTTATAAAGACACGTATCTGTGGACACCAGTGTTTGAGAATATCTGCTCTAGCTTATGTGCTTAAGAGTAGGCCAAAACTGCACTGTCTCCTATGGTAGCTACTAGTCACAGTGACTATTTACATTCAGATGAATTAAAATGAAATCAAATTAAAAATTCAGTTGTTCAAATTAACCACAATTTGAGTGCTCAATAACCACATGTGGCTCGTGGCTACCATACTGAACAGCACAGATTACAGAGCATTTCCATCATTGCAAAATATTCTACTAGACAGCACTGGGAGAATATTAATTAGCCCCAAAAGTCACATCCTAGAAGAAAAGAATCAGACTGAATCCCCACACCTGGGAGGTCCTGGCTGGGAGGCACAGGGGTCACAGAAGGTCATGATCCAGAGTCACCTCAATGACTTTCTCTCCACCCTGTGCACGTGTAGAATGCCTAGATTCTAGGCCAGCTCTACCTGCTGACTCACAGAGCCTCCTGGGCAAGCCCCTCAGTCTTCTCAGCCATGAAATGGGGATTCCCTCCCCTTGCCTGGCTCTGTCCTGCCACCCTCATGCTATCAGGGAGTGGATCAAAATCAAGTGGGAATGAACATGGTGGGATGATGCCTTCTCAACAGTCTGCAGATGGGAGGATACAGATCTGGCATCCATGGATGCTGCACTCTGCCCATCACCCAACACAAGTCTAGCTAGGAACAAAGTCTATTTGTGGAGCAGGCTTCTACCCTGAATTTCTGCAGCCTTCCTGTTCTGCTGAGCAGGACTGGATTCACGAGAGGAAAGCTGTCAGCCTCCTCTGCTCCAAGCTCTTCAGGAGAGCTTCCTACTTCCCTCTGCAATGACCCCTGAGCTGAGAGGTCTTACCTGAAGGTCTCCGATTCTGTCTTGTCTCATCATCTCACCTATCCCTTTTCCTGACTCATCGCATTAATGGCAATAGCCAACGTTTAATAAATGCTTACTATGAGCCAAGCATTTAACAGTCATCACATCCTATAATAAACCCCAAGGAATAGATACAAACTATCCCCATTTACAAATGTAACTAGACCTGTCCAAGGTTTGCTTATGTGGAGGAACTGAGGTCTGAAATTAGATCTGACACCAGGATCTCTGCTTCATATGTTTACTGCCTAGCCATACTGGATGTTCTTGAGGGCAGGAACTGTGTCTCATTCTTCTTTATTTTTCCAGGGCTTCCCATCAGGCTTAATATGGTATTGATGAATGTTTACTAAATACATGAATGAGTGAAGGAATAAGAGAAAAGGAATAAAGAAGGGTGACTGTTATTTCCCTTCAAAGTCTTCCAAAACTCCCTTGGTGCTCCCAGATCACAAAACCTTGTCCACTCCCTTATGGGATCTGCAGACCAGTTCCCAACTTTCCCTATATGTGGTCCCACACAAAACAAGGCTTTCATGGAACCATAGGCTGCCAGGGCAGGAAGAAGACCCTTGGGTCCACTAAAGGCCAGCCTCTCATTTCACAGACTGAAGCCCAGAAGAGAGAAGTGACTTGTCCAAGGTTACACAGCAAGGTCACCTGATGACCAACCCACACTATAAGCCTTTTGTCTGGAAGTGGGGGTGGGGATGGGGAGTTGAAGGTGCGGGACATGGAGCTGCCACCTCTCTCAGCAGACAGATCCAGTGGGAGTGTCTGGGACAGGCAGGCCCCACCCAGGGAACTATCCACCCTCCACCAGGTTTTGAGTTCTGTATTCCTCTGCCCAGCAAGGGAGGGGTGGTGGAACTCAAGGCACACAGTCCCAACAGATGGTTTCTATTTGCAGCCACTGAGCCTAGTCCTGCCAGACTCCTGACCTATTTTGAGGAACCGAGGGCCTCGCTGGCTCAGGAATGGCCTCCCATTTGCACCCCTTAACCCACAATTTGGCAGGAAAGCAGATGGATGGTTCAGGGCCAATGGAGAAGGGAAGTAGAGGAGAAAAACTTTTGAAAATTAGGCTGGGGTGTATGTCTGAACGTTTGAACCCCCGAGAAGGGCACTTCTGGGTGTAAGCCCCAGTTTCCTGAGGTGTGTTTGTAGAAATTCAGGTTCCGAGGCTCCACTCGAGGCCTGAAGGATCACATTCTGGGAGTGGGCTGGGGAATCTGCGTTTCTCCCAAGCCTCCCAGTATGCTGTCTGTGGACCAGGAGCACTGGCATTATCTGTGAGCGGATCAGAAATGGGCCCCACTTGGGACGGAAGCAGAACCTGCAGTTTAACAAGCTCCCCAGTGATTTGCAGATACATATGTTAAAGTTGAGAAACACTGCTCTCCTTCTGTGCTTCTCTAACTTGAGTGTGCATCACTTTCCGATTCAGGAAGTCTGGGGTAGAGCCTGAGAGTCTGCATTTCTAACAAGTTGTCAGATGATACTGAAGTCTTTTCAGTCCCTGAGCTATAAAGCAAGGAGCATCGTGCCCTCTGAAACCCTAGCTCTGTGACCTCTCCTAAGTCCCTTTACCTAAATCTCACTTTCTCCATCTGTAAAATGGATGTAATTCATATCTTTTTTCCTAATATAGTTGTGAGACTCCAGTGAAGTAATGTGTGTGAAAGTGCTTTGCAAACTATCATACAAAAATTATTATAGAAATCAATTAAATTAATTAATCAATTTATTAATTTATCCAATCAATCAATCAATCAATTAAATTAATCAATTAAAAAAGACTTTAGGTGATCTCATTTGCCCTTGACAGTCTCCCTGCCATAGAATGAGTCAGTGGAGGAGCTGGGCCTCATGCATTCCTTGAGGGCTTTATTTTGCATTCCTAGGCTGTGGAGCACAAGACCAGGCATGCAGTAAGTGCTCAGTAAGGGCTGGTGGAATTTAGCCCAAGACTTCTGGTTCTTGGCCCAATTCTCTTTCCAATGCAGTCTTTACTCACACCCTCCTTGTGGCTTTCTGGTCTCTTGATAAGTCTAAGAAACTTTTTTTTTTTTAAAGTTGTTTGATAATTGAGGTGAAAGGCTGAGCTGGGAAGATGCCAGGCACAGCTGCCACCCCAAGGCTCCTTACCTGGGAAATGCCCTGCCTGACTCTTGGGATGACTTGGGATCCTGTATTCAGAGTGCCGGGCCCAACCCCTGACACATGGTGGGCATTCCCTCAATGCAGGAGGCCCCTACTGGGGGTCTGATCATGCAGATGTCTCTGAGCCAGGGCATATCAGGGCCCATATGTTTATGGCTGTGTAGACCTAGCATGGGCTGATGCTGCCTCCTGTCAAGGAAACTTCCTGAAACAATGGGCCAAGTGTGCTGGGCGGGGAAGGGGGCAATTACCCTGGGACCACCGCCTCATAGATTAGGACCTTGGCTCCCTGTCACCTGGCAATGCAGAAAAAGGATGGGCTGATAAACTGTCCCTGGGGGAATGGGGTGACTTAGCCCAGGCATTCCCCTTCCTAAGAGTAATTTCTTTAAATTGCAACCAGGAGATGGCATGGAAGAGAATCGCCTGCATGCTACATTGTAGTGTCTCTGTTAGAGCAGAGGAAGCTGGCCCATCTCTCAGTGCCCTAGGTGAGAAAGGAAAAGTTGAAAATCTTTACATTACTGTTAATCATCTTGAGCATAAAAGAGGGCAGTGCATCAAGTTGCCCACAGAGAAGCAGACAGCAGGCCACATGCACAGAGCTTATTTAGGGACAAAGTCTTTGCATTGCCCACCTCGCACTGTCCCCAAGGGATGCGTGTGTGGTGTGTATGCTGTGTGTGTGTGTGTGTGTGTGTGTGTGTGTGTGTGTGTGTGTGTGTTGGGAGTCATCATTTCCTCCTGGATTCTGGTAACAATTCAAGGGGTTTCACCAACTGAGGCTTTAAAAACTGGAGTAGAAACTTTTTGATTAAACTGAATATTACAGAGAAAATAAAATGGTTCTTGTTTGGAAAACCCTCTGACTGATGACTGTCTCATGATGTTCTCTACCTTTTACTCATCACCTTGTAAAAAGAATACTAGTTAATTTAGCACCAGTAAGGAAAAGGAAACATGCCTGGATCTTTGGCCAGCAATTCCCCTACAACAGCCTCTGTTCCTCAAATTTGCAAGGGATGCAGCAGCCACATTTAGGTGGCTGTATTGTATCCCACATGATCTCAAGCTCAGCTCCAGAGCTCTACCCAGTAGGAGTGACCCACAGTCAGTGGAACTGGCTCAACTACTCACCTCCTTCCTTGTATGGTTTAAATGTGAGCTATGTTGAGTCCGTGGTTGGCAGCACAGACAGAAGCTACAAGCTGCGAGAAAGGCACAGAGAGAAGGATGGAGAAAAGTGTGAAGAGGATCATTTTTACTTTTTAGATATGTTGGTATGCTTCACTCTTTTGCATTTACTAATTGTGACTTTCCCTCCCTTCCTCTTAATGGCATCCATTAGCCCAGAGAGGGTTAAGACCGTAAAAGCAGGAATCCAAAACATTCAGATTCTGACATCTAAAATAGGATTTTGCAGCTACATAACAGTCTGAAGAGCCAGATTTGAGAGGCTTTTCTCAACTCCCATCTGCCCCTGTTAGCAAATGAGGAGTCCTGCCTGGCTGACTTGATCACAGAGAGGTCCTGTCTGACACTGGAGGAAGGGGAAGTCTATTCCTCAAGAATAGAAAGAGTGAGAATGAGAAGGAAAATAGAAAATGAAGTGCACGTTCAGATGTATGTCCTGACATAACATACTTTTGGCCCAAATCTTAGGGGGAAATGTACTTGGTAGGTTGAGAGTGGTGCCTTTGGCAGAGGGTAGTAGGGTTTCTCTCTAACTTCTTGGTTGGGATTCTAGAAGGAGACAGACCATTCTTCAGGATGACCCTGGGCCAAATAAGAGGTGGCTCTACAGAAATAAAATAGACAATGAAAATGGCCAGACAGAGAAGGCCAGGCATACATTCTTGAGCTTCCTTTAGCTCTTGACTGGTAGAGAGAACCCAGCTGCCCTTGCAGGAAGTCATGGAAGATCTAAGAGCCACAGGCCACCAAGAGGTGTCATGGTGAGAGGCAAGCCAACTGTATCAGAAGCTGTGGGGAAGACAGTCTAGCCTAGGGAAAGACAGTTAGGAGACAAAGGCCCAGTTGGAAATGGACCCTGCCATCAGGGTCAAGAAAAAATGGACCATGACTTTGTCAGTTGCACACTTCAGTGGCAGATGCCCAAAGAATACCCTGGGATGGGATGGGCCAGCCACACCTCAGTGGACATCACCAAGACATGTCTAAGGACCAGTGCAGAGCCAGAGGTCTCCCTTCCCTGATCTCTGAGGTCATATAAGCCCAGACATCTATGTCCCCAGATGCCATTTTGAAAAAAAAGCCAGAGGAGGAAGCGCTCTGAAAGATGGGTCCTTTGGAGTTATTCAAACAGAAGCCAAATTACCCCAGAGGTTGAGCTTTTATATCACAGGACTGCTTAAACTAGTGAGTCAGACTGATGCCACTGGATGGGGCTGATTGTGTCTTAGGGCCATGACCCCGTGAAGTGGGGCTCCTGAGTGAGATCAGAGCAGCTTTAGAGAAAATGAAGAATCTGTATCTTCTTTGCACATCCAAGTCTTCAGGGCTGCCACACATGATCACGAAGGCTATGCCCTGCACAGCTTGACCATGTGAACAGCGCCCCCTGGAGTTATGCAATGTGGGGGGCAGGAGGGGTGTGCCCTGCAAGTCCCTTCACAATGAAGTGGCCACACAAGCAGGAGGCGGAGTCAGAGAGCTTCATCACCATTTCAGAGGCCAGGCTTGAGGAAGCAAGATAATGGGGTGGGTCTCCACACTTGTAGCTCTGAAATATCATTACAGGCTTCTGACACCTGGTTGTGTGGCTGCCCCTGGAAGCCTGTGAGGTCTGCCTGCCCGTCATTCTCTTGCCTCCCATTACTAACAGTAATAGAGAGAGTCTGTTTCTAGCAACCAAAAGAACCCATTTGGGCCATGGGGAAGGGACAACATGTGGCCTTCCCTAGGTAGCTCCTCTTTGCCAGTCTACACTGACGAGTGTCTACACTGGCAAGTGGAAGTGATTTATCTCTGACAGCTGAAGAGAAGGTGCTCTCATTGTGCCAGTGTGTCAGGACCTTCTCAGGTGTGTTTGCTGGTGTAAAAAGGCTTATGAGTAGGCCCCAGAGTATCTCTGACCGGCCCGTCCTCAGGCACTCACCCTTCCTGAGCACTGGTAGTGTTTTGTGGCTGCCGCTCCTAGTAGGTGCATGGTATATACTTGAGGGTCTGATTTGTTCTCTTTTATGTAAAGAGAACTCTCTAGAAGGCTATGAGCTGAGCCCACATGCCAGCTTTGAAGGCTGAAAAGAGCAGGAACTGTAAAATCAGACAGACCTGGGTCTAAATTCTAATACCACTAGTTATATACTCTACATTATTTAGACAAGTTCATTTATTTTTTGAAACTTGAATTCTCATTTGTAAAAATTGAGAATAACAATGCCTACTCCTCAGAGCAGTTTCCAGCCTCTTAGTCTCTCTTAGAGTGTCCTGCATACATAGTCAATAACCAATTGTTGGGTAAATGACTGGCTTTTTGGGGGTGCAGGGTGGGAATCAAGAACAACTTCAGAACTATTCCATGACTAAGACATATAGGTGTTCCCTGGGAGCAGTGGGACAAGTGCCTGAAGAAGGGAGGTGTGGCAGATGCTGCTGACAGGCTACTTACCAGCCATTCTCACATTGTTCCAGAATTTCTTACACTTAGGAGAAGCCCTATGACCCAGTTCTGTGCTGGAGGACTTCTGGGTACATTTTTTTCTTATTAATAAAAGAAGAGAGACACATAGGTAAAGCTCCTTGTTGATGTACTGGCCAATGCGCTGCTTCCTGCCTTTGGTTGCATTTGAGAATGTAAAGCCTGGAGCTGTGGCAGCCATCTTGGGCTCATGAGTGACAAGCCCATGATCAAAAGCCAACATGATGATGAGCAGACCATAAGGAAAGAAAAGCCTACACTCTTAATGACACTGCTGAGCCACAAAACCAACCCTAGGACCTCTTCCCTCCAGGCCTCTTGTACAATAAACCATAAAATGCCTACAGACTGAATAATTATTGGTTGATTTAAAAAAATTATTTGTAGCCTAGAGTACCCCAACTGATATGAAAAAGAAAGAAGAAGGGGTAGCAGATGTCTGAGTCCTTGGACACTGTGGTGATCTGTCTCCTTGAGGTCTCTATGTCTCAGAGGCACTTCCCCCATAGCCAAGAACCTAGGGACCAGGAGGAGACACGGGCACCACACAGCCCCACCCATGCCCAGCAGGCTGGCCCTTGTCAGAGGGCCAGGAAAACCTAGGGCCCTCCATTCCCTTTCCAGGTTTTCTCTCATCTCAGCAGAGTTCTTCCCGGTAAGCTGATGCAGCTGCTGCCTCTGCCTACTGTGCAGCTGCTGGAAAAGTTGCTCAGCTCCGGGGTAGCAGTGATAACCATGGGGGTGAAAAAAAAGTCTTGCTAAACAGCCGCTCACATGGCTCCTCGCGGGTCCAGCAACACTGTTGAGATTTGAAAGGAAATCCCCCCAACTCCGAATTTTTTTTCTTTATTCCTCTGAATACTGTTATTACAACAGAAACCACGAGAAAAAGAGGTGGATGATGAAAATGAGGTCATACATGTAAAACATCTGGCACAGGGCCTGGTGGGCAATGAGCGAAAACCAGCACCCTTCCGTTCCCCTTTCGTTCTCCAATGTGATGGCAATGTGGGTGACAAAACACAGCCATCGGGTAGCTCCTACAGGGTGGCAGTGCCTCTGTCCTTTAGGGATTCTTGCATTTTGAAGTACTCTTTCTCCTTTCCCTCATGGCGCATGCACATGCTTACACACATATACACAGAGCTGGCTCAAGAGCCCAAACGCACTGACTCCATAGTGAGTTGTGGTCACGGTCACAGCATCAGGGTTCTCAGTTAGCATCTTCTTCAGTCCATTCAGATCTTCCTGATCTGATCCCCACAGAGGCTGCTCCTGGCACTGACCTTTCGTAGGTCCCCCGTCCACTTCATGAGCACATTATGAAGCCTTTGAAGTTGCTCAGTGCTCAGCCTTTCCACACACATCATTTCCTCCCAAATCTGGTCCCAGGCTGTGTTCTCACTTTAGGCCGTCCTAGTCACTATGAAAATCAAAGCCACAGTTCCTCAACTGCCAACCCACTGGCATCATCTGGCCTCTGCAGACTCACTTCTGCAGAGAGTCTCTCCACTCACCTCTCCTGTGGAGTCAGAACCATCCCAGTCTATAGGACACGTTTATGAAAATAGGAAAAGGTGCCCCTTCCTCTGGGCAGTTGCAGCTTGGAGAGTGGAACATAGGCTGAATTTCAGCCTCCGCTTGCTCCTCTGCTACAAGCCCTTGTGCTGGGCGCAACACACAGAGCTGCACATGGCGGCCATGCATGGAGCCTTTCTAATTACCTTCCAGTGTTTCTGACCTAAATGCTATTCTCAGACTTAGACTACTCCAGAACTTCCAATGTGGAGCAGCCCATTTCAAGGGGCAACAATTATACAAAACACCAAGACCTACTTAAACTCCCCAGCACAACCCTGTGGCTCACCCAGCACCTCCTTGCAGGTCTCACCTCCCAGGCTCTTCTCTAGTTAAAATCACACATCTTTGCTGCCCAATTCCAGTTCATTTTCCCCTGCTTTGTCTGGAGGTGAATCAAAGGGCTGTCTCTAGAGACATGGGGGTCCCTCCCTCCCTCCCATGTTTTCAACCTGCCCTGTTTAGAGGCGTTAATCCTTATAGCAACCCAAACAAGGTAGGTACTTTTATCTTCACCTAATTACAGGGGAGGAAATCGAGGCATAGAGGTTAGGTAACTTGCTCAAGGTCATCCAAGGAAGAGGCAGAGGTGGGATTTGAATCCAGGCCTTTCAGGTCCACTGGGTATGTGTTTAGCAAGCAAGCAATGGTAGCTACTGTGGGAATTAAATGAGATAAAGCATACAAAATGCTTGGCACACAGAAGGCACCTGATATATGGTCAAAATGTTAATGTATCATTACTGTTAAATATTTATTGTCATTATTATTACTAATTAGGCAAAACGCTCACCGAAATCAAGTTGGCCTTTCTTCCCTTTTCGATCTCTTTCTCCTGTGATGTGGCTGTGTTTTGGTTGGGGTGGGAGTCTTGGCACTCTTTATACAAGATTTCCTGCTGGGTTTCCAGCTGGAGGGCAGGGAGACAATATTTGGGGTACAGAGGAGAGGGCAAATAAACCTCTTCAGCACAGAGCCCCATTGAACTGGTGATATATCAGACACATAGCAAATCAAGTTTGCTGAGATTCAACTCAACAAATGGTAACTGAACCACTTAATACAATCCCTAAGACCCAGTGCAAATGCCATTTCCTCCAGGAAGCCTTTCTAGGTGTCCCAGTATAATTAACCCCTTCCTTCCCTCTGCTCTCAGAACATTCTATATTTTCAGACAATTGCCTAAATCATGCCTCCTTCATTTCAGATTTATAGCACAAAGAGTCTGAATGTCTTTTTGAATATAGGCTTCTGGAGAGCAGGGGTCAGGTCTATGATGTCTGTATTTCCTGTAGGGCTTTATGTACTGCAGAGGCTTAATGAAGGCTTGTTGCGTGAATAGTGAATGAATGAGACACGGCTTCCACCTGCTTTGGGTCTCTTTCTTCTGCATAATCATTGCAAACAGCTTTGTGGTTGGTGAGACCCCAGAGCAGGCCTGGGAAGTACACAACATGAGGGTCCAGCTGAAAGTGGAGGGACTGTCGGGGAGACTGTGACTCCTTCCCACTAACGACAGGGCTCTGCCTGACCAGGAGGAGGGCGGCTTCACTCCCCAGGACACATTTCCTTCCCTGGTCCTGGCTTTGGTCATCCCCTCAGGCAGATGTCAGCCCAGGTCTGTTCAGGCCCCTCTCCTGCCTGCACACTTCCTACTCACATCACCCCATCTGGCCTGGCAGAAAAAAACCAGACCTGTCACAGCGCCTCCCACCAAACCATCATCCTGGGTCTCCTCTCCCACTAACTCGTGCTGCAGCCAGATTCATCTCACTGTCCTGGGAATGTAGCTGCCTCCCCCTCAAGAAATGTTTTAGGTCACGATTGGTGGTGGTTATACAACCGTATGCAGTTGTTGAAACACACAGAACTACACACTCAAAAGGATGGCTTTTAGTGCATGTAAATTATACAATAAAACTGACTTTTAAAAATTCCCCAAAGAAATGTTTATCCTGATCTTTAATAAAGAAAGTTGCATAAAAGAAACTGTGGGAAGCTTCTAGTTTAGAGATCCTTAAGTCCTGTTTGGTGGCCCGAGGGGACCTGGGTCCCTTTGCCCGTGCATTGGCATGTTCTGGACGCCCATTGTGAGGAGGCTTAGTTGAGCACAGAGGAAGGGTCCCTGGGCAGGCTGCCACATGTTCTGTAGTGTCCCTACTCAGGGCAGGTGGGCCTTCAGCCAACAGTATCGAAGTAAAAAAATCGAGATCCCCCCGAGTGCCACCTCAGATCCACTGAATTAGAATCTCTGGGAGATGGACCCCAGAAACTTGCTGGTCTGATGTTTATAAAGCCCCTCTGGTGATTTCAATGTAAAACATTTGAGATACATCATATAACCATTCTAGGCCCTAGAGACAGCAGTTTCTAATATGAATTCCAGGCTGGGGAAAACACTGAATAGTATTTTTAAAAGACTGATCATATATGCAACCCTATTATTATTATTTGTGCTAGTAATTGTGTTCACTGTCGATTCTAGTATCTTACCTTGGTAGGGTGCTTCAAGCTTACAGAGTACCCTGACACGGATTACCTCAACAAAGCCATCCAGCTGGCTTTTTTCATCCCCTTTATTGAATAAGGAGTTAGAGAAAGAGGTTGGGTCACTTGCCAAGATGGGGCAGGACCTGCGACCGGGTCCTTAGAGTCCATCTCTCCTCTCTTCCATCACCCTGCCCCCGGGTTCGAAATCTTCCTTCCCACCAGAGGCTGAACTGAGGAGGGCTGGGCAGAGAGGGAGGAATCAGAAAGGGTTTCCTCTCAGTCCAGCATCAAGAAACCTGTTTGTGCTCCCTGAGCCCCATAGCAGAGCGGCTGCTGAGGTCTGTGATGTAGGCAGTGAGGGGTAGGGCTGATCCAGGTGCCCACCTCCAACCTCATTCTGAGCAAATGGCACAAACTAAGGTCCCCCAGCTGTGACCCAGCATGTAGTAGTTGCCCCCAGCCCCACCCACCTGCCTCTGATGCTCCCTTGGAGTGTCAGACTCCTGGATGTGGGGATTTCCCGAGTGAAGGAACTTGTAGGCTGCCCTTCCCTGGGGGTCTGCCCCTCTGCTTGACAGGACTTCTGGACACTCTGGGATGGCCTCCACATCATGCTGGGAGGCTGGCCTCACCCACTTCTATCCCATTGGGATGGGACAAGGTGGGGCTGAGGAAGAGAGCTATGGGTAGGGAGAGCTGGAGGTCACTCATGTCAGATTGCACATGTTGGATACACCCATGTTTCCCTTATGATCTTCCAATGATGTGCAAAGGGCCCACGGTCTCAGTCCAGCTGCTTCAGTTCTGGCCCCAGCTCTGCTGCTCCAGCAAGTCTTGGGGCATCCATTCCAGAGGCAGTACATAGTGGAGGCGAAAGGAGCTGAGCATCTCCCTCACTGTGTGATCCTAAGCGAGCAACATCACTTCTCTGAGCCTCAGTGCTGACCACATAGGGTTCATGTGAGAATTAGATTCCATAAACTATACAAAGCACCTGCACCTGACTCATTCTTGGCCTTCATATGTTTTAGCTGTCATCACTGCCACCATCATCCTCAGCTTTCCAGTCTGTTAAATGGGAATAATCTTAATCCTCTCTCTGCCTGCCTCACAGAAGTATTGTGAGATAAGGAAAACAAAACTGTAAACTTGTAAAAAACTGTAAACTCCATGAAGACAGGGCCTGTGTCTGCCTTGTTCCCCAGATGCATCCCCAAGATTCAGAATAGTGCCTAGCAATAGTAGGTGCTCAGAATCTATGAGTGAGTGAATGAATGAATGAATGAATGAATGTATTGTGGGGATGTATCTTGTGACTCTAAAAACACACCATAGGAGTGAGCTGCTTTTGTTTCTAATGAGTAGGTGGTAATATCCAATGAAGAATGGATTATGTTGGGGAGTCATGAGTTACCTATCACTGGAGGCAATTAAAGAAATTGGTAGGTCACTTGGCACAGGTGTCAGAGATGAGACTCACACATCAGGTTCAGGTTGAACTAGACGACACCTCGAGAGTCCTTTCCAACTAAGAGTAAATGACAGGCTCACTCATCTCATCCCACACCCTTCCAGTCACCAACAGCTCTCAGTCAAGTTTTGTCTAGTTAATTTACACTTAAGCAAATGTAAATCAACTGTCACATTCTCACACTATGATCACATACTTCACCCAGATGGATGGTCTCAAAAACACACTCATGTCCATACACACTTACTCCACTTTGCACACATAGCTACTCAGGGAGCGGTTGCCACCTCATCATCACTAACACAGTAGCAACTAACATACTGAGCTCTCACTATAAACCAACTGTGCACAAAGTCCTCTTCCCACTTGGTCTCACTAATTCTCACTCCTAAGAGGAAGGACCCATTATTGTCATTTTAAAAATGGAAAACCAAGGTTCTAGGTGAAAAGACTTGCTCACAATCACATGGCTGGCGAGAGCAGAGCTGGGCCTTGAATCTTGCTCTGTCTCACTCCAAAGCCTGTCCTCTTGAGCCACACTTCCTCCCTAACACAAACCAACAACCAAACCAAAGTGAGCCCAACTGGTTCTCACAAGGTTGCTTCCAGCCCAGCCATCATGCCAACCTTGATGGCGCAGACAACTGGGCACCGCACCCATTGGGAAAGGTAGAGAGTTGTGAAGCCAAAGCCACGTTCTAGCCTCAGATGTGTGTGCGCTGGTCTCCAGGTTCCTGTGCGTATGGAACCCCGGCCAACAATGAACTCCTGCTTGCAAATGGTTCCAGCCCTCCTTTGTAGCTTGTCTCTGCTACTGCCTCCCTCAGCCCTATATCTCAGCTAAAGTAGATCCTTTCTGGTCACCTCTGGGCCCTTGCTCAGGCTGGCCCCTCGTCAGGAATGCCTTCTCCTCTTCTCCCAGCTAATCCTATTAAATGGCACAAGTACAGTTCAGATGTCTCCTGCTCTGCAAAACCTCTCTGATCCCTGCTAGAACTCATCACTCTCCGCTCTGTGCTCCCTCCATAACACTCCATAATACTTGGTCCATTGCTCCATTCCAGCACTTACTACATTGTTCTCTGGCTAGTTGTTTATGTGTCTGACTTCCTTGCCAGACTGGGTCCCTTGGGGCTGGAGCAGTGTCTGATTTGGTGTAAGAGTCTATCTGTGAGCACAAGGCTTGGCACCACGAAGATGCCTAATAAATGCTGCGGCTTCATCATTTCTGGCCTGGATGGTTACCATGCAGGCCGCTGCAAGGTTTGCGGGGATCACATAGTTGAGAACGTTTACTGCTGATATCATCCGTCCACACCAAGCCGGGTATTTAGCCCATTAATGAGTAGCCGAGGAGAACATCTGGGGATTGTTCAGAAAACTATAGCTTCCCGGAAGTGGAGCGGCATTTGACTGAGCGGAGTCCAGCCAGCAGACTGCCTTGTTTATACCCAGCTCACTTTTTACCATTCGTGGGGGATTTCATCACAGAAACTGGCTCCCCTCTCGACCCTGCCTGACACACACAGTGGGAAGGCCTTGTCTTGCCATGGCTGGTTGGGTGATGGGAGGCCAACACCCTCACTGGGTTTCAGTTTGTTCAGCCAAAAAAACAGGAGAAACAGAAACCCCTGCTGTGTCTGCTTTGTAGGACTGGGGTAAAATGGGAATGAGTGAGTAAAAGACAGAAAGCATTTGGAAATATAAAAATGATTCAAAAGCAGGATGTGTGGACAGATGAAGTTGGGAAAAAAAGCTGCTTTTCACTCCTGTGGCTTAAAATAACCTACAAGACCCACAGACAAGGGCATTTTTGGGTCTTGGTTTCATCATCTGTCAGATCAAGGGTTGAATTGAATAAGTGTTTTCCAAACTTCATAATTTCTGTACCACTGCCAACATGCTTTTGCCATCCCTACAAATCACCTGAATCATATTTATTTAAGAATTTTGTTTACATCAACACTTCTTAAAATTTAAATATCTGCCTGAGCCTCATTCTGAGCAATTTTATCTGTGATGTAGCTGGTTTGATGTGTTAGTTATACATTTTTCTAATATGCATTAAATAAATATGCAACCATTAAATTCAACCATGTTCATCTAGGATTAACTGAAACTGCCTTTCACACCACTGTTGGTCCACATCCATTTTTTGAGAAACAGAGAGAGATAAGATCCTTAAGGCCCTTTCCTGCTCCAATAGTGCAAGGTTTACACTTATATGATGCACTCACTGGGCATCCAGCCCTGAGACAGAAGCCCAGGAGATGGTAAAACAATTCCCACCCTCTAGGAGCTTCCAATTTAGTTTGTAAAAAAAAAAAAAAAAAAGCTCTCCAGTTGTTTCAGTGTGTTTAATTTGTATTTTATTGAAAGCCTGCTCTAAGGCATTTTACCAAAATGTATATATTACAGATCTCTTTGAGCCCACCATCTCCTATGCTGACGCCACTCTGATCTTTCCCAGATAAAACTGATTATGTCACTTCTCTTTCTCAAAAATGTACAATGTTTTCCTCTTACTTATAGAATGAAATTAAATATTTCCAGGCTGTTTCCATGCATCCCATGAACTAGCTGCAAAATATTTTTAGGGTCACATCTTTAGGAATTGCATATTTAGGTCACAGTGGATCTGCCTGAGTTCAAACCTTGTCTCTACCACTTAGTAGCCACGTGACCCTAGACAAGTTATATAACTTCTCTGAGTCCCAGTTTCCTCATCTGGAATACGAAGAGCTTTTGTCATAGGATTATTATGAGGACCGAGGGTGGGAACCCAGGAAAAGGGCTGCTCACGTGCCAGGCACATTGGCGTCAGCTCTTCCACAATGCACTCTCTTATCTCCCGGCTGCGCTAATGCTGTCGCTTCAGTCAGGCTGCCTTTCCCCGTTCCCTGTTGACTGAAATCCTATCATTCATCCCAACCCAGTCAAAAGAACCCATTCCTTGCTTCTCAAATTCCCAGGTACATAACTTATATGCAGTATAATAAACTGGTGTTTATTATATCACACCGGTTTTATATTGCATATAAATTTTATATTACATTCAACTCGTGTTTCTTACACTGGAGGGTCACCTCCTACTAGTAGGTTATGAAATCAAAGTGGTAGGTTGCTACCAGCATAGAAAATGAAACAGAGCAGAAAAAATTAGAAAATATCACAGTGCATGGCATGACTTTTGGTTTTGTGTGTGTATCTGTGTGTGTAGATGCACACACACATGTGCATGCTTGGTCACAACATAAAATTATTTTCTTACCAGGAATTATAGTAAAAAAAAAAAATCTGAAAGCCACAGCACTAACTGCGGGTTTCAGGAGGGCAGGGACCAAGTCAGGTTTACTTCTGTGTCCCCAGCACTTAGCACACAGTAGAGACTCAAAAAGCATTTATGAAGGGAACTGAAAATCCAGTAATCCAGAAGAGTGTGTTTACTAGGGTATTCCAGGTGCCTGAATTCAGCCATAAAGCCCCATGCTCAGCCACAACATCTGAGGGTCCCATTTAGGCATAAGACCCACCCAGCAGAACAGGGTCCAGGGGGATGTCAAGATCCAAGTTGTTGGGTGTAGGTGGAAAAGAACAGTATGGCTCAGTCCAGGCTTATCCAGGACCTCCTTTAAGGACTCCACTTTTGTCTTCTGTAAATTGGGAGTGATGATGATGGCAGTACCCATTCCATAAGGAAAGAACACAGTGAAGAAAGCCTAGAGTTCAACTGGTCCTCTTCTTCACATCAAGTTTGCTGACAACAAACACATGTGAGCACACACACACATACACACATTCACAAATATACTCACAGACACACCTGCACGTATGTATGCATGTTACTTTTCACTTCTTAGGTGAGAATGTGGAGGCCTAGTGAGGGCAAGTGTCTGCTCAAGGTCTCACGGCAGATTAGTTGCAACCTAGAGCTGGGACTAGAACCAAGTCCCTTGATTCCCAAACCAAGAGTGAGGAGAGGACAAACGAGGCATAGAAAAGTACTTAAATAGAAAAGTACTTAGAAAACCATGGATAGTCCCTTTCCAGAATGAGAGATGATGTCAAGGTCCAGCTTCAGGATCTGCAGGTACCACAGTGGCCCGTATGCCTCTTTTCTCTCGTGCTGTCTCTGGGTTTCTGCTCATTCTAGCTGCCAGTCCCCCAGGGTCGTCCGTACCAGGATGGCCCCTTGTCTAGCTTTGTAGAGCTGGAGGGAGCTGATGTCATGGGAAAGCATGGGCTTGGAGGCAAACGGAATGGCTGTAACTTAGTCACAACAATTCACGAGCCATTTTCTCTTAACCCCTTAGAGCCCTGGACCCTCATCTGGTAACCAAGGTTACTGCTCTTCACTTCCATGTTTCTTGGGAGGATTAAATGAGACAAGGTAAGTGAAAATACCTGGTGTGTGTAAACATTAGTTTCTTCCTTTCTAGCTCTTCCTCAAAACGCTTTATTTCATCCTCAGAGATTTCTTCCAAATAAAAACAAAATATCTCTGACCTTCTTCTTTTGCTCTAATATCTTTGATGTCCCTACACTAAGAGAATAAAGTCTAAATTCCCGAGTCCAAGACTCATAATCCTTCATGGATTGGATTCTATTTCTTTATCTCTTTAGCCTTTTTGTCCATCAATGGAATGGACCAGTCACCTGTCATCTGGTAATACAGAGTCTGCTGAGAATGAACATGAACACACATACAAGCTCAAAATTACACACACACACACACACACACACACACACACACACACACACACACAGCACTCTCCCCTCAGATTTGCCTGCCCTATATCCTCCTTTCAAACCCCAATTCTGAAAGCAGATCCATGTGATTGGAATTAGTCTGCCTGTATGAGTTCAGTTTTAGAACAAAATGCATTCAGCACATTGTGTAATCACTCATGTCTGCTTGTCTTCCCCATGAGACTGTGAATATATAGGAGGCAGGTCATAGATCCTGGGGCCCTGAGTAAGGCCAGGCCCTGGCATAGGGGGATCTCACAGGTGACTGCAGCATGGGATTCCCTGCGTGTGCTATGGTCCACGTGCAGATAGAAGCATTCACGGCCTGTCACAATCATTTGATCTATGGCCTAGATGATTCACACGATTGCCCAGGGCATCCAGCAGTCCATTTAAATCTGGACCCAGGGTAGCCACCTGCTTTTACAAAGTTGTGCACCAGGGCAGCAGAGCCAGTGGGCCAGGCAGCCAGAGGCCCTGGTGGTGACTGGGTAACCTTGAGTAAAGCCTTCCCCTTCTGTTGGAGTCACAGTAAAATTCTGAAACCTATAAATAACACTGAAAATATGGCTAAATATCTTTCTGAGAAGGAATTAAGACAACTGAAGAGCTTTCTCAAGCTACATGAATCCTCTTCAAGATTTTTAACCTTCTTCCCCCTAATAAATGTATATCAGAACATGACGTGGTAGAGAAGAAACATGACTATTATTCTGAAAAGCCTCCCAAGATAACTCTGATTAGTCATGGCCCCAGCAGCAACTTATGCCCATCATTATACTGTTCACAACCAAATTGCTACAAGATGCAGTCAGTCCATGGGCAGTCCAAGCCAGGACACAATGCCTAACCAACCCAAGCCAGGACACAATGTGCTCCAGTCAGAGCAAAGGGCAGTGGATAAAGGGTTCTTCCAGCACAGAATGGAGAAAGGGCTCCTGGGACAAGGTTTCTGGGAGGAGAGAGTGAGCCCTGTGTGTCAATTACCCAGTAGGTCTGGCCCACAGCAGGGGTTCTATAAATGGCAGCTTTCCCCACCATCCTCATTTGGGTGATGTTTTGTCTTCCATCAGGCAGTAAACATCTAGGAGGGAGGGCTATGCATCTTCCTTCTGCTTCTCCTCAGAGCCTGAGCCACACACAGCTTCTGGCTCAGGATAGGGCCCATCACAAAGGTTCAGAACACCTTTCTCATTCCATAAATATCTACTGTGTGGTTGTCTTGCACCAGGCCCCCAAGTTAGGGGTTACAGAGAGGAGCAAGACTGGCCTACACCCCTCAGGAGGCTCCCTGTCCAGAGGCCATGACTGATTCTTTGTCTACCCTGAAAAGGTCAGCATTAGTCTGTCTTGTGACCTTCAGGCCATATGACAGGTACCCCAGAAAATTCCTGGTTGATTAGGGCCAAGGTTAGCAAGAGATGCTCTATTAATTACCAAATAGTGCATTCTGAGCCAGCATGGGAGCCCTGGGAGGTGAAGGGACCATTTCTTTGGCTGCCTTAAACTTTAAGTAAGTCATTTCTCCTGCTTCAGCCAGGAAGGCATGCAGGGGCACATGTGACGCCTCACCTCTCTCCTCTCAGACACCCCACTGCAGAGCCCATCTACAGTATACAGAACCCCCCACCATTCCACCCTCTGGGCATCCAGTGCCTGGTAAATAAGACTCTGTAGGGGGCCAAGCCCCCACCCCACCCGGCTTCCCACACACAGAAGCTTTGTCTGAGCTGCTGATGCATAATACATGGGCACAGGCCCGGACCAGCCGCGCGCCCATCTTGGACAACAGGCCCGTCACTAAGAGGCTGTGAGCGGCACAGCTAGGACACAGTGTGCTCCAGTCAGAGCTGAGGGCAGTGGATAAAGGGCCCGCTGGGCTCTGGAACCGGCCCCTCCCCCGGGTGGGGGAGCTGAAATCCTCCCAGCCACTTTCCAGTGCCGTTTCCAGCCATAACCCTGACTCTCAGGCTTAGCTACTTCTCCTCTGTGACCTGCGGAGAATCACCCAGGATTCCCCTTTCTCTTGGTCCCATTTTTCCTTCTTTAAAGAGTTTCTCCAGCATGTGTTGGCACCTGTCAGGGTCTAGTATGCTCCTTGGGGTCTTGGGCATCTTGATCTTGACTGGATGCTTGCCCACATGTCAGTGGGAAAACAACATGGGCTAACAGAGGATAAGAGAGGAGCGTTATAAATCACCTGCCACATACTTCCTAAAATAAGCTATGAGCAATTTTTTTTGTGATAAAACAGCACCCTTTCTCTTATAGGATATTTGAGTAAATCCACATGCAACCTATCTCTGTATAAGCAGATTGGAGAATTAGGTGTATAGATGCTTTAGCAATAAGGGTCTGGGCGATTTGTTTTTGAACCACCATGCAAAAACATTAAAGGCATGTTCAGAGGTTCTCACTGACATAGAGATGCTTATATTGGGGCCCACTCCCAGAGAGTCTGATTTAGGAGGTCTAGATGAGAGCCTAGGAATATACATTTTAACAAGCATCTAAGAGATTCCAATGCAGGTGGGCCACAGATGATACTTTAAGACACAGTGGTTAATGAAAAATTATAGGTTTCAAATATGCAAATAAGTACCACACACTGGTGGTTCACTAAACAACCCACAACAAACTAAATTAATCATGATGGAGTTAAACTCACAGCAATTTATAATTAAAAAGCAGCAATAGCAGCAATTGGATATTGGAACCAACTCAAGATGACAATGAGGGCAAAATGTCCTTACTGAGAATTTCTGGAGTTCCAACAGTCTATACAGGTACACCCAGTAGAAGATTTGTCAAGGACTGCAAGAGGCACCACCCATCTTCATAGAATTCTGATTTCAAGGCCCCAATAAATTCTAGGGATGTATTGATTTGGGTTTACAAATATTATGTTTTGATAATCCTTGTTTGATACAAGAGAATATTTATAAGCAACTTTTGGTTGTGTATTAAAATAAAAATCTGTGGAATTGTGCTTCAATGGCTCTTAAAAATCCAAGAAAATGCTTGCAATTCCAAATCTGTTCTCAATCCTTTAGGGAGAGCTTTGCCACCTACCAGTGGACTAAAGGCTGTTCCTTTTAAGATTTGCTGCATAGAAAGAAAAGATGGAAGGCATGTGAGGGTTGAGAAGGGGAAGGAGTCAAGTCTCACCTATTTTGACATATCTCAATTTGGTAAACCATTTTAGTAAGCTGCTGTTGTCATAATGCAACTATTTGGAGCCCTAAAGCTCTGGGCTTTAAGATCTGTTTTTAAGAAAGATTGATCATTTCCTCCTATATTCTGTCCTCCTAGTCTCAAAGTAATAGGGTCTCAATTTTTAGCAGGGAAAAAGGTTACATTTCTCAGCCACCTTTGCAACTGAGTGTGTGGTCATGTAATGAAGTTGTGGCCAATAGGATGTGAGCAGTAGTAACATGTGGCAGCTCCAGGTCATCTCCAGTAAAGGAAGAAAGTGCATTCCACTTCTTTTCTCCTATTGCATAGGTTGACACATGGATGGAGGTGAGACATCTTCAATGACAGAGCAACAAGAGAGAAGGAACCTGGGCCTCTATTCACTTTGGAAGAAAGAGCTATGTTTATAGTCCGGACATATATCTAGAATGTAATTTGAACAAAAATAAACTTTAATTTTGTTTATGCCACTTTGGGTCTTTATTAGAGCAATTCAAACCATGTGCTAACCAAAGCACTGTTTCTAACTCCTGTTTCTCACCTTCATGACCCTGGGGGGTGGGAGGAAGAGGTCTGCCCCCTGATTTTGAGAGGCCAGTTAAGATAAAGCACACAAGCTAGACTTTAAGGCTTTTGTCACCTGCATTCTGGAATTCCTGGGAAAAAAGAGAAAGTAGCAGTTTTCTCTAAAGGGTTGTCAGGAGTTTTGGTGAAGTTTCATTGGGAAGGGAGTCCCATGTCAGGCTAAATCTGGCTATTCCAATTTCCTGTGCACTTCCTGGGTTACTTAATATTTTTGACTTTCTGCCTGGGTAAGAGATACCAAGAAAGTTGTTCAGGCCCCAATGAACTAAGGGTGAGGGAGGCTTGGGTCAGTTATAAATCAGCTATGCCATCTGTCTCCCTCCAAATGCTGGGAGCTCCTAAGCTATAAATTAGCTGAAGGAAGAATCCTAAAGATCATTCATTCAATCCCACTTCACAGAGGAGAAAACTGAGGTGTGAGGAAGGAATGTCATGTGTTTGTTTAAGGTCAGTTAGAGAGCAAGTTATCAGTAGGCCAAGGCTTGAACCCAGGTCTATATGTCCCCACCCAGTTCAGTGCTCTTTCTAGACTTTGTGCTCCAGCTGGTAGAACTTAAAAGTCTGTAAAATCTTACCAAACAAACTTCCCTCACTCCAACAGCTCCCTTGCTCTCCCAGACTTTTAGCATCCTCTCCTTCACCACCCATTCCTGTATTTGAGGGCTCTTCTACAGTGTTGGGCATTTCTCATTCCCCTATTCTCTCCAGTTCTCTCTTTCCAGTTCTCTCTCTCTAGTTCTCCCCATATCCCTCTCCCTCTCTCTCCTTCTCTCCCTCTCCCTCTCTCCCTCTCCCTCTCCCTCTTCCTCCACTCCCCCTTTCCCCCCTCTCCTTTTCCCATCACACACACACACACACACACACACACACATTCACAAATAAATGGAGTTATTCATGGTTGATTTGTCCTTATCATCATCATTTCAAAGTCTTCACACAAAGAACTTCATAGAAAATAAGAATTTGGTAAGTGTAATGCCCTCTATAATCACTTTTGGTCCTTGTCAATGTGTACATGTATGTGCATCAAGAGCCTCTAAGATCTTCATTCATTTTTTGTCTCATTATACCCACTCCTGGGAATTTCTAGTAAACAATGAACAATGTGGACACATTTCACATATAAGAATGTTTCTTAAAAGTAGAAAGTTGGGCCTATCAAAATGTCCGATAATAAGAGGCTGATAAAATCAAATATGTTTATGTTCTTATGATAGACTATTATAGAAACGTAAAAATCATGCTTTTGAAGCATATCTATACTTCATCAAATCTCATTCAATCAATTGTAGGACTGACCTTTTCTTATGTTCTTCTGAGAAAGAAAAACATGTATTTAACTACAACATACTATTGATTGAAAATATATTCCAATTTCAGAGATCACAAAATGTGAAATATTATGATCAATGAAATATAGCATAAAAAACACCACGGAGAAATGTTCCAGATATAATATTATAATATTAAATGCAAAAGGTATGATATACTCATATACATTCAGAAAAAAAAATTGAAAGGAAGAGCACAAAAATGTAAAGCAATCTTAGGAAGGTAAGACAAAGGATGATATTTTATTTCCATCTTTACACTTTTTGATTTTCTGGATTTCTAGAATGAATATATATCATTTTATAATGTGAAAAACTAAATACTAATACAATGGAACAAGTAAAATTATGGGGAGTATGTGCCCATCCACAGAGAAAGCTGGTTCCCACGAGCCTCACTCAGTGGTCGGGGTACATTGCTTCCTGCTGAAGAACTGCAGTTGGCATCGTTTAGTTGGCTTTCAGTATAGGAAATGTTTCTCAGTTTTCTCTTAACACAAATGAAGCTTTATACAAAATGCTTTTTAAAATTTTCCCTCTTGGGTTATTTCTTTGGCTACTTCCAGGGCATGGAATGGAAGGTGCTACCTGCCATCTCTGGGTGTTTGTGAGTTGGAGTCAGAGACAGGTTAGTGTCCAAGGTGCATTTTCACTCTGATGCTCTGTTTCTATATGTGAATATTCTGGACTGGCCTGAAGCCATGTCAGCCTCTCAGACCCACCTTACACAATCTGAAATTCTTCAACTGGGGGAGCAGAGTATCTTACTCTGCAAAGTGATAAGCCATTTTAAAAAGTGAAATGACAACCTCAGTTCTTTGAGAGATGGGACCCTAGGAGACATGTACACTCAGGTATGAAAGATGGAGGTAGGATCTAGTATGAGATCAGGTTTCCGCAAAAAGAATTTAAAGGTACAGGGTGCTTGAGGGAAAAGTGAAGGAGCGATGGGAGGAGATGTAAGAGGGGAGGGGACATTAGAGAAATGCAGAAGGGACACGGCATGAAAGGAAAGAGCACAAGAGAGGAGACCTGGAAAATGGGAGACAACCTGCTCAAGAGAAAGCAGCCAGCTAGAGTCAAGGACTGCCTTCCTGCAGAGCCAGGAAAATGCTAATCTCTACCATCTTTGGTTGCCATACCAAACTCCCTAGAGGCATTTGGATCAGTAGGAAAAAATCGAGAGGGGTGATATATAAACATAAAATGGAGGGCATAAACCAAGTGACCTCTAAAATCCTTTCTGCTTTGGACATCTTATATGTCCAGAACAGATGACAGTCAAGTCACTCATTTAAAAAATTATTTTTAATAATAATTTTATATATTTATGGTGTCAAAAATTATTTGATATACATATACATAGTGAAATAATTACTATAGTCAAGCTAATTAACATATTATCTCTCATAATTACCATTTTGTTGTGGGAGGTGAGAGCACCTGAAATCTGCTCTTCAAGTAAATTTCCAGTATTCAATTCAATATATTAACTGTATACAGTCATCATGCTCTGCGTTAGATCTCTAAGCTTGTTTACCCTATACAACCCTGAACCCTTGGGCCAGCAGGTCCCTATTTCCCCCACATCCCTGCCCCTGGCAACCACCTATCTACCCTCTGCTTCTATGTACCCAGCTTTGTAAGACTTCACATGTAAGTGAGATCATGAGGTTTTTTCTTTGTGTCTGGATTATTTCAATGAGCATGTCCTCCAGTTTCATCCACGTTGTTCCAAACGGCAGAATCCCCTTTTTAAAAGCTAAATAATATTCAATTGTGTATATATGTCACATTTTCTTTATCCAGTTATCTATTGACAGATACGTTGTTTCTGTATGTTGGCTATTGTGAATAATACTGCAATGAATGTGGGGGTACAGATAGCTCTTTGAGATACTAGTTTCATTTCCTCTGGATAGTTTTAGTTTTTTGAGGAAACTCCATACTGTTTTCCATAATGGCTGAACAAAATTACATTCCCATCAACAGTATGCATGGGTTCCCTTTTCTCCACATTCTCACCAACATTTACTAGCTTATATTCTTTTGACAATAGCCAACCTAACAGGTGTGCAGAGATATCTCACTGAGGTTTTGATTTGCATTTCCCTGATGATTAGTGATGTTGAGCATCTTTTCATATACCTGTTGGCCATTTCTATATCTTCTTTGGAAAAATTTCCAATCAGATCCTTTAGCTATTCTTTTTTTTTATTGCTGTTGTTTGTTTTTTGCTATTGAGTTGTATAAGTTTCTTTTATATTTTGTATATTAACCTCTTATTAAGATATATGGTTTAGAAATATGTTTTCTGTAGGTTGCCTTTTCATTTTATAAATGGTTTCCTTTGCTGTGCACAACTTTTTAGTTTGATGTAGTCCCACTTGTTTATTTTTGCTTTTGTTGCCTGAGCTTTTGCTGTCATTTCCAAAAAATCATTGCCAAGGCTAATGTCAAGGAGTTTTTTATCTACGTTTTCTTCTAGAAGTTTTACAGTTTCCTACATTACATTGAAGTCTTTAAAGTCTTCGATCAATTTTGAGTTAATTTTTGAGTGTACTATAAGGATCCAATTTCATTCTTTTTCATGTGGATATTCAATTTCCCCAGCACCATTTATTGAAGAGATTTTCATTCCTCTATAGTGTATTCTTGGTGCCACTACAGAAAATTAGCTGACTGTATATGCTCAAGTTTATTCCTGAGCTCAAGTCACTCATTTTATTCCTCAAATAAAGATTTGATACTTATCAGGTATGGAGGTACCTCATCATTAGAGACAATCCTAGGAGGCAGGTATTATTTTCCCTATCCTACAGGTAACACAACTGAGGCTTAGCCCTGTTAGGTCATCTGCCCAAGTCACAGAGAGGTAAGTGGTTAAGTGAAGAGCCTAACCCAAGGTAACTCACTATGCCTCATCTTCCCTCTGAGAAAAAAAGCACCATTTTGCCTTCAAAGATTCACAATCCAGTGTCCGAATTAGACAACTAAGGGCAATGCTGAGCAAGAGGCAGAACAATGTCTGATTGACCCAGACAGAGAGATGGGGAAGGAGTCTAGGAAAATCTGGCATGGGAGCCGGACTCAGATTCCAGATTCCGACTGCAGAACCAGGGGCAAGGGAGGGGAGGAAACAGCACAAAGGCATGAATGGAGAGAGGGTAAAGTTCAAGGACTGTTCAGAAAGACCAAGGAATCTGTTGTTGTTGGAACAAGGGATCTGGAGATCAGTGAGGGAGACAAATCCCAGAATGTGGTTGGGGCCAGGTAGCGCAGGGTCTTGGATGTCAAATTAAGAACATGCAGTGAAGGGGTGCACCCAGGACTTAAGCCAGCCCCCAGTCTTTCCTCACTGGAGTCATAAGGAAAATGCAGAACTTCAGGGCAGGCAGCGGCTTACCACTTGCTTTGTAAATAATGCCTTGGGAACCCCATGTCATTCTGTGGAGCCTTAGCACCTCTTACAGGCTGCATCCATCCACATTTACTAAGGGTGCTGGCACTGGGGCCAGAGAACTGCAGGCTTCTGGAGGACAGTGCCCATGTCCAACAAATAGTCAATATCTACCCAAAATTCACCTAGTTAAATTTGAATAACAATGGAATCATCACCACAATCGTTTTCTGTCTATGCCTGAGTCTCTGGCCTAGTTTCTACCAAGAAAAGTCAGGGGGTGTGGGAGGAAGGAGGATGAGGACGGCGTTGAGGAGAGGGGAAAGGCTGGTTGCACAATTACAGGGCCCCCGGGGATGGGCTCACTGGCCAATCTGGATGACTCACTCATGTGGATTCCAGGTCCCGCCAGTGTACTGAATGGAACCTCTTCACACTCCCCCGCCCCATTCCATCCTGTCTGCCATCATTGCCAGTGACGAGGCCCAAAAGGCCCGTTCACATAGCGTGCAGTGAAAAGCAGCTCTCCGATCCCATGTCCTCACCAACTGACCCCAGTTCACCCCTGGGCAGCCAAGCAGCAGCCTTTTATCAGTAGCTTCTAAGCCTTTGGTTAATTTGCACAGGATGCTCTGGGAAAGAACACTGGTGAGGGAGCAAATGGCCAGAGAGTGGGCTCCAGTCTGGCATTGGAAGGAGCTGGGAGACCACAGCAAAGAGATAAAGACCCCTCTACTCCACATCTAATCCTCCAACTCCAAACAAACCTTCATCAAAGACAACTCAGCACTTCTTGTGTCAGGCAGGAGGCAAGGCCCGGCCCCAGAACTCAGTGATTTCCCTTCCTTTTCTTCTCCATTGACCCTACTTTGGCTCAGGCTCCCACTACCTCAAGCCTAGTGCCTGATGTGCACCACAAACGAACCCCAAAGCTCATATGGCCAGGACCCCATTCTTAAATATAGACCCAAAGGGAGAAGGAAGACACGCCGCTCGTAGTGGCTTGGTGTGACTCAGTTCACCAGATCCTCTTCCTCTCTGGAAGAAAGGGCCAGGGCAGAAAACACGTGAGGGTGAAGACAAGTTCTCTTGACAAAGCAAATATGCCCTGCAGGGCAGCTACACCTAGTCCTGAGAAGGCCCTGCACCTAGGTTTTTCTTGTCACTATTGTTTCTTTCCCTTCTTCCTGTCCATGTCAGTTTCTTTTCTGATGCCCTTGAGGACAGGGCCTGAATTTGAGTTCACTGTACCTGGCATTGAGTAGGAGTTTGAGTAAATAAATACTTGTTACAATGCCTGTTGAATGAATGGATGGAGGGCTGGCATGGTGGACACAGGGGAAGTGGATGACAATGATGAGGATGAAGAATTTCAAGGCAGCTTTGAAACCCCATCACTCTAGCTTTGGGAAGTCTGGGAAAGGACATTCAGAAGTCTGGACAAAGGATTGAGACTCCAATTACCCAGAATTCAAGAATTCTAGTTCCTGAGGGCGTTCTCTCCCTGGGATAGGAGGGACTGAGAAAAAGAGGGGAGTATGTTCCCCAAACCTCAATTTTTACATCCTTCTCCAAAAGATCCCTTCATAAAAAGCCAAATCCTTAAAAAACAGAAATGCACCTCCATCAACACACACACACGCGCGCGTGCCCACACCCACGCACAAAGGTGAAGAGAGCTTCCCCCCACCCCACCCTAGTCTGAGGTCAACATACACAGATTGGCCTGCCCCAGGGAGCTGTCCCCAAGGCCGCAGTCTTCCAGGAACCAGAGCGTGGGGGAGGGAGAATCTGCCTTGCTGGCCCTTTTCCCAGGAGGCCTGGAAACTGTAACTACCACTCCTCAGGTCTGGCCATGGGCAGCGGCCATAGGAGGCCAGACCTTGATCACCTCCCCTTTGGGCACTGCCCAGCCTCTGACTTCCATCTCTGGGCATGCGGTGGCCAAGATGAGGCCACCAGGTCTAGTTTAGGTTGCTTCAGCCCAAGGAAAAGGAAATGCTGGCCTGAAAGTGGGTCACAGGAAAAGTGTGATAAATCCTCTCACAATGGTAGCATTGCAGTCTACACCACCCTTTGCAAGTCGTAGACCTGTGGCAGCAGCTGATCCTAAGAGTAGCCACTGGCCTCGTAGGGTCCCTCACTCCCAAGCCCCTATGCCATGAGGTGCTCCCCTGTAGGACATCTGGTTTTGACTGAAAGATAATAAAAACCCTGGGGTCTCGGAAAAGGCAGGAACATGAACATAGTGTCTGCTTCTGAAGACCGAGTCTGATCCACCTTAGAGAGAGGCTGGGAGTGACAGCCAGAGAAGCGCTTTTTGAAGAAGATTCTGAGGTTGGTCCCATGTCTCCTACCCTTGAATCTGGTATTAAAATGACACTGTATGATTCTGGGACTAGGTGATAAGAGGTCATACTTCTGCCTCATTTGCTGGAACAGTTACTCCCTGGGTCATCATGAAAGAAATCTTACTGCTCTGAGACTGCCATGCTGCCAGGAAGCCCAAGCCCACAGAGACATCACGTGTTGATGCTCCTGTCCACAGTCCCAGCTGAGCTTAGGCTTTGACTCTTCTTGGTCCAGGCACCAGACATGACAGTGAAGAAACTTCCAGATGATTCCAGCTTCTCAGATGTTTGTCACCTCCTAATTATTTGTGTTTCCCCAGCTGAGATCCCAGACATTGTGGGACAGAGACAGGTTATATTCTTTGTGCCCTGTCTGAATGCCTGAATGCCATGCAGCCCCTTACAACCCTGCCACATACTCCAAAGGCTCAACATCTCCAGGGAGCCAGGGAGAGAGTCAGGAGATGCTTGGGATGTTTGGGGAAGGCTCTTTTATGTCGTGTCCTTTCTGCAATTCTGAATTAATCCAAGGTAAGGGAGGATAGACATACTGAGCACCTGCAAAATGCCTGCCCCATGCCAGCAGCTCCAGGGGATGCTGAAAGTGCCTCCCATCCCCTCCCCTCTGTGCTCAAGAAACTTACCCTCTGTCTGGAGATGTCAGAGACTAACCAGAGATATTGGGGAAAATAAAACTCCATCTTCAGTTATGCTCCAGATTTTTCTGTGCCTGTCCCAGTTTCAAATATTCTGCCCCACTGTACCCAAGAGCTATCAAAACATCCCCATCATTCCAATGTTTCTATATCCAAACTGCATTTTCTACATGGCTTCTTTCACCCAGAAGCAGCTCAAAAATCTTACAGACCATGTGCCAGAATTTGGGTTATGGAAAATGTTTACTTTAATGAAAGAGGTTGACCAATAACTTGTTAAATTCAACAGAAGGGATGCTTACAGCCTGATGCTTGCATGTCAGGCCTTGTGCTGGGGTCTATTAATACATGTCTAGGTTCATGGAATTCTAGAGCTGGAAAGGCCTCATCCACACTGCTAAGTCCAGAGGCCATGGTCTTATGCTTTGCCCTCTGGACGGTAGCTGGTATAAGTGACCACTACTTCCTTCTTGACTTTCCCTTGGTGACATATTCTCAGTCACCTCTAAAGGCCTTCCCCGTCCTCAGACTCAACCATCCAGAGCTTGAGGCTCAAACCTAGCCACTTCTCTCTCACTTTAACACCCACCCCTAGGGGGCCAACCCCACCCCCAGAGATTCTGATTCACTTGCCTATAAAGACTCAGAAGACCCTAACAATATCCATGGATGAAACCCACTGCCTCAACTACTTCCCTTCCTGAGGTCAGCCCCACTCAGGGACTTAAGCTTCATGTATAAGCTAATGGATCCTAAATTTCCATCCCCAGCTTAGGCCTCTTTCTTAAGCTTTGGATTCATCCTTTTGGACACCAGACATCTCTGATCTAACGTGTCGGGAACTAATGATTGATCTTCTCCTCATCCCAATCTGCTCCTCTGGCACCATGACTCCCAGTACATCTGTGAATTCCCCCTTCCTCTTTCCCTAGTCCACCTCTAAGTCTTGTTAAGTCTCCCTTCACTTTTCAGTCTAAGAGCATCTGTGCTTACCAAAGAATTTTTACAGAGTTATATACCATGGTGTGCATATGACATTGTAAGCCACCTTTTTGGCACCATGACTCCCAGTACATCTGTGAATTCCCCCTTCCTCTTTCCCTAGTCCACCTCTAAGTCTTGTTAAGTCTCCCTTCACTTTTCAGTCTAAGAGCATCTGTGCTTACCAAAGAATTTTTACAGAGTTATATACCATGGTGTGCATATGACATTGTAAGCCACCTTTTTCACTTCACTTGAGCATTTTTTCCCATTGTCATAGCCATTTGGTGCTAGGAGTTTTAATGGCTGCAGGATGTTCCATTGAATAAATGTTCCACTGAAGGGTTGATTTACTGAGCCAGTCCCAAGTTGTGAGGCCTTTGTTTTGCTCCCATGTTTTAGTTGTTATAAATAATGCTGTGATGAGCATCTTGATGCACAGAGCCTTTCCCTCCTTTACATTATGTTTTTTGGACGCTTTCCCAGAAGTGGGATTACTAGGTCACAGGATATGGACATTTTTATAGTTTATGATGCATGTTGCCAAATTGCTGTCCAAAAGGACATTTTTTTTTTTTTTTTTTACTTTTATGTGTCTTTGATAATGGGCTATACAAGTTTGGACTATGCCGCTTAAGACATCTAGAACAGTCTTGGGCAGTTGGAAGTTTGAAGTTTTTCTTTTTTAAGACTTCTTAAAAGTTTGCTTAATTCTCTCCTAATTATCCAAGTAATAAATATATGATAAATAAAGGCAAACATAGAAATGCATAACCAAATAAAACAAAAGCACCTGGAATCCTACCTTTCCAGACATTCTTAGAAGACATGATTTCTGAGTGTCGGAATGCTAGGGTAAGGAACTCAGGCTGAATTTGAGATTGTTATTTCTAATCATGGTGTGTAAATACAGAAGGTCATGCCTTTCCATCAGTGTCCCCTGGAGAGGACATCGCTGAGATCAAATTCCCCCCAACCACCACTGTCTTTTAAAAAAATAACCTTTAAACTCCTGGTGCAAAATCTCACTTAGGACTGGCAAGATATTCTTGAAATACCTTCTGTGAGAGCCTATCTTTGCCTTCCTAAGAGTTCCTTTCCTTAGTCACATTCTGGATGGACACACGTTTGGTCCTTTCAATGTGGGGAAGATGGTTTGGGTCGTGGGTGGAGGCTGGCCATGAAGTGTCAAGTTCATTTCTCAATCTTAGAAGCTGGTACTGAAAGCTGCTCTCCAGAAGGTCCCAAAATGATCTGGATCATAGCTGGAGCCCCCAGAACGTGTGTTGAGAGAAGGGAGCACCCAAGGCAATGGCACTAATGAGAAAACTGTAAGGATGAAGTGGGGCAGCTTGGGTTTACTGAGTTATATGTGCCTGGCTCTGTGCTGAGCACTTTCCATATGTAAAAGAAATTTAATGCTCACAATGCTACTTGTACAACAAGGAATTATAGTAACTACCATTATAATTCCCATTCAGAGATAAGGAAACTGAGGGTATAAAACCTGTCCAGGACCTCACGATTAGAGGGTGGGAAGGGCTAGGACTTGGGCCCTGGCAGGCTAACTCCACAGCCCAGGATCTTATTCTGAATCTGCTGGGTGCACATGTTCTATATGAGCTTCTGAAGGAGACCAGCCGCCTTTCTCAATTCTATGAGGCGGCACTCGTCTCTCCATGTTCTGTCCACCTTGACTTTCCAACTCAGATCTAGAGTCTCGATGTGTATTAGTCTGCTAGGGCTGCCATAACAGAATGCCACAGCTTGGATGGCTTAAACAACCTCACAGTTCTGGAGGCTGAAAGTCCAAGATCAAGGTTCCAGCAGGTTGGTTTCTAGGGAGGCCTCTCTTGCTGGCTTGCAGATGACCGCCCTCCCGCTGGGTGCTCACATGGCCTTTCCTCTCCATGCCACACACTCCTAGTTTCTCTTTCTCTTCTTATAAGGACATCAGTCTTATGGGATTAGGGTCCCACCCTTATAAGTGGTTTAACCTTAATCACCTCTTGAAAGGCCTAGTCTCTAAATACAGTCACATTGAGGTTATGGCTTCAACATATGAATTGGAGAAGACACAATTCAGTCCATAACACCACATCAACCTAACTCTGCTCTGAGAAATGCAGCTTCGTGACATCTGCCAGAGGACCTTGCACTGTCTCCACAGCTCCTCCTCCACAAAGGCCCTTTTGTCGTCATGCTTCATATTAGCATTATCTACAAGCGTGCTTTTTCTTCATAGATTGTAGGCCAACTTTCAGCCATCTGTGCATACTCTCTCATTCATTCATTCATTCATTCATTCAACTAATTCATTCATTTTGTCAGCCACTCACCTATCCAGCAACTAATTTAGGAGCTAGGCACTGTGTTAGCCCTGGGACAGAAATGGTACACAAGATACAGCAACATTCTGCATCTTAATTTAGCCACTCTGCCTTCTGCTCTCTCCCTAGTGTGGTCCCTAAGCCCAGGCCACCTGACATCTCTCACCTTCTATCCTAACAGACCTTTGACAAACCCCTAGTGGGCAGGGAGCTCTTTAACACCTTCCTGCTCAGGGGAAACAGATGGTATTAATCTAATGGAGCAGCTATTTCTAGGCAAGGGATCGCAAAACTGTGTGTCCCCTTCTGGGGAATAAAATTATACATGTCCCAACAAGGAAAATATACGTGTGCTTACAAGATTTGTCTAAGCAGTCCCTGTTTGCTCAGGACACAAACATGCTTTTATGAAATATTTCTATTAGAAAACAGAAAGGACTCACTTCTTGGTGTTCTCGGGTTGCTTGTCTCACTGAACCTTCCCCCACTGACATGGAGAACCATGAAACTCACACTAACCATCCTTACCCCAGTGGGGCAATAAAAGGAGGAGAAACCCCATAGCAGGCAAAACCATGGGACCCTCTCTAACCAGGGCTATCAGAGCCCTGAGAACCATGGAGATGAGAGCTGGATCCTATTTAACCTGGTGCATGATAGTAATAGATAAAAGTTAAAGACACATTATAAAGGGCAGTGACAGCCATTTTGGCATCTCTCTTAGTTGTCTGAAATTTCTATAGTAAGGTGAATTAAAGCATCTAGGTAAAATGTGTGTGTGTGTGTCCAGGGTCAGACCCTAACTTGGGCCAAATAGTCCAAACGCTGCAATACCCTCCTTGCCTCTCACTTGTTCCCTTCCACCACATAAGAGTGGCTTTAAATGAAGACTGCAAATGTTATTTTTTTTAATAAAAAAAAAAATACATGCTGAAGCTATCTTTTTAAAACATAAATCTGGTGTCACTCCCATGCATAAAGCCAGTAAGCAGTTCCCTCTCCTGCCCAGAGGATCAAGTCCATGGTCCTTGTGAGCTGGATGATGATGGCCCTCCTTAGCCTGGGCCTTAGCCCACCGCAGCACATCTGTGCT